>OX155904.1:47140550-47728050 GCA_944588485.1 Phosphuga atrata
TAGAACGAGCAACAGAACAAGACATTTCTTCTGAGAGGCGAAGAACATAAAAAAGGAATTTAGACCCAGAGTTGGAACTGTCATAAAGAATAACAAAGGTAACATTATTTAAAGTGAAGCCGAAGTGATAGAGACCTGGAGAAGATACTTTGATGAATTGCTGAATATACAGACGGATGAAGGCAGACGTGAGTATACATATCTTATGGCCGAACCCTTAGTGGAAGAACCTACAATGGAAGAGGTATCACGAGCTATTCACAAACTAAAAAACAACAAAGCCCCAAGAAACGATACTATATCGGCAGAATGTGTGAAACATGGAGGAGAAATTTTGGAACTCGCTTTGTATCAACTCAGCTGCCAGATATGGAAAGAAGAACAAATATCAACCCCCTAGAAAGAAAGTATTATAATACGCATTCATAAAAAGGGCGATAAAATATGCTGCGCAAACTATAGAGGTATATCCCTTATTAATACAGGATATAAAGTATTCTCTCTAATTCTATTACAGCGACTGACTGCGTGTGTAGAGTACCAAATAGGAGATTACCAGTGTGGATTCAGAAAGAATCGATCAACAGTTGACCAGATTTTCACTATAAGGCAGTTGATGCAGAAGTGTTGGGAATACAACAAAACATTGCATCAGCTTTTTATAGATTTTAAGCAAGCGTATGATAGCATCCTAAGAGTGGAATTGTGGAATACCATGGCAGAACTGGGCGTACCGAAAAAGTTGATCAGTCTCACAAAAGCTTGTGTAGAGGGATCTACAAGTGCAGTAAGAATTGAAGGAAAATTGTCAACCTTCTTTTCAATCAACAGTGGTCTCAAACAAGGAGATGCATTATCCCCACTCCTCTTTAACATCGCCTTGTAAGGCACCGTACGAAGGGCAAACATAGAAACGCGCCTATTTGGAAATCAGGGTCCGCGCATTGTAGTAGCTTTCGCTGATGATTTAGATATAGTAGGAAATACAACTATCAACGTTAAGGAAGATTTCATTAAACTGGAAAATGCTGCAAAGAAGGTTGGCCTACAAATAAACGAAGATGAAGCAAAATACATGACTACAACAAGAACAGAACGAAGAGACAGGATAGGTGACAAAATGTGACAATGGACCACTATAATTTTGAAAAGGTCCATGAGTTTAAATATTTGGGAGCTACAATCACCTCAGATAACAATATAACACAAGAGATTTTCAACAGAATTCAGGGAGCCAATCGCTGCTGTTTTCTACTACAAAAAAAAGAAATCGAAAAATGTAACCCACCATACAAAAGTAACAATTTATAATGCAATTATAAGACCTATAATGACATATGCATGTGAAACATGGACGATGACAAAACAAAATGAGAACCTACTAAAAATCGCAGAATGAAGAATTCTTAGAAGGATATAATGGACCAATCAAGGACAACGCCACAAAACAATACAGAATTAGAACTAACAGGGAAGTGCAAGAATTATATAACCAACCAGATATAGTAAAAATAATAAAGGCAGAGAGATTGAGATGGGCCGGACATGTAAAGAGACAAGACCAACGTGTCGTAAAACTGGTGTGGGAAGAGACTCCGGTAGGAAAGCAGCCGCTGGGAAGGCCAAGGATGCGGTGGAAAGATAATATTGCAGCTGACTTACGGACCCTAAATGTCCAACGACCATAAGAACTTATGATGGACCGCAACAAGTGGAGGCAAATTGTAATGTCAGCGAAGACCCACCCCGGGTTGTAAGCTACAGAGAGAGAGAGAGAAAGAATTATTTCTTAACAAACAGGTATCGGAGAAATGTAAGGACAATAAAAAATTATGGAAATTGGTTAAAGATAAAATTGGACAAAATGAAAAGAAAAAGACTGAAATTATATAATGTATAATGGTGATACAGTTGAGGACAAAGAAAAAATTGCAAATAACTTGGCTAATTATTTTAGTAATATTGGAGTTAACTTCGTCTAAAATAGATAAAAGAGAGTTTAATAAAAATACAGATAATCATACAGTCAAATATACCCAAAATCAAAAGTACAGTATCTTTATAAAACCCACAAATATAATAGATAGGAAATTGAGGACACTATTAAGGCTCCTTCAGACCGGCGCGGAGCGTATACTGCGCGAAATTTCCGCAACGAAAAATTCGCTAGCGGCGCGGCAGCGAAATAACAATGCCCACTTCAAAACGCGATTTTTACATACATATAGTAGTCATGATGTCCTCAGAGCAAGAAGCAATGCTATTTTAAGCATTGATTGCATAAGATGAAATATGTTATTTTGTACTTATTTTGAATTTCTAAAACACATAATAATAGTTTATGATACAAGTGTGTGAAGAAGGGCTTTTATGCATGGGTTGCGAAGTTTAAAGCACGAGCCGAAGGCGATTGGTTTAATCGCAATGAGTGCACAAAAGCCTTTCACGCACGAAAATACTGTTGAATCTACAAACAAATTATTGTTTCTTACCGATAATTATGTAAAAATTGTAATTTTGACAGACAGGATACCTTTAAATCACTGACCAATAATTCCAATAAGGTTATAACGTTCAGCCCCTCCGTGGAATAAATATAAGTATAAAAATAACTAGTAAAAGCGCACAGTAACGGAACACTATTTGGTCGTTGTCAATGAGTAGGGAAAGATTTTTCTTTCTAGGCCCTCCACCTCCACTGATTTTGACCTTGACACTTCCGGTTTCAATTTTGAATTTTCCCGCCTGCAAACCGGAAGTGAGAAACCGGAAACGGAAGTCAACCAGACCTCACCTCACCTCCGTCATAGTGGAGTTACATAGACCTCGCGCGTGTGTCTACATAGACCTCACACTCCCATGTGTGAAAAACCGGAAGTGGGAAACCGCAAACCGAAGTCGAGATCGGAAGTCGGAAGTGTCAAAGTTAATGGAGGTGGAAGGCCTAGAAGGAACCACCTTTCCCTACTTCGATGTAATCTGGGTTAACCTAGATTTAATCTAGATTAGATTATGGTTAGGATGCCATAGTAACAACAAACAGAAATCGTTTAATAATGAAACTCCATTTCATTTACATTGGACTTTTACGCACGAATTGGATACTTTTACACACGAATATAATAATGGCATCCTTCACATACAATAATGTATTTATTAATGTGTTCATTTTGGTGTGTGAGTAGATAAAACACATTTCAGTATTAAACATGGGTTCATAAAATCAATATGATTACAGAGATCACCATTTCAAAACACAGCGGCAGCGAAACTAACCGCGCATGCAGCGTCCTTATCGTGCAACGCTGCAGTACCGCGACTATGACGGAAATCGCGCTTTTTGATCTGAACATCTACATAAGCCGCCGTGTCAGTCGGTCCGCCGCGATATAGTACCGGTTGCGGCAGCGAAATTTCCGCTCCGGTCTGTGAGCACCTTTAAGATACAATAGGCGGTGTAGATGGAATTAATGGTAGGGTACTAAAATGTCTTGCCGATATAATTAGTAAACCGCTTGAGCATATTATTACATATGTAGTAAATCAGGGTATCTGGCCGAGTGCCTTAAAGTCAGCTGAAATTATTCCGGTACTGAAAGCAGGAGATAAACACTCCTATTATAATATATATTTAATATAAATATAATATTAAAGTACATATATTTGTGAGTTTAGATTTTTTTGTATCCAGACCTATGTACATATGGTATAACCATATCTATAGGACATATATGGGTAGGCCAAAGGTGACACTTTTAAGAACTTCATGACCAGTTACGTCATTATTTAGCATTTATTTGTATATATTGACATGTATTTTGAAACTAAATAAAAAAGTGTTTTAGTATTTTCCATAAAGTAATAAACTGCATAAATTGGTAATGGATTCAAGTCCAAAATATAGGCTATATCTTGCTTATGTGTAACTTTAGAGAGAAATAAACTCGAAAATCGTTTTCAGCACATCGATTTCCTTGGTGTAATCAAATAAAAATCGCGACAAGATTTTCCAAAAAAATCGTCCAAATTTTTGTTCATCATTTCGGTCGAAAAGTGTGCATTTTCGGTTTTTCTCAATTTTCTCAAGAACGGTAAACATCAACGAAATCATTTTCGGCACACAAACTACTCGACAAGAAGAACAAGTGTACATTATACCGAGAGATTCAATTATTCATCGAGAAATTTCAAACTGAAATTTTGCAATTCTCGATTTGATAAGTTGATATCACAGAAACGGTTACAGATAATCAAAAACGGATTGCGCCATTGTTTTCAGAAGGTCATTTTCCTATCGGAACACTAAGATTATCCGCGGGAAATTCACGACTATCTGAAATCTCCGTAAACTGTTTTCAGCACTTCGATTTCCTTCGGGTAACCAAAAAAAATCACGAAAAAATTTTCAACAAAAATAATCATTTCGTTCGAAAAACTATGTGCTTTTTAGTTTTTTGCGATTTTTTTTTGCTCGAGAACGGTAAAAAGCAGAGAAATCATTTGCGGCACACAGAAACTACACGACAAGACGAACAAGTCGATGTGTAAATTGTCCAATTCAATTCAAAAATAGATTCTATAATTCGTCGAGAAATTTCAAACTGAAATTTACCCGATTCTCGCTTTGCTAAGTAGATGTCTCGGAAAGGGTTGCAGATAATCAAAAACGGATTGCGATATCGTTTTCAGAAGGTGATTTTCCTGTTAATACACTAAGATTGTTTGCGGAAAATGTACGACTTTCCGAGATCTCTACTCGAGCGCCGAAATTTCTTAAAAATTTCTTCAATTCTTGCAGGCGATAGGGAACGGAAAGAGCTACCGAAATATAATTTGCATATCTGTAATCAGCAGCAAAAATGCTATCAGAAACGTTTTAAATTTTGCTGGAACTCAAAAAATAACGATTTTGACAAAATCGAGTTTCGCGCATTTCGTCGTTTCCGCGGTCTAGACTCCCGTATCGGTGGTATTTCTTAACTGAAAGCCTCCTAGGGAATATTGTCTACGTCTTCCGAATAATTTTGGGACGCTGAATCGATTGGCGAAGACTAGAAGTCTCTGATGTATGCCGTTCAAAAGTTATGACAGCGTCAAATCAGTCGGAAATGCGAGATGGTGTACAGCGCAAAAATATATAAAACTTGTTTATTTGTAACTTTAGAGTAAAATAAACTGGTACACCGTTTTCAGGACTTCATTTCCGTCGGGTAACCAAAAAAAAACACGAAAAAAACTTCCAATAAAGCTTTTCCATCATTACGTTCGATAAATATGTGTTTTTTCGGTTTTTTCGATTTTCTCGAGAACGGTAAAAATCAGCGCTGTCATTTTCGGCACACAGAAACTACACGACAAGACGAACAAGTCGATGTATAAATTGTCCGGAAAGATTCAATAATTCGTCGAGAAATTTCAAACTGAAATTTACCCGATTCTCGATTTGCTAAGTAGATGTTTCGGAAACGGTTCACATCAAAATCAAATCAAATAATTTATTCACCTGAGTTAAGAGTAACTTTAGGCTAAGTCTACAAAAAATTACAGATATTTAAGTATAATACAAAATTAATAATATACAAAAAGTAAGGAAATAATATGAAGTGTTTGGCAAATTAATTTTAAATATTTGTAGCATTTATTTTGATTAAAATATTATTGAGTTCTGAAGCACTATATAACGTGTGAGGAAGTAGAAATTTTTTAAGAATTGTTCGGAAGATTTTTACGGATTTAGCTTCTTTGATTTCTGATGGTAGTTTATTATATATTATAATTCCTTGCTGATGTGGACTCTTTTGGCACAAAGTTAAATTTGATTTGGGCATATACAGTTTTTCTTTGCCTCTTGTATTGTAGTTGTGTTTGTCCATATTTTTGTCGATGTTCTGTTTATTTTTATAGATGATTGTAGACACTTCCACTATATATAAGCTAGGTACTGTAAGTATTCCTATTTGTGAATAAAATGTTTTACAGGACTCATTTTTCTTCAATCCCATTATGGCTCTGACAATCCTTTTTTGCGACGTAAGTACTGTTTGTACACGTGGAGATGATCCCCAGACTGCAATTCCATAGGATAAGATTGACTGTATGTCTGCATAGTAGAAGTGAAGCAAGTCAGCTATCGATACTATTTTCCGTAGGCATCTTATTAGAAAAATCTTACTTAAAATTGCACACATGTGTGCTACGGCGTGATTCCATTAAAGATGTTCCTCTATAATGAGTCTTAAGAATTTTGTATGTTTTGATCTCTGAAGTGGATAGGTTGCTATATTTAATTGGAGATCTTGTGAATAATCGCTCCTAGAAGTTTGGAAGATAATGTACTCAGACTTTTCTCTATTCAGGAATAGGTTGTTAGCTGCAAACCATTTATCTATTTTGTTCAAAAGTATCTGAGCACATGTTTCATTGTCAGTGCCCTTAGATTCAGACACAATGAAGCTTGTATCGTATGCATAGAAGGTGCATTGATAACCATTTATGTATGCTGGCAGGTCTGCTATATACATCAAAAATAGTAGTGGGGCCAGGATACTACCTTGAGGAACACATATGTTTGTTCATACGGCAGAGGAATGTTGCTGTGTTGTTGTTGTAATTTACTGCAACAAATTGGGTACGATCTATAAAATATGATTTTAACCAACCACAAGCTTTCCCTCTTATACCATAGCTATATATCTTATTTAATAGATGGTCATGTGGCACACAGTTGAAGGCCTTAGACAGATTGCAGAATATACCAATTGGCCTTCTTCCACGCTACCTCTTGCATAATTCTTGTAGTTACTTCTAGTATCGCTGTGTTTGTAGATTTCCACTTGCAGAAGCCATGTTGTTGTGCAGGGATCAGCTTATATTTCCCAATAAATGGTGTCAATCATTTTGACATGTATTTTTCTAAAATTTTTGAGAATACTGACAGCAGTGCAATAGGGAATATGCATCAATTTTTTCTATTTGCTTAATTCACTTTTTACTTCGTTTTAACAGTAAAAAATATAAATACTGTTGAAAGTGTTTCAATTTATTTTAAAAAAATTATATAAAATACCGATTATATTTGACCTGTTTGAACGGTTCTCTATTGTCATTCAGTGTTGTTTACTATTTGCAATGTTGACAGTTACTTACACTTTTGACAGTTAAGTATTTTCAGTTTGAATCGCTATTTCGATATTGGAAAAAGCTAAAAAACCATGTAATAGATATGTGTTTTGTACCGGAGTGCAAAAACACTATTATAAGTACAACAGATAAAGTGTTTTTTTTGTTCCAAGTAATGCGAAAATGCGTAAAGAATGGTGTAAAGTTATAAGAAAAAAAGCATTATCTCCAAAATCGTGTATATATTGTTGTAAAGATCACTTTAATGTAAGTATTTTGTATTTCGATAGTTTACATGGTGTGAATTTCTTCCAGGGTTTTACTAAATGTTGAATTTATTTCAGATTGAGGAAGATACAACAAATTATGTTCAATACATCATGAAACAAGAAGGGCAAAAAGTTATACTACGATTCAAGGAAAGAGTTGTGCCTCATATATTTCATTGCCAAAAAGAAAATATGCCACCACCACAGGAGGGAATATGTGCTATTTAAAGACAAGGATTGTCACTAGTAGCTGTCAAAAGTACAAATGCTTTGGAAATTGAATCACCAAAAACAAGTTACTATGAAGGCAGGCAAAGTAGTTATCATATTGAAGGAAGTGATGATTATCGAGCAAGGCCCAGTACCTCTGGCATGGATGTCTCTGAAACAGAGCAGATTGAAGCCTCTAGTAATAATGACAAAGCTCTGCAAGTACATATTAAGTCAAAGTACAGAATTAAAGGTGTTCCAGTAAATTTAAGAATGGAAAAATGTTGCTCTATCTCCTCTTCGTCCTTCATTACAAAATATTGCAACGTCACCAATAAAATCAACTAGGAAGTTATTTACAGATAACCCAGTTGATAGTGGCATGGCATCTATTTCTTCTGATTCTTCAGTGATATCCCCTGATTATGCATCATGTAGCTCATCTGAATTAAGTTGGATGCAAGATGATTTGGAGGATGAAAACATTTAAAAAATTTAATGCGAATTGGTACAATAACTGCCATAGGAAAAGAGCCTAAAATGTTGATATTATTACCCAAACAATCATATCGTTTAATAAAACTTTTAAGTAAAAGCATCCCACTTCCAACTATAGACATACTAAATACATTAAAGAAATTAAAATTAAATGAATCATTTAACATATTAGCAATGCAGTTTGGTTATTCTCTGAGCACATCATAAATGCATCTATTTAGGTAAATTGTCCGATTGTGCTTTAACAAAACCACTTTCCGTTCATTGTTCTTGATAATTTGTAATGTCACTATAGACCAAAATGGCACTAGGTACTAACACACAAGAAAAACTACAGTAATATTGCACAGCAAAACAACAAAGTAAATATTGACGTCTATAAATGTCATAAAGTGTGCGTCACAGTGCATGGTTTCGGTTCGATCAATGGTGATGCGTTTCGCAAATTTGAATTTCGCTCGCATATTTTGGACTTTTTGATTTTAATTTTTGGAATTAAATATAAAGAAAATAATGGTATAGGTGTAATTGCAAGATCATAAAGTATCGGTGGTAAAAAAATCTAGTAAATCTAAATCTCTTGCATATTCCCTATTGGTCTATAATTATTCACATCATTTTTATTCCCTTTTTTATAGATTGGGCAAATTTTGGAAGTTTTTAAGACGTAGGGAAATTGTTCAATCTCAAAGGATTTGTTAATGATGTGGGTAATTGGCTTCAGTATGTAGTGTTGAAATTCTTTAATTATAATGCATGGCAGACCATTTGGACTACAAGATGTTTTATTTTGCAATTCTTCCATAACAGACAAAACTTCCACACATGTGAATTCCTGTATATATATATTGTGTTTGGGTTACATGTGATATGGCTGTTTGTTATAGTAGTGGATTCAATGTTTTGCGCAATGTTTTCTGCTACCTTTTGGAAAAACGTATTGAATATGCTTGCTACTTCTTTAGGATCTCGAATTAAATTATCGTTTTCTGTAAGTTCTACATGTCTTGTTGTATCTATTTTATTTGCCTGTTCATTTATTAGTTTTCAGAGAGCCTTTTGCTTGTTTGTGCCTTCATTCATTATCTTTCCATAGAATTGTTGTTTCATGTCCTTTATAAGCTTCTGGTGGCTTTTCATCATTCGCAGGCATTGTGATCTTAGGATTGGGTATTCTCTTTGTAATATAAAATATCTTTGACTTTGGCAGATGATATTCTTACTTCTTTTGTAACCCATGTCTTGTTATGTATATTTACTTTGACCATAGGAAAACAGGTGTTGAAGTAGTATTGAAGCGTCTTGATGAGAATGACCATTTTCTCATTAACATCATATTATCTCATCAATATTAATATCTTCGGTACTTTATATTTCAAGCCATGATTCGCCAGCCAGCGCCTCTGCGAATAGAAGTTTATTTTCCTCAGTGAATCTTCTAGCGAGACGGTGTTGTTTTTCTTTAGTTTTCTGCAGAGTGCCACCTAGTAGAATTAATCGGTTGCAGGTATTATTCCTATTAATACCCTAAGATTGCCCGCGGAAAATTCACGACTTTCCGAGATCTCTACTCGAGCGCCGAAATTTCTTAAAAATTTCTTCAATTCTTGCAGGCGATAGTGAACGGTAAGAGCTAGCGAAATATAATTAGCATATCTGCCATCAGCAGAAAAAAAAATGCTTTCATAAACGTTTTTAAATTTTGCTTTGACTCAAAAAATATAAATTATCACAAAATCGATTTTCTCGCATTTCGTCGTTTCCGCGGTCTAGACCCCCCGTGTCAATGGTATTTCTTAACTGAAAGCCTCCTAGAGAATATTGTATACGTTTTCCGACTAATTTTGGGACGCTGAATCGATTGGTGGACATAAAGCATACTGGGGAAGTTGTCTTTGCTCGCTATATTTCATCAGATGATCCCAAAGTGCTCCTGGGATTATTGCCAATCAAGGGTCAAACACGGGGAGAAAATGCAGTGACTGAATGTCAGAAGAGAAACCACATCCCACTTATTAAATTTGTATCAATTGCAACAGATTTTAGGACAAGAAATTTTGTGGCTAAAAGGATTTGTCACAATTTTAAAAGAAAAAAAAATGATGTGTTATCTTTCCAGAAGATATTGATTAAGTTTTGGTTTTATTAGTCAAGGCCACTAATAATATTATCGCAAAGGCGATTATCATCGCCAATTATGAAGAAAACACAAAAATATGATTTTATGAAATAAAAATTATCCATGGCTCTTGATCCAGTTTGAAATCATTTTAAATAAAAATTTGGGTCATAAGCTCATATAGTTTGCAGACCCCTGGTCTAGACGATTATCTAATTTTAGATTTAGAAACACTGATTTATGACAGACTTTTTTTTCTATTTTAGACTGTCGAAATTTGTTCTTGAAATATTAGTCAGAAAAACTGAAATTTAAATTTCTGAACATTCTGGAGAAATTTTATAATGCTTATCTGTTAGCTTACGCTGACTATTTTAGACTGTCCAAATTTGTTCTTCACTTACAGACACTGACATTCAACTTGGAATTAAAAAAACTTGGATTTCTTTTGTCTCTTTTTGTAAACTTGAATTTCTAAATTTGGTACTTACGTACTAACGCCATCACAGCTACAGATTTGAACAAAATGGATGGTTAGATTAGGTTATAACGGAGCAGATAAATCTAGACCACAAATCGCGCGGTAGCGCGACCTCTCGAACCTCTAAGTTTGGTCCGATGTGGATGCTGGGTATTAACCCTTCAAACACTGCGGCCTACTTGTGGCCTATTGTATTTTGGATTCACATACACTTATAGGCCCAGAAACCTAGTTGTTATTGTAAATTGCGCTAATTAATATTTTTCACATTTGTCTTCTGGTACAAATGCGGCCGGCACTGGGTCCCTCGGTCCCTCTATACTTGTTAGTTTGCGCCACGAGCGTCACCTCTACACCACTCGCGCCGGCTGGATAAGGGTTAAATTAGGTTATATTAGAGCACATAAATGCAGACCACATATCGCGCGGTAGCGCGACCTCTCGCTGTGGTGGCGTTAATACGTAAGTACCCTAAATTTTCTAGAGGCAAATTTTAAAACGATATAAAGACGAACTTTAATTTATAAAATAATACCTCTACAATACCATCTCAAAAGAAATTTAATAAATTTAATTTTTTTTAAATTTCCTCTATTGTTTACATAAAATACAATTCAAAACAGATATTTACAGATAAAATATTGATTTGTTTCAAACAAGGGGGCCGTGCATGTCTAGTAGTAAAAGCCTAAATTTTGTCTTTTCGACTCTATACTATTCACAATTTACCTTGAGTATTCAAAAATTCCAAAGTTATTTTCAGAAATTCCGCTGGTTTTTCACTATGCAGCCAGTGACCGGCTCCTTCTATATACTTAAAGGCAGCATTTGGGAAGATTTTTAAAATTTGCACTTGATCCGTTTTCCTAAAACAAAAGATAAAAATAGTTAGTTTCAATCTAACCTAACCTAAAATGACAGGCCCAGACAGACAAGACTATAAAAGCAACACTGGACACACAATACAATGCTTATACAGCAATAGTTTTTATCTACTAGAATCTAGAAACTATACTACTAGAATAGTATATTGTGCAACAAGGGCGGTAAGTTGTGAAATGCTCACGAGAGCGAAATTGGGCTCATTCGCTCGAGAGGGCAATTGACAATACCGCACGAGTTGTAGATAATATTTTTTTTTATAATATTATCTTACAAGTTTGGGGCCCAGGAGCCACAAAAAAATAGAATCAAAAATGAACAATTTGCTTTTTTAGAAAAGCGTTTTAACGTTTTTAAAATACAATAACAGAAATGACCCAATTTACTTTCTAAAACTGACACACAATGGTTCCTAAACTCCACATCTGCCATGCTCTCTTGAAGAGGGTCATCTCTACTCGTCCCTCCTTATTCCAATATAATATATGTTATATTTAAGTTATATTTTCCATATTTCGGGGGTGGGGGGGGGGGGGGATTTGAACCCTCAAACCCCACCCCTTGGCTACGCCCATAGTCTCCGGTATTACGATTTACACTCATTTTAAAACGTTTTCTTTCATTTATATTTGGTAATGAAAAATTTTTTCTGTCACTTTTGACAGTTTTGATTTTGTTTATTTTCTTCTTCTTCTTCTTTCGAACAGGCCTACTTTGGACCATGCTTGTTCAACTGTTGGGCTTTGACCTTTGCCCAGTATTGTTGCATCTTCTGCTGGTGTAACTCCTTTCTCTCTTCTGTCTAGGGGGTACTTTTCCTAAAATCGTATTTTCGTATTTTCCTAAATATTTAATAAAAGGTTTTTCCTGAAATCCACGGACTTCCTTCAGGGTGCGTCTCACAGACTGTCTGTTTTGGAGATCTGTTATTCCCAGTTCTTTAATATCCTTCTCAGTCTCTGTCAACCAAGGGGTGCAAACCTTCTTGTTTTGCCAGAAGGTGAACAGATGGTTGGTTAGGCAGTTTGGAGGCAATCTTGCAATGTGGCCATAAAAAGCTACCCTTCTTTTCCTTGCACAGTCAGAGAGCATCTCAATATGTTCATAGAGCTCAGAGTTATGCCACCTTCGGAATTTCCCATCTTCTTTACTAGGCCTAGGATCTTCCTGAGGATTCTCCTCTCTCTGATTTCCAACTTCTCTACTAGACCTCTTCAGTTCAAGGAAAGACACTCCATGGCATACAGGGCTTCTGGTCATAAGACTGATGTGTAGTGCTTAAGTTTCAGGTTGTGTGACAGGCATTTCTTATTGTAAGTGTTCTTAGTCAGTCGATAGACTAGTTCTAACTTGTTAACTCTCTTGGACCCTCTTTTCTTAATGTAAATTAAGGATTTTTATTGAATATTTGCGTGCGTTACCCAAGATATGTGGTAATAATTGAGTTGACAAAAACATCCATTTGTCGCACTAAAAAACAGGCGCCAAGATAGTACTTATCCCGCATGAGTAATAAAAACTATATTTATGTAGATAATCGATAAACCATCTAGTATATAAACTATGTTATAACTACTTATCAGACTAATATACAAGGAAATCCCAGACTCAACAAAAAACAACTTACTCCGTCAATATAGATTGGAATAGGAAAATAATCTGGACTAGATGCTAATACTTACTGTATATAATCCGATGCTCCTCCACCTAGGAATAAAACAGGACCTTTGTATGTTAAACTCTCTACATTTGGAAATGTTGCTATATTCTTGAAATTTCTAACTAAAGCCGGCAGGTTTATCCTCCAGGCATAGCTAAAACCGATATAAATAACATGAGTAACATAAATAGAAAAGATAAATGTGTCTAATCTTCTCTGTTTAGTCACTCTGATCTTGTCAGTCTGGTCTTGTCAATCTGGTCTTGTCAGTCTGTTCTTTTCCATATGGTCTCGTCTGTCTGGCCATGTCTGCCTTGTCTTGTCTGTGTGGTCTTGTCTGTTGGATCTTCTCTCTTTGGTCTGCCTGGTCTTGCATGTCTGATCTTATCTGTCTGGCCTCATCTATCTGTTCTAGTCTGTCTGGTCTATCTAATCTTTTCTGTCTAGTCTTGTCTGTCTGGTCTTGTCTGTCTAGTCTTGTCTGTCTAGTCTTGTCTGTCTAGTCTTGTCTGTCTAGTCTTGTCTGTCTAGTCTTGTCTGTCTAGTCTTGTCTGTCTAGTCTTGTCTGTCTAGTCTTGTCTGTCTAGTCTTGTCTGTCTAGTCTTGTCTGTCTAGTCTTGTCTGTCTAGTCTTGTGTGTCTAGTCTTGTCTGTCTAGTCTTGTCTGTCTAGTCTTGTCTGTCTAGTCTTGTCTGTCTAGTCTTGTCTGTCTAGTCTTGTCTGTCTAGTCTTGTCTGTCTAGTCTTGTCTGTCTAGTCTTGTCTGTCTAGTCTTGTCTGTCTAGTCTTGTCTGTCTAGTCTTGTCTGTCTAGTCTTGTCTGTCTAGTCTTGTCTGTCTAGTCTTGTCTGTCTAGTCTTGTCTGTTTAGTCTTGTCTGTCTAGTCTTGTCTGTCTAGTCTTGTCTGTCTAGTCTTGTCTGTCTAGTCTTGTCTGTCTAGTCTTGTCTGTCTAGTCTTGTCTGTCTAGTCTTGTCTGTCTAGTCTTGTCTGTCTAGTCTTGTCTGTCTAGTCTTGTCTGTCTAGTCTTGTCTGTCTAGTCTTGTCTGTCTAGTCTTGTCTGTCTAGTCTTGTCTGTCTAGTCTTGTCTGTCTAGTCTTGTCTGTCTAGTCTTGTCTGTCTAGTCTTGTCTGTCTAGTCTTGTCTGTCTAGTCTTGTCTGTCTAGTCTTGTCTGTCTAGTCTTGTCTGTCTAGTCTTGTCTGTCTAGTCTTGTCTGTCTAGTCTTGTCTGTCTAGTCTTGTCTGTCTAGTCTTGTCTGTCTAGTCTTGTCTGTCTAGTCTTGTCTGTCTAGTCTTGTCTGTCTAGTCTTGTCTGTCTAGTCTTGTCTGTCTAGTCTTGTCTGTCTAGTCTTGTCTGTCTAGTCTTGTCTGTCTAGTCTTGTCTGTCTAGTCTTGTCTGTCTAGTCTTGTCTGTCTAGTCTTGTCTGTCTAGTCTTGTCTGTCTAGTCTTGTCTGTCTAGTCTTGTCTGTCTAGTCTTGTCTGTCTAGTCTTGTCTGTCTAGTCTTGTCTGTCTAGTCTTGTCTGTCTAGTCTTGTCTGTCTAGTCTTGTCTGTCTAGTCTTGTCTGTCTAGTCTTGTCTGTCTAGTCTTGTCTGTCTAGTCTTGTCTGTCTAGTCTTGTCTGTCTAGTCTTGTCTGTCTAGTCTTGTCTGTCTAGTCTTGACTGTCTAGTCTTGTCTGTCTAGTCTTGTCTGTCTAGTCTTGTCTGTCTAATCTTGTCTGTCTAGTCTTGTCTGTCTAGTCTTGTCTGTCTAGTCTTGTCTGTCTAGTCTTGTCTGTCTAGTCTTGTCTGTCTAGTCTTGTCTGTCTAGTCTTTTCTCTCTAGTATTGCCTGTCTAGTCTTGTCTGTCAAGTCTTGTCTTCATTTTGCGGGAATGTAGCACATTTTGCGGGAATGTAGCACATTTTGGTTAAAATGAGTAAGAGGACCCTCTGAGCCTTGCCAGTCTGGTCTTGTCTGTTTGTTGCTATCTGTCTGGTCTTGTCTGTATGTACTTTTATGCATGGTCTTGCATGTGTGATCTTTTCTGTATGTTCTTGTCAGTCTGGTCCTGCCTTTACCTGCTATCTGCCTTTTGTATTAAGTTGGTCAGGAGGAACTGCCTGAGACCTTTGTCATTAATTCTGGTAGTCAATTGCCTGTCGACATGCACTCTAGCTGTAGACATTGGTCCATTTTTAGGTAAATCCACAGTTGACAAGAATTCAAAGAGTGTGGGCATTGAAAACAGAGTCGGACTTGTTCGAACTGGAGAAATGTCAGCAACAATCATATTTTCAACCATTTCAGGCTAAAACACATTTAAAAAAGTTATTTAAAGACTAATTAGTTTAGTCTCATTTGATCTAATCCAATCTGTTTAGACTTGTCTTTATAATTTTATATGAGTTAGTTTGTATTATCCAACATATTGAGTCGTGTTATATTTGTGTAGCCTTAACGGCACTTAATCTAAGTGTATCTGTCTAGATTTGATCTCTCTGGTTCTGTTTGTCTTACATATTTAAACCATTTGATTAAGACTTACATATTTCAATGCGAATAACATGACTGCTCGTCCTCCCATTGAGTGTCCCATCAGTGAAGCCTTTTTGATTTGGAACCTATCCAAAAACACCTTAATGTCCTCTGCGAGGTGATCGTACGTATGATCCGGCGAATGCGGACTGTCGCCATGGTTCCTCGCATCGAGGGCTATAATTTTCCTCACTGGCATTGTCTTCTGATGGTACGCTTTACACAAACTGTTCCAGTTGGCCTTGGAGCCAAACAGCCCATGCATTATGATGAATGGGGGGATGTCATTGGGCTTGGAGGCAGTAGCTTCATAGGAGGCATAGGCTAGTTTCACAGTTTTCAGGGGTTTCGAGAGACTGATATTTGTAGAGAAAAATGGGGCTTGGAGAGCTGGCAAGAGTGTGGTGAAGAGTTTACGTGAATTTTGAATGGGCATTTTTATGCGAGAACTATTTCCAATGTAGGTTATGAAAGATTGTTTTGGTTTGGTTTCTGACACTGTCAGTGTCAAAGTCACATGGTGGCCCAGATAATTTTTCTTTTAGATAAGATCAGAGAAAATTCCAAAGATTTTCGAAGCAAAATAGATTCATGCTTGCCAATGACGATGATCTGCTAGCCGACGCGGCTACAGCGATTTGTGTCTAATGGTTTGCGTTTTTCTCATGTGGATTCAGGTTACATGCGTATCCCTGTTTGCTGATGAAGATCCTATCTCATTGTGAGCGCAGACGAGTTCGTCATTTTCATTAAATACGTATATCTGGATTCGTTTCTGCCTGTGTTTCAATAGATCACGTTTAATATCTAGGTTTTCTAGTCTCGTTTCTTCAAATTCCTGTATTTATTTGATGTCTCCAATAAGTACGGTCTTCTGCATTTCTTTCCCATGTCTTGTCCTATCGCATTGTGAGCAGACGAATCGTACAGTCTGGTGTGTGTGCTAACGATTGCAGCTCCTCTGCTCTCTCTTGCCACCATTTGTCTTTAATCACCCGGGTTATTTGTTTAAGGTTTGCGTGCGCATTTTGCATTTCTTGTTTTTGTCTTGGACACTGTTGGTTTTTGCTTCTTTTTTTCAGTGCTAATCTATAAGTTTGATGTGCTTGCTGTTATATATGCTACCTAATAGCTAATGTATATTGGGTTGCCTATTAAGGCTCCTCTACACTATGGCTCATTCTGGGCCATCATGATGGACATCAATCATGGCCCATTATGATGGTCTGAATAGACGCATCCACACAGTGGTCCATCTAGATCAGGGGTTCCCAATGTGCGGCCCGCAAAGCCTGTGAATGCGGTCCGCGATTTCGATACGATACATTATATTTTTATTAAAAAATAAATAAGTAAATAGTAAAATCAATAATAAATATTACAAATAAGATAAAATATGGTTTAGTTTATATTTAAAAAAATATTGCAGTATGTCTAGTTATTGTGACACATTTGTACAGAAATATAATACAGTAGTCTCAAATAGATACAGAACTGTTAATCATTTCTGGCGCATGTAATGCAACACACAATTTCAAAGAGTCAGTAAGGAATTTATCTTTTTTTTAAATGATGTGCGCTGTGTCTCACATTGCAACTGTACCACCAGACCTTGTCCGGCCTACCCAGTTGCCCTGAGCAATACAGGCCTATGCCATATCTAAGGCAAATAAAATATGAATCCCTACAAAAGTCCTTTAATCCTCAGAAATTAGTTTTAAAAAATCTTATCAAACAAAATGAATCCTCCGTTTTGGCTAGCTATGTTATTGCGCAAGAAATTGCCAAACATTAGCACTTTTACGAGAAATTTTTAAAAATTGTATGTTGAAAGTTGTTGACATAGTGTGCCCAGATAAAAAGTTGTTATTCAATGATATTAGTTGCTCGAAAATGACTATTACTCGTAGAATTGAAGATATTGATGAGAATATCAGTTACAACAAATTTCAAAATCGTTTACTGCTTTTTCCATTGCTTTGGACGAGAGTACCGATATCTGCGATTCAGCAGAACTGTTAATATTTATTCGTGGAGTTTGAAACTTTTATGATTTTTTAAGAGTTATTGTCAAGGGAAAGTTTAAAAGAAAACCGTACAAGGATATGTGATATATTTTCCGCGGTAGAACATGCTTTCGATTTGATACAATTTAAATTGGGAGAATTTAGTAGGAGTAACTACAGACGGTGCTCCTGTTGGAAATTTATTTTTGTTTGTATTTTCATACAATGATTATTCATAATATTTTATTTTGGCGGCATTTTTATAGTTGTTATGTTGGTAAAACTTTTTTATATATGGCGTTTTTTCCTGTCCGTTAACTAGTTTTACGTTTTTGTTTGTCGTTAGATGAAGATTCTGTGTTTAGTATTCTGTATGTTTTTTAATGTTTTAGTTTAAGAATAAACGTTCATCCTAAAATTAATGTGCATTTGAATTATTAAAACTTAATAACAATAGGTTATGGACCCAGTAAACGTGAATAAATTCAATGCGTAAACAAAAATAAGTGCAATGGATGGATTAGGAAGTGAAGTTGAAGTGATCAATCAAGAACAAAAAACCATGTCGACATTCGTAAGTTCTTCAATTCCCAATATTATAAAACTAAAAGGCATTGAAAACTACCAAAGCTGGAAATATGATATGGAAATGTGCTTAATGCATGAGGACCTGTATGACTGTATTGAACTAGACAAAGATGGCAGCCCATTGTGTTCGGACAAGAAAAAGGAACAAAGGGCTAGAGCAAAAATTGCTCTCAGTGTAGAAAATGGTCCAAAACTCTTAATCAGAAATTCAAAATCTGCTAGTGAATCTTGGTTAATTCTATTAAAAAACTATGACGACAAAGGAATAAACAGAAGATTGGTGCTTTTAGATCAGTTATTGGAAATTAAACTAAAAGAAAGTATGGATAGTTACGTGTTAAAATTTAAAGAAATAACTAGCCAGTTACAAGAAATGGGAAAACCAATCGATGATGACTTAACAACTGTTTTAATGTTAAGGGGTCTTTCTTCTGAATATGAGGCATTTAAAACCGTTTTAAAACATAACCTAAAAGGTGTTACGGCTGATGTTGTGGGTTCAAAGCTCATTGCAGAGGCAAGAGAAAGAGAAATGTCACGTAAGGATTACAAAGAAAGTGGTGCAGCTTTTTCTGCTAAGGGACAGCATTCAAGGCCATATGAGAACAGCCAGAATTGGATAAGTAGTCAATCCAATGGAGGAGGACGAGGTGGAGCAGTGGTGAGAAGATCTAATCAGCCCCCAGGAGGAAATCAAGTTCGTCAATCCTGTTTTCACTGCAAGAAGGTGGGTCATACGGCTAAATACTGTTGGTTCAAGACGAGGCACAGGCCACAAACTGAAGATAATGGTAATAGTCAGAACAAAAGTACTGTAAGTACAAATCAGAGTAATAATTCTGGTAGCAAAGGGGACAAATCATATAATTGGCTTACTGCATTATCTGTAAAAGTTGAATCAGAGGGTTGGTATATTGACTCAGGAGCAACGACGCATTTTTCAAAGTCAAAAGATTTATTTGAAAATTTTAATAGCAATACAAATTATAAAACGGTTACTATTGCTAATAATGAGCAACTAGATGTTGAGGGCCAGGGACACATTTTTGTTAATCTAAAAAAGGGTATTAAAATTAAAATGAATGATGTGGTATATGTTCCAAATTTGTCTGCAAATCTATTGTCAGTTAGTAAATTGGTACAAA
Organism: Phosphuga atrata; assembly: GCA_944588485.1. Classification (NCBI taxonomy): domain Eukaryota; kingdom Metazoa; phylum Arthropoda; class Insecta; order Coleoptera; family Silphidae; genus Phosphuga; species Phosphuga atrata. The sequence goes on from OX155904.1 coordinate 47,160,040, forward strand.
ATAATAATGTTGTTGTGTTTAACTCAAATGGTTGTAATATTTATTCTGCAGACAATGTTAATGTAAAAGGTGAGGTCATGGCATCCGCTAGGTGTGTTGATGGTATTTATAAATTAGAAATTGTAGAAAAATTAGAAAAACCAAATGTTTTGTCTGAAAATTTAAATTCGGTTTCATCTAATTGTCTTATGGTTAAAAATGATCAAATGCTTTGGCATAGACGGCTAGGACATTTAAGTGGTCAAAGCATAAAAGCACTAAAAGATAAATTATCTGTTGGTATAAATTTTAACCATAAAGAGTCAGAACCGTGTATCTCTTGCGTTGAAGGGAAAATGACCCGTACCCCATTTCCAAAAGCTAGTGGCAGGCGCACAACTGAGAAATTGCTCTTGGTTCATTCAGATTTGGTTGGCCCTATGAACATAAAGTCAATTCAGGGTAAAAATTATATGCTATTATTTGAAGATGACTATACTAGGAAAATATTTGTTTATTTTTTGACCTCAAAAGATGAAGTTGGATATTATTTTAAATTATTTAAATCCAATGTTGAAAAAGAGACCGGGCTACAAATTAAAGCACTCAGAACTGATTGCGGTAGTGAGTACGTGAATAAAGAACTTGAAGGGTTTCTAAGTAATTATGGAATAAAGCATGAAAAATCGGTTCCCTATGATCATGAACAGAATGGGGTAATTGAGAGGTCAGTTAGGACAATTGTTGACAAGGCTAAGAGCATGTTAAGTGATAGTGGGCTGGAAAAGCATTACTGGCAATATGTGTGTGAGGTGGCGATATACTTAAAAAATAGGTCACCCACCAGGGCGTTAGTTGGTTACACTCCTGAAGAAAAATGGAGTGGGAACAAAGTAGATTTAGCTCATATTAAGGTTTTTGGTTGCATTGCATTTGTGCATGTTCCAAAAGAGAAAAGAAAAAAATGGGATTTTAAGGCTCAAGCAAAAATTTTTGTTGGCTACCCAGATGGTATGAAAGGTTATAAATTAGTAGATCCTGGAATGCCGAGTAAAGTTACTTTAGCTAAAAGCGTAGTTTTCTTTGAGAATATGTCACTAGGTAATCTAGAATCGTGGAAAAATAATAAAATAGAACCAGTTAATGTTGAAAATGTTATTGCTTATTTAGAAAATTATGTGCCCGAGGGTGACTTAACTGAAAATTTAAATGAAAAAGATTCAATTGTCGATATTTCTGATTTGAACGAAACTAGTGTTTTGTCAGATAGTGATAGTGTTTTGAATGATAGTGACTTACCTGAAACTCCTGATGAAATAGACGAAGGTCAAGTTATAAGTAGGTGATATCCTTTGAGAGACAGAATTGCGAAACAATACCCTGATCACGTCCTTTATAGTGTAGGGATGAATGATGAGGAGCCAGAAACTTACATGGAGGCCATGTCGAGTGTAAATAAACAAAAATGGCAAGAAGCCATGGAGTCAGAAATTGAATCATTAAAGAAAAACAAAACATGGACCCTTGTAGATTTGCCTCCTAATAAAAATCTTATTGAATCGAAGTGGGTGTATAAAATTAAGAGAGACGCTAGTGGTAATATGATTGATAGGTTCAAGTGTAGGGTTGTTGCACGGGGTTTTAGCCAAAAATATGGGGTTGATTACGAGGAGACTTTTTCCCCTGTAGTTAGACATTCCACTATTAGGCTACTTTTTGCGTTAGCAGTAAAATATAATATGTGTGTAGAGCACTTAGATGTGGAAACCGCGTTTCTCAATAGTGAGTTAAAAGAAGAAATTTACATGCGGCAGCCAAAAGGCTTTGTTGAAAAGGGGAATGAAAATAAAGTGTGTAAGCTCTCGAAGGCAATTTACGGGCTAAAACAGGGGTCTCGTGCTTGGAACGAAAGATGCAATGAAGTGTTAAGTAAATTAGGATTCAGTAAATGTGATAGTGAACCATGTGTATATATTCGTAGGAAAAATAAAAGTATTGCAATTATGGCTTTATATGTTGACGACTTTTTATTATTTTGCAATGATGATAATTTAATGCAGCAAGTAAAAAATGAATTAAAGTTATGTTTAAAAGTAAAGGAACTTGGTCCAGTATCACATATATTGGGAATGAGAGTAAAGAGAGAAAATGGGTGTTATTTTCTAGATCAAATGGCTTATATTAAGAAACTATTAAATAAATTTGGCATGGGTGATTGCAAACCTGTTAGTACGCCTCTAGAATTAGGATCTCAGTTAGGATGTAATGAAGATATAGATGAAAACTTACCGTATCGTGAACTTATAGGTGGGTTGATGTATCTGGCGGTGTGCACCAGACCAGATATTATGTATGCCGTCAGCTATTTAAGTCAATTTAATTCGTCATTCAGAAGGGAGCACTGGTTAATGGCAAAACGTGTGTTAAGATACTTAAAAGGGTCGTGCGGATTAGGCCTTAGTTTCAGAAATTCTGATGATAATTTAGTGGGATATGTGGATGCAGATTGGGGAAGCGATGATAATGAAAGAAAATCGTATACCGGATATGTGTTCAAACTAGGGGATTGTTTGATATCTTGGGAGTCAAAGAAACAAAGGTGCGTAGCACAATCCACTACGGAGGCGGAATATGTGGGCTTGTCTGAAGCAAGCAAAGAGGCTGAAATGAAAAATATTGTTTACCAAATAATTGGGTTAAATGAGCCGGTCAAATTATTCAATGATAACCAAGGGGCGATAAAGTTGGTGAAGAATCCTGTCCATCATAAAAGGACAAAACACATTGACATAAGATATCATTACGTTCGCAATTGTTTTAATGATAATATTATAACTTTAGCTTACATGCCAACCTCAAAGATGCCAGCAGATGCTCTGACCAAACCTTTAGGTAGGGTAAAATTTAATGAATGTATTTCTAGCATATGTATGTCAAATGTTGTACAAGAATAACTTTAGAATAGAGAGAGTGCCGATAATTCATAGAATAATCATTATATTCAATAAGAGGGAGTGTTGGAAATTTATTTTTGTTTGTATTTTCATACAATGATTATTCATAATATTTTATTTTGGCGGCATTTTTATAGTTGTTATGTTGGTAAAACTTTTTTACATATGGCGTTTTTTCCTGTCCGTTAACTAGCTTTACGTTTTTGTTTGTCGTTAGATGAAGATTCTGTGTTTAGTATTCTGTATGTTTTTTTAATGTTTTAGTTTAAGAATAAACGTTCATCCTAAAATTAATGTGCATTTGAATTATTAAAACTTAATAACAATACTGGGCCATCATGATGGACACCAAACATGGCCCATTATGATGGTCTGCATGGACGCATCCACACAGTGGTCCATCTAGATCAGGGGTTCCCAATGTGCGGCCCGCAAAGCCTGTGAATGCGGCCCGCGATTTCGATACGATACATTATATTTTTATTAAAAAATAAATAAGTAAATAGTAAAATCAATAATAAATATTACAAATAAGATAAAATATGGTTTAGTTTATATTTAAAAAAATATTGCAGTATGTCTAGTTATTGTGACACATTTGTAAAGATTTCACCGAATATTGAAGGTTTCAATTTGCTCAATTTTGAAAAATTCGTTTCGAGTTTGGACGGGCGTCGAGACCCCCAAATGCGATCGAGCGATGCGTCGTTCCTATCGCCTTATAGACCCTTTCGTTCTATATTCAGAAACCACCACCGCGAGGCCCTGCTATTTAATTTAGCGAATCCCAGGGGATTCTCGCGTACATCTGCAAAATATGGTTTTTCGGGCCTCCCGGCGCCATCCGGCACGCAATCGCAATTAAACTCCAAAACAAACTTAAAGACACTATTCCGAATCGATTGGTGCCGGTCCGGTCCCGATCCGACTTTTGGGTATTCCAGGAGAGGGATCCCCGCAAATTAGGTGAAAAAACAGCGCGTTTTTCCAATTTTTGTGTTAAAATTGACCCAGAGCGGGAATAGGATGCCGCAGGTCCCAGAATCTTCTACCACCCGTTGCGGGTAAACATCTCGCATCGAACGAACCGGTTTGGAGACACGGCGCTCTTCAAGCAAGAGTACGGCGTCCACAGATGTGATGAAAAAAACGGTTTTTTTTCGCTTACATTTCCTGCCGCACCGGGTGAACCGACGGTCGCGTACTTTTCCGCATGACGTCAAAAAACGTGAAATCGACGCGGCAAGAGGAAGCAGTAAAAAAATCGAGCCGCGGACCAAAATTGCTCCTCAAAAGTGCTAGAAACGATCTCCTGTTTTTGGCACCTGGAGGACGCCGTGTGGTACTTGCGAGCGGCAGACAGACACGGGTCGAAGGCCCGTTCAGTTCTACAACAGAAAATGACAATTTCCCGTTTGGACGCGCAAGAGGAACGGAGTTTTTACGGAAAAAGTGAAAAATTTAAAACGCACCTACAGCCGCCCCCTGCGGGGGCGGAACTTGGTAAGGCTCGTCAAAAAAAACCTAATTTTTTGTTCAATTTATTGGAAAAAATTCAAGACGTAAACCGCATTTTTTGACAATTTTTCTTAATTTTCAAAAAATCTTGACTTTTGACCCCCTTCGAGTTTAGTGACGGTACCTTACTCGATTAGTATATTTCAATAACTTCTCGTTGGTAGGTAATAAAGTCTTGGTTCTTTTATTCATTAGTCGTTGACATGGCGATCCTAGGTCGAGTCTGGGCGTATTTCTGTGGTGTAGCAGAGCTAAGCAAATATCTGAGCTATTTTCTGAACATTTTTTGAGTAGATTTTTTGCTTCCTGTGCATATCTCTCAGCTAAACCATTGGATCTGGCAAAATGTGGACTGAAATTCGGTGTTCCAACTGCCATTGTTTAGTAAATTATTTGAATTCATGAGAGCTATACTGTCTGCCTCCATCTGTTTGAAGTGTGTCTGGTATTCCAAATGTAGCAAACCATGTTTTCAAGACTTTGATAATGCTATTTGTCACATCCACTTGTTTGTAGTCAAAAAATGCTGAGTAAGCATCTGCTATTAGTAGATATTCATTTCCTTGAAAATGGAATAAATCAGATGCGACAATGCTCCAAGATCTTTTAGGTGGTCTATGTTGTATCAAAGCCTCCATTGGATTATCTTTCTGAATTTTATTACAGGTTTTGCAAATTTTCACATATTCTGTAATGTCTTTTGTCATTCCAGGCCAGAAAACGTCTCTAGCAAATTGTAGGGTTCCTTGTACACCCTTGTGACTCAGATGGCAGTGCTTCATTATTAACGGTACCATAGATGGTGGAATTAATACTCTGTCGCTTTTGAAAATCAGATTATTAATGACGCTCAGCGTTTCTCTATATGTCCAATATTTTTTTAAGTTATCTTTGACTTCTTCAATTTTGTCAGGCCATCCTTTAAAATTTTCTTTTAGTTCTTTTAATTCATTGCTATTTTCTGTATATCTTATAGTCTTCTTTACGTGATTTGGTGAATAGAACAACGGCATATATCTGAAGCGTTTCATTGTGCATTTCTTCGCAGCTTAGATTATGGCAGTCTCTAGTTAGTGCATCGGCGACGTACATCTCCGAGCCTTTTCTATAAATGATTTTAGGGTTATACGGCAGTATTTGATATAACATTCTTTGTAATCTGGGCGGCGCTTCCGCAAGGGACTTGTTTCTTTAAATATTGTTTCTAAAGGTTTAAGGTCAGATTCGATGGTAACATTTTTACAACCCCAAATGTAACTGTGAAATTTTTTACAAGCTACCAATATGAATGGCATTTGCTTTTTTTTCCAGTTGACTGTATCCTATTTATGTGGGAGTAAAAGACTTGGCGCAGTAGGCAATAGGTTTTCCTTTTTGAATCAATACACTGCACCGCAGACATAAATAGTTGCGTCCACTGAAAGTAGCATAGCCTCTTTTGGATTATAATATCCCAAAACGGGAGGCTTTTTCAATAACTCTTTCAAATTTAAAAAAGCCTCCTCTTGCTCGTTGACCCAATACCATTCTGTGTCTTTTTTCAGTAATACTCTTAATGGTCTAGTTACATCAGCCATGTTTTTCATGAATTTTGAGAGGTATGTTACTAACTCAAGGAATCTTTGCAGTTGTTTTACATTTTCAGGTCTCTTTATTTTATTTATCGTTTCTAATTTTTCTGGGTCTCTCTTCAATCCTATGTTCGTCACAATATGTCCTAAGAATTTAACTTCATGTGTACTGAATATGCATTTTTCTTTATTTAGTTTTAACCCTGAAGTTCGAAATTTATCACTTTTTGTGTAATTTTTTCTAATTTATCTTGTGTTTCAGCATGTATAAGTACATCATCCATTGATACCTACCTCTGTGTTTTCTATGCCCGTGAGGAGTGAGCTCATGACTTGTTGAAACACTTCAGGGGCAGATGCTAAACCAAATGGCATTCTCAGGCAAGAGTATCTTCCAAATGGCGTGCTGAATGTTAAATATTCTGATGTTCTTTTTGTGACTCTAAGCTGCCAAAAACCTCTTTTGCAATCTAATAAAGTGAACCATTTTGATCCGTGTATTCTTGGAGTTATTTGTTCAACCGTGGTTAGAGGGTAGTGCCTTCTTCTTAGGTTTTTATTTATAACTGATGGATCTAAGCACAATCGTATTTTTCCATATTTTCTTACTACTACCATAGGTGAGACTGCTGGTGTTGGTTCTGTGGCTGCTTTTATTATTTTTTGTTCGACCATACTCTCTAGTTCTTTTTTTACTTGATCTCTGATTATATGTGGTACCTTTCGTGGTGGGCATATCGGCAGCAGAGGGTGTTGTCTATCAGCTCTATATCGTATTTAAATTGTTTCAGGCATCCAATTCCATCAAAACTAAGTTGAGGTTTACGTCTCACTAAGTTGAGGTTTACACAGCTTGTTTTGCCGAGTATTGGTGTAACTTCCTTCTCTACTATTATATATTTGACGGCTAACTTTTTATTTTTAATTTGTGTTTCGATCCACGCCTCTCCTAATACGGGCATTTTGTGGTTACAAAATGACATCAAATACCTGATAGGGGACTGCTCTATGTTGGCTCTAGTTTTATCTGCTATACTTTTACTTAATACGTTGCATTGGCTACCTGAATCAAGTTTAAATTTTACCTGAATTGCTGACAAGCTTGCTGTCTCAGACCATTCCTTTTCGTGACCTGTGTCCTTTCCGATTTCACAGACATAGTAATCTGCATCACTTATTTCCTTTTCTTCTTCCAGTGTTTGTACATTTCTTGTTTTATTTCTTTTACAGTACTTAGTGAAATGATTTCTTCTATGGCATATTCCACATGTTTTTCCAAATGCTGGGCATGCCCTAACTCCATGCATGGGCGTAGCCAGGATTTAGTTTCGGAGGAGGTTTTAAGACCAGGATTTAGTTTCGGGGGGGGGTTTAAGAAAATACAGTAACAGAAATGCACCAATTTACTTTCTAAACTGACCCACAAGGATTCTTAAACTTCACATCTACCATATGCTCTCTTGAAGAGAGTCGTCGTCTCTACTCGTCTCTTATTTCAATATATTTCAATATAACATTTATGTATATATTTTGCATATTTTGGGGGGGTTTGAACCCCCAAACCCCCCCCCCCCCCTGACTACGCCCATGACTCCATGTCTCGTACCACATCTTCCACAGTTAAATTCTCTTTCTTCGAATTCACTTTTTTCTTTTTTACACTGTCTATCTTCATCACTATTATTAATATAATTATTTTTCTTTTCATAAGTAACCGTTTCTACTGACGCTGTATTCTTCATATTTTTCACTTGTTGTTGAACCTGTTCCCCTGAGTGACAGATATCTACTGATTTTTCTAGGGTTAATTCATGTTCAGCCAGGAGTTTTTCCCTTGTAGTGTCACTTTCTATGCCGATTACTATTTTATCCCGAATTATGCTGTCTTCAAGAATTCCATAACCACAATTTTTAACTTTGGTTTTGAGATTAGTAAGAAATTCATCAACATATTGTCCAATTTCTTGGGTCATGAGGTTGAACATATACCTTTCATAGGTTTCATTAATTCTCGGTGTAAAGTAGTTTGTAAATTTACATTTAATAATTTCGAGTGATTGGGACTCAGTTACAGATAAGTTAAACGTATTAAAGATGAAAGCAGCGTCTGGACCAATACTTCTTGTCATGAAAATTGCAACCTGTACTTCTGCTTTCTTTTTTATTAAGTTAGTTACAACGGCGTACCACTCCCACTGTTGTAGCCACAGTTTCCATGCTTCTGCGATGTTTTCTATCGTTGTAACGAAATATTTCGGCGGTTTTATATTTGCACTATCTTCCGACATTTTAACTTGGTTTCGGTACCATGTATTATAATATAATAATATAATTCGTATTATATTATATTCGTATATTCGTATTATAAAAACAACTAATAATAATGGAGAACATCTCGTTGATCAGGTCTACCAACTCTTGGAGGGAAACCCGACGCATGAGCAGCCTGGGCGTTCCATTACAATGACCTACTGTGCGACGAATTTGAGGACAGGCAGAGGCGCGCGAATAATATTATAATTAGTAAACTACCTGAACCCGAGGGTGTTACCGTAAATGAAAAGAACAACGCGGACATAAACGCAGTCATGAAGCTGATCCCGGGGCTTGGAATTAGAGAAGCTGAACTTACCGAATGTTCACGTATCGGTAAGGCATCTGACATAAAAATGCGCCCGCTTAGAGTAACTTTCGCTTCCGCGGCTTGTGCCCGGAATGTAATCATTAGCTATAAACCGGCAGGTGGTATATATGTTAACAGAGATTTAACCAAGTCACATCTTATTTTATTTATTTGTGAATACAATGCCGGCTCTCCGCTTTCGCACTGAGCCGGTTATCTTAATCTAATTTTTCTAATGGCTAACATGCTACTAACATAGTTTATCTAAGCTAACCTAAGGGGCCTAACTAACTTAAGCCTAAACTAACCTAAGCTATGGGGAAAGGTGAGGGGGATAATGGGATGGGGTAGGATGGGTATGATAGGGAGGTAGGTGGGGAAGGTGTGCAGAATGGAGACATATTATATACAGTTATATCGCCGTTTGGTGTGGCCTAGAGAGAACCTAAAAGAAATCGGAAAGGTAAAATAAATGACGCCAGTATGTTTATTTAATGTGCAATCTGGGGACGGCTTGGGGGGGCTGGTGGGGTCCGTGATGTTTGCTTCTTCTGTGGGGCGGGTATCAGGGCAGGTCGTGGTCCAGTCGTGGTCCAGTCGTGTGAGGCGTCGGGCGCAGCTGTCGAAGGTCTTCCACCAGGTCCTGTGTAGCTCTGCGACCTTGATTTCTTCTTCTCTTCTGGGCCAAGTGCATCCGGCGTTGAACATGGCGATCTCTGTCTGGTCTCTCGATTCTCTGGTCATCGGGCAGCTGAATAATACATGGGCAACGGAGTCCACTTCACCACAGCCGCAGGCCGGCGACTTTCTCCTTCCAATGCGATGGAGGTAGGAGTTGAAGTTCCCGTGTCCCGTGATGAGTTGGACCGCTTGGTGTGAAAGGGCCAGGTCCATTTCCATCCACTCTTTGATCGATTGGATGAAATTCCTGGTCCAGCTTCCGTTTTGGGTGTTCTCCCAGTGTATCTGAAAAAGAGAGAGATTCTGCTCCTCACATCTCTGTGGGATACATTATTAAACATAACAGGAAGCTGAGTTCCTGGCTCCTGAGGAGGATCTATACCCGAGGCCAGTCTAGCCAACGCATCTGCTCTCTCGTTGCCGATTGAGCCTTTATGAGCTCGCACCCAGTGCCAGCGCAGTTCTATTTGCTGCGTTATCTCGCGCGCGATCTCCCACGTTTCCAAAAGCAGCTCCGTGGGAGCTGACAGGTGTTGTAGAGCTTCTAGAACGGATCTGCTATCAGACAGGATGGAGCATCCGACGAAGTCGTTGATGTTGGTTCTAACATACACAAGCGCTCGGTTTACCGCGATTAATTCGGCCTGGAATATAGAGCAGTGGTCTGCGAGCCGCAAGCCCTCGCAGTGTATTTCAGTTTCGTCTGAGTACACCGCAAAAGCCGCACCGACTCCCTGTTCCCACTTTGAGCCGTCTGTGAATATCGTAATAGCTTGTGCATTTTCCTCGCCCTGTGTATATCTTATCAACCCGATCTCCGCGGGGTGCACCACCCCTTGAATGCAGACTCTAGATTCAATTTCGTCCGGAGAGATTGTGCGGCCCGTTGTTAGTTCGCGCAGCAGATGTTTCTTTGTTAGATCTGCCGCTCGCAAGTCTGCCGGCAAGAGCCCCGATATGACGCAGGCAGCGTCGCCCGAGACGGTTTTGTACGCTTTCGCGGCCCTTAGTGTGCAAACGCGTTGCACACCAAGGAGCTTTTTCCGTTCTCGAACTCCGCATGCGCTGTACCATACCGGTGCCCCGTAAAGCAGACAGGGTTCGACAGCTCCCTTATATATAGTGGACATGGCCGACCTACCAAGACCCCACTCTTTCATGGACGCGGCGCTAAATCTGAAACCGATCTGCTTTGCTTTCCTTCACGCCTGAGTGACGTGTTCTTTGAATTTCAAAGACCTATCAATATGTATGCCCAGATATTTAATGTAGGGAGAGCAGTAAATTGATTTGCCACCTATTTTGAAGACTGGGTTCTGTTGGTTAGGCTTTTTGCCGAAGAAAATTGCCTCTGTTTTTGCCGCATTAAATTTAAGTTTGGTCTCGGCGGACCATTCGCTAAGTGTCTCCAGCGCGCAATTTACTGAGTTTCTGAGCCCTTTATAAGTTGTGGATTTCGCTAATAGCATTGTGTCATCAGCATAAGCAACTATCTCGCAACCCTCCGGGAGATCTGTATCGAAGATGGAATCGTACAGGATCTTCCAGAAGCCAGGACCAGATTTGGATCCTTGCGGACAACCTTTTTCTACAGCTTTTTCCACGTATATATTGGGCTCTGATATAATTGCTGTCCTGTTGTTGAAGTAGTCTCTGGCTAGTCTGATAAGGTTGTCTGGACATTTCTTAGAAATAAGTCTGTCAATAATGAGTGGCCACCATGCGTTGTCGAACGCGCCGCTGATGTCCAGAGCGACCGCCGCGCAATAGTGACCCGTCGATTTACATTCTGTGACGAATGTAACTACTTTTTTGATGGCGTCTGTGGTTCCTACTCCCTTACGAAAGCCAAATTGATTGTTGTTGAGTAGCTTATTTTGGGACAAGTGGTGCTCCAATCTAGTGATTAGGAGCGAATCTAGGATTTTACCGGCTACAGGGAGTAGGCAGATCGGTCTGAAGTCTTTTGCACTTGTTCCGTTCTTGTTTGGTTTGGGGACGGTCTTGACTAATTGTTCTTTCCAGCAAGCTGGAAAGACACCTATTTCGAGACATTTATTATAGATGTTTCTGAAGAGGGACGAGTTTTCCTCAAAAGCGATGCGAACTATATCCGCTGTCAAGCCGTCTATACCTGGCGCTTTCCTACTGTTCATAAATTTAATGACTCGGTTGATTTCCGGTACAGTGAAGGGCCTGTCGTCAGGTCCTCCGATACCGGTTCTCGATGTAATTCTAATTTCGCGGTGAGACTCTGTGTCTTCGTTGATGTCGTCCTCTGGGAAGAACGTATTGAGGAGTTCGCGGGTGGTCTCACGTAGAACGAGATGATTATTATTAATTTGGATGCTAGTTAGATAGCCTACTGAAGAATATTTCCCTCTAAGCACCTTGTAAACTGTGCCCCAGGGATCTTTATTAGCCGATCTAGTGCAGAACTCTTGCCATTTCTTTTCCTTGGTCTTGAGGATTTTGTCTTTATATTCGCGACATTTAATGTCATAATCTGCGCGTCTTTGTATACGATTTTCGCCCGTGCTTTGTTGATATTTCCTGCGTAGTTTGTTGTTTTCTTTACGTAATTTAGTGAGTTCCGTAGTCCACCAGGGGACCGAGTTGGTGAACTTTTTCCGAACCGGAATCGCGTCGTGCGCTGCGTCGATTAATGACTTATTTATTCTAGCTACGAATTCAGACACTTGATCAGCATACATACATCATCAGCGTAAGATCGAAATTTCTCGGCAAAGAGAGACCAATCTGCTCTTTTGGTACAGAATCCGCGGATGGATTCTGGAGCGTTGTTTTTAATACCAATCGACCAGCCTATGTATTTATGATCGGATAGGCTGTCCTCGCTTGGCAAGTGCCAATCGGCTATGTTTGCGCACAGCCTGTCACTTGCGAGCGTAATGTCTATGACGCTGTTGCCGTTTGGACCTGTGAATGTAGGTTCATCTCCGCGGTTGAGTACGTTTAGATTGTTTTCAGATATAAAATCTTCAAACAATCTCCCGCGACTATTTTCGATTTTGCTGCCCCGTGTGGGCGATTTACTGTTGATGTCTCCTGCCAATAAAATTTCGCCTTTAGGCCTCAACTGTACCACCGCGGACCTCAAAAACCCTAGATTTTCCTAGAATCTATCCTCCGTTACCTGTCTCGCGACGGGTGGCAGGTATACAGAGATTGCGAAAAACGTGCTTTTCCCAGAAAGGATTTGTGCAACAGAGCACATCTTGTTGGAAAAACCTGCCATAAATATTACGTTGACCGCGGGGTCTGTAATTATTACGGCCGCTCTTGTGTTCGGGTTAAGAGCATTAGCTGTTTTATTATCCTCTACGATCCTAAAACGCGAGGGAAAACCGGCGACTTTTCCTCGAATAACATGTGGCTCTTGAACAAAAACTACCTGGATTTTATCCCTAGCTATTTTTTCTATAAGCGCGCCTGTAGCCGCTTTGGACTTTCCTAAATTAATCTGGAGACACTTAATTGTTTTTTTAATTTTAAATGGTTTAACAGCCATAGTCGGTTCTGGCTATTAACGCTTCCCTCATTTTAATTGCCGCGGGGCAAGCTAAACTAAACGCTGGGTGGTCTTTTGGGCCTTCCCGTTTGTTTCTAATGCAAAGAATGCATTTAGCATTTTTTGCTTTGCATGACTTAAGGTCATGGTCTCCGCTACATCTCGCGCAAACTTGGTTTTCGCGGCACATTTTTGCAATGTGCCCAGTTTTTAAACACTTGTAGCAGTGTGGGACTTCTAAATAATCGCGGACACGATGCTGGCTCCAGCCTACCGACACCTCTCTGTCCACGATTATATTCCTAACCTTAGGCGAAACTGCGAAAACAAAGTTTGCCTTTTCCTTACTATTTCTACAGTTAAATTTGTGAGAGAATTTCATCTCTCTCTGTAGCGACTCTATATCTGGGAAATTTTGTGCCATCAGATGATTTTGCACGCGCAGGCTACTTGCTAGTGTTTCTATTGTTATTGTTCTGTTTACAGCATAAAAGACAACTTTGGGTTGTCTTTTATCTTCTGCTCTGACCGTGCAGTTTTTCATGCTGCTTTTGACTTTAGCCCTAAGTTTTTCAGCGTCTGATTTGGACGGGCAGTTGACGACTACGGACCCGTCTCTCACTGTTCTAATTGATTTTACGCTGATTCCAGCCTCGACAATGTCGACAGCTTTTATCAGGTCATCTCTAGTTTTGTCAGAGTTCTCGCTCTCTATATTGTTTTTAATAAAAACTAAATTCGTTTGACTTACCTTTTGGCTGTAAGTTGCTCTGGGGGTCGGCTGGGTGGTGGCGGCGGAGGCGGTGGTGACGGCTGATGGGGCGGCGTGGACGGCTCTTCCTTCCTTCAATTTCCTAATTTCATCCTTAAGGTTCCGGTTCTCGGCGTCCTTCTTGGTTTCCCTGGCTCGTACCTCTCGGAGAATCCCGCAAAGTTCGCCGATGTGGCCGATCAACTCCAGCGATGAGTCCTGAAGCTCCTCTTTTATCTCTTGGCGAATTGTCTTGGCGTGGGAGATTTTGCCAATCTTCCTGGCCAAGTTATATTATATAACACAGTTTTACTCACAATAAAATAATAAATTGAATAAGTTATTACAACACGTAACTTATAATTTTGGGTGTTTCAGGTAAAAAACCCTTTTTCTACCTGAACGGATTATCTGTCCGGAGCGCTCGGTTCAACACGTCCGCACGGGTTGAGAGCTCGGACGAGACTAAGTCACAGCAAAATAGGGCTTACATGGTACGCCAAGAATTTAAAGCTCGGATTGTGAATGGAGACAACATAAAGCTAAAGTATATATTAATGGCATCCCCAGAATTATAGGAAAGCCTTTAGAAAGAAACCAATAAAACTCCAAAACACCATAAAATCTAATAGAGAGGTCAATGATTTCTATAATTTTAATATCGTCTACCAAATACGTGTGAGGGGTTTGAACACGAAGCTAAATGACTTTTTTATTAGTGTATGTGCTGCAGATGTTCATATAGTATTATTGAGTGAAACATGGTTGAATTATAACGTGCTGTCAGCTGAACTGTTTCCAAGCTGCTTCACTGCATTACGTTGTGATCGTCCTACAAGAGGAGGTGGAGTTCTTATTGCTGCCCACATTAAGCTAAGTGTGGAGAAATTTAGTTTGGAGTTCCCGGTCCCCCAGGTAGAACTGATAGCAGCAAAAATTACTATACGTAACGTATCGGTTACATTCGTAGTTGTGTACGTTCCACCCGCTCTCCAACTTAATTACTACTTTCAACTATTCGAGTATCTGGAGGACAATATAGACTACTCGGCACCAGTGCTAATCGCTGGGGACTTCAATATCCCAGAGTTTTCAGAATGTGTAAATGGTAGAAGGTCAGTGACCCAGCTGTATAACTTTTTTCGTCATTTTCTTTCTCTAACAAATCTTTCAAAAACACAACTTGATTGCGAACGATATTTCTCGAATTCTAGATTTAATCCTATCTGTAGGTTGTACAGAAGTTCGTGTAGGCAGGGAAGAACTACCGCTTCTTCGCATTCACACCACCCATGTCTTGATATAAAAATGGTCTTGCGGATAGATAAAAACATCCCATTCTCCAGTAGAATCGATGAAATAAACTTTCGAAAAGCTAATTTTCCAGAACTATACTTTGCGTTGGCTGAAGTTGACTGGAGTCTTATATATAACTGTAATCATGTTGAATTGCATGCAAATACTTTTATAAAACGCTCAATGCTCTTTTTGAGCAGCATGCGCCCGGGTTCATGGGCCGTAGACAAAACTCCTCATATCCGATGTGGATTACAAGACATATCATCGCTTTAATTAAAGAAAAGCGAAAACAATGGAATTATTATAGAAGAACCAAAGTACAATTCCATTTTGACAAGTATAAAGAATTAAGGTTTAGAAGCAAAAGGGAAATTAGACTGAAGTATAGGAAATTCATAAAGATGTCCGAAAATAATATCAAAGAAGACACAAAAACATTTTGGAAATTTGTTAACAAAAAACGGAAAACTATCAGTGTTCCAGGCAAGCTGATATACGGTGAAGTTAACCTAAAATTTCCGCAAGACATAGTAAACGCGTTTGCTACGCAATTTGCGAGTGTGTTTGCAAGGTGCAACAACCATTCATGCACTAGTGAATGTGACACTACGGACCACCTCTGCGTTTTATATGCTAAAAACTGTTGCCCGAGTGTGGGCGTTAATTTTGATTGCGGAAATCTTCCTGTTTTGTCATCTTTTATGATAGCGGAAGAAGATATAGTGAAGGCAGTGAAAAGGATTAAAAGTAATTTCGGGTCAGGTCCTGATAATGTACCTGCTTTTCTAATTGCGGACTGTATATGTAGCTTTAGTAAACCATTATCTCACCTCTTCAACCTAATTATTAGTACAGCCGACTATCCAAAAATCTGGAAAGTGGCGCGTGTACATCCAATTTTTAAGTCTGGTGAAAAAACAACATATTAAACTACAGACCAATTGCACTTTTGTCGAATTTTGCGAAAATGTTGGGATCAGTCCTATCCACTATTCTGTATAATCATGTGTCGGCAAGACTAGTCCCTGAGCAGCACGGCTTCATGAAGGGAAGATCGACAGCAACTAATCTATGTGAATTCACGCAATTCGTATCCTTAGCATTGCATAAGTGATCACAGGTTGATGTTATATACACTGATCTAACAAAAGCATTTGATAGGGTCCACCATTGTATTCTGTTAAAAAAACTAAAACTTTTTGGCGTCTATGTTTCCATAATACTCTTATTTAAGGCACTGATCACAGGTAGACAACAATATGTAGAATATGGTGGATACACCTCGTATACCTTTTATGTAAGCAGGGGTGTCGCTCAAGGTTCCAATGTTGGTCCCTTGCTTTTCATAATATACTTCAATGATGTTGTTGAGTCGCTCAACTGTCATACACTTCTTTATGCAGATGACCTCAAACTGGTAAATGTTATCAATACGCAGGATTGCTGTATGAAGCTACAGCAGGATATAGATAGATTAGTGTCCTGGTGCAATACAAACAAACTAGACCTAAATATTCGGAAATGTAACGTCATGTCATTCAGCAAGAAGAAAGTAAACCTTCATTTCTTCTACAATATCAACGGAAACTTACTTGGTAGATGCAACGAATATACCGACTTAGGAGTTGTTATGGATCCCTCCTTATCGTTTGTGCCCCACATAGAACATATTACTAATGCAGCCCTACGAAACTTAGGATTCATTATAAGAAATAGCACTGAAATATCGAGCATCGAGTGTATAAAACTATTATTTTACTGTTTAGTTAGAAGTCGGCTGGAAGATTGCAGTGTTATTTGGAATCCGCATCAACAAATATATGTACACCTATTGGAGAATGTATTAAGCAAGTTCTGTAAATTCGTATACCGGAAGAAATTTGGAATCTTTCCTACTAGACATTTTGATCAGAATGATTTGTTGAATATTGCTAATAAATCATCGTTAAAGTCAAGGAGAAACCTTAACCAGATGGTTTTTCTGCAGAAAATTGTACAAGGCAATATAAGATGTCAATCACTGTTAAGTATGATTCAAATACATGTCCCCAAAATAAATAGCCGGACCCCGACTCCATTCTACCACGTAGTACCCAACACATTCCATCATTATAATTCGCCTATGTTATCCTGCATTAGATTATGTAATAGCCTACATGATCAGTTTGACATCTTTCATGATAACATCTTTAATGAAAAGAAAAATCAGAACTCATATTCTTATGTTATGCTCCTAAACACTATGTTAGCATATTATTATTATTATCCAGTATTATATCTTGAACTCTCATTCTTTTATATTTATTATTTTATTCTATTAATTATCTCTACCGTATTATATTATGTTTCCATTATAGGCCTCATGGTCTGTTGGAAATAAAGCATTATTTTGCTGGCCTACATGATCATTTAGCCAATTTTAAATTTAAGAACTTGCGCACAATGTGACAGGTTTGCAAAATCGTTGCCCTCTGTGCATGTCTCAAGATGGATTTCGGCAAGCCAAGTTTCTCAATGTTTTTTGTAAAATTGGACGAGACAACTCCTTCCACAGATATTACAATTGGGTAAATAAATACGCTGTCCAGTTTCAAGATATCTTTGATTTACCAGGCTAGTTCCTCGTATTTATTTCTCTTTTCTGTCTCTGTTCTTCGGATGTTATTTGTCAAGAGAACTGCGATGTCTAATAGTATGGCTGTTTTGGCGTCAAGGTCAATTAGAAGAATATCAGGTCGGTTCTAGGCAATCGTCTTATCGGTCAATATAGGCCTGTCCCAGTAGAGAATGTGTTTACTTGATTCGACGACTGGTGCTGGTAGATATTTATAATATGGAGGAGTTTTCAGCCCCAGAAGACCGTATTTTACACCGATTTGTTGGTGAATTAGCTTTGCCACTTGATTGTACCTCCCTAAATAGGCATTCTCTGATAAAGTTAGGCAACCTGCCATGATGTGTTCTATCGATTCGCCAACAAGACCACACTTTCTACGTTTAATTTCAAAATATGTTTCTCGTAGTTTCTGGTTCTTATAATTCTGTTTTGGATAGCTATAATGAATCCCTCAGTCTCCGGATAGAGAGATCCATCCATCAGCCATTGTAAGGAAGCATTTACGTCAATATGATCTTCGTTGAGGAGGCTTGGGTATTTCCCGTGGATAATATTGTCTTTCCTGGGTTTGAAATCTTTTTTGGGAAATGTTTGAGTATGACAAGATAAATTTAGAGGAGTATACCCATCGTCAGCCTTCAGTACAGATTGGATGAGGTCATCACTAGAGCGTAATAGTTTTTTTGCGCATGTTCTCCTCTTGTGTTCTACACAAGTTAAAGATGTTAATTAACCCCCTACCTCCTTCTTTTCAAGGTAGATATAACCGTGTGACGGAGGAGCTTGGGTGGTTGACATCGGAATTTAAAAAGAGTTCCTCTGCTGATCCAATCTATATCGCTCAGATCAGTTTCAGTCCACTTTATTAAACAAAAGGAATATTTCAGGAATTGCCCAAGCGCTTATAGCTGATATTATTTTTTTTCCGGAGAGCTTGGTGCTCAAAATCTTAGTGAGTCTTTTCTTGTATTTCTTCCGTAAACATATTCTTTAGATTTCGGTGGTCAATTTTCATATTTTGAAGAAGTCCAATATGTTTGTAAACATTATCACGCCCAAGTTCGACGATATTTTCAACAGTCTCTCCCAAATATTCCGTCTTGCCTCTTTTAATATTTAAGATGGCGCACTTATCAAGGCCGATAGCCAGCATGGCAATATCCATACTGAAGTTCTTTACAATGGATATTAAAGAATTCAACTTTGTAACCGTGTCAGCATAGACCTTAAGGTCATCCATATATAATAGATATGATATTCTTCTGTCATTTCTCCCGATCTTGTAACCTATATTTTCTCGCTTCAGTAAAGTCGAGAGAGGATTCAAGGCTAGGCAGAACCAAAGGGGAGAAAGAGAGTCTCCTTGAAAAATCCCTCTTTTGATATTGACATTCCCAATGTTAGTTTTATCTATGTTAAGATTGGTTCTCCAAGTCTTCATCATTGTTACCAAACAATTTGTAATATTGGGAGAGATTTTGTAGATTTCCAAAACTTTAATCAACCAGTCGTGAGGTACAGAGTCAAACGCTTTGGAATACTCTATATATCATACGTGCAACTTACGTTTCTTTCTTCCAGCATGTTTCATGATAGCATCAATAGTAAGCTGTTGCTTACATCCTAACGCTCCTCTGATACAACCCTTTTGTTCTGTTTCGAATAAATTATTTACTTCACAGTGATCATAGATTTTCTTCTTCTTCTTTCGAATAGGCCTACTTTGGACCACGCTTGTTCAACTGTTGGGCTTTGACCTTTGCCCAGTATTGTCGTATCTTCTGCCGGTGTAACTCCTTTCTCTCTTCTGTCCAGGGGGTACCTTTCTTTCGAGGTTTTTCCTGAAATCCACGGACTTCCTTCAGGGTGCGTCTCACAGACTCTCTGTTTTTGAGATCAGTTATTCCCAGTTCTTCAATATCCTCCTCAGTCTCTGTCAACCAAGTGGTACGACCTTCTTGTTTTGCCAGAAAGAGAACAGACGGTTGGTTAGTCGGTTTGGAGGCAATCTTGCAACGTAGCCATAGAAAGCTACCCTTCTTTTCCTTGCACAGTCAGAGAGCATCTTAATATGTTCGTAGAGCTCAGAGTTATGCCGCCTTCGGAATTCCCCATCTTCCTTAACCGGGCCTAGGATCTTCCTGAGGATTCTCCTCTCTCTAATTTCCAATTTCTCTATTAGACCCCTTCGGTTCAAGGAAAGACACTCCATAGCATACAGGGCTTCTGATCGTAAGACTGATGTGTAGTGCTTAAGTTTCAGGTTGCGTGACAGGCATTTCTTATTGTAAGTGTTCTTAGTCAGCCGATAGGCTAGTTAACTTGCTGACTCTCTTGGATAATGATGCTCTTTCTGATAAGTTGGGTTCAATCCATTCGCCGAGATACTTAAATTTCTCAGTCCTCTTGATGTTTCCCTGTTCTAGTAACATCTCTCTGTTTGCTTCTCTGATGTTGGTGAAGAATTCTGTTTTCTCCAGCGACACTTGAAGACCCACTTTGGCAGCTTTGTTTTCTGAGGTAGTTTACCTGCATTGTTGCCATCTCCAGAGAATCAGCAAACAGTGCCATGTCATCTGCAAAGGCCAGGCAATCTACAACCAGTCCATCGTTCTTACGTCCCACTCTGAGCACCCAAATTGTTCAGTTCCTTGCGCCATTCTCTCATAACCTTTTCAAGGACACAGTTGAAGAGAAGTGTGGAAAGTCCATCTCCTTGTCTCACTTCAGTTTTTATTTCGAAGCTTTCTGAAATCTGGCCTCTAAATTTAACTTTAGAATGGGTGTTGGTCAAAGTTTCTAGGATGAGTCTGCGGGTTTTGTTGTCTAGTGCTAGTTCCTGGAGTACTTTGTTAAGCGTTTCTCTATTAATGGAATCGTAGGCCTTCCTAAAATCAACAAAGGTGACGACTACCTTGTGGTTTCTCATCTTGGAGTATGCAAGTACAGTTTTAAGATTGAGGATCTGTTCAACACAGGATCGGGTCTTCCTGAAGCCCCCCTGGTATTCTCCCAGTTGACTATCCAACTGATTTTCTGCCCTTGTTTGTAACGCCTTCGAGAGAATCTTGTATGTTACCGGGACGAGAGAAATTCCACGGTAGTTGTTTAGTTCAGTAAAATCTCCCTTTTTGTGAAGCGGATGGATCAGAGCAGATTTCCAATCGGGTGGTAATTTCTCTGTTTCCCAGAGATGTCCTGGGTAATCTCGGTTAGCTTGCGCACGGCATTGTTTCCAGCACCTTTCCACAGTTCAGCAACGATAGAGTCCTCTCCAGCTGCCTTATTATTCTTAAGAAGTTGAATGATCTGGCCAACTTCTTCCAATGAAGGGGGAAGCGAGTCACAGTTGAGTAGATTTTTAAAGTACTGAGCCAAAAGGTGGCAGTTGTCCTTGTCGTTATAAGCCAGTTTGCCTTGTGAGTCTCTGAAGTGGAGGCTTGGCGGAGCGTATTTCTGAGTGCTTGATTAAAGGTTCCAAAGAAATCTCTGGAATTATTCGTAGCAAAGCTCTCTTCGATTTGGGTTAGTTGGTTTTGTGTGAAGGTTCGTTTGGTTCCTCAAATTATCTTTTCAGTAACCTTTCTTTGTTCCAAAAATTTATGCCAATTTTCCTTGGCCTTTTTAGAATTCCTTGGGCTATTGCATTTCCATCTTTGGGCTATTGCATTGTCACAGTCTTCAGTCCACCAGGGATCCTTCTTCTAGCGAGAGGGGCGAGTTCATTGGCCGCCTTGACAAGAGTCTCCTTCAGTTGGTCCCAGTTGTTTAGGTCTGTGTTGTTCAATCTCTGATTTAGTTCTTGGCTGTTCTTGAGTCGCTCGACGTCAAATCTTACCATTTTGGAGGTTCTGTGTAATCTAGTGTTTCTAGGCTGGAGTCTTATTTTGATCTTTGAGAGGTAGTGGTCTGAGTCCAGATTGGCGCTTCTTAGTACCTTCACGTTTTGTATTTCCTTTTGAGATTTTCGTGAAATGGCCACATGATCTAACTGGAATTCACCCAGGTGGGTATTAGGTGAAATCCAAGTCTTCTGCTGCCTTGACAAGTGTTTGAAGGCTGTAGACTTCATGATCAACCCAAAAGTCCTACACAGATCCACCAATCGTTCTCCGTTGCGGTTGGTTCGATTATGCGCCGGATAATTGCCCACTATGTTTCTGTATTTTTTCTCTCTTCCCAATTGAGCATTGAAGTCACCAAGCAGTATAACGGTGTGCCTCTCTGGAAGTTTAGAGATAATATCTTCTAAGTCTTTCCAGAATTTATCAGTTCTGTCTGGATTGCGTCTGTTGTCCTGGTTGATTGGGGCATGCACATTGACTATACTGTAGCCCTTGTTTGCGCATTTGAGAGAGAGGATGGATACACGACTACGCGGGGAGGTAAAGTCGGTGACTGAATCCAGTATCCTGTGACTGATTATAAATCCTGTGCCTAAGTGGGGTACGTTTTTCATTACCCGCTGACCCACTTTTCCTTTGAGGATTCTGTAGCCTTGGGACTCGAAGGCATGTTCGTCCGTAAATCTGGTTTCCTGTACTGCTGTCAGTATTATGTTGTGTCGTGTTAGTAAATCAGTCAAATGTTTCAGTTTACCCACTATTAGCAGTGAGTTGGCATTAAATGTTGCGAAGAAGCTTTGCCGTCTTGGTCTGAGTTTACGTCCGGTGATTTCAGGATGCTCCGACTCATCCTTAAAGCATGTTGGTACGGACTCCCCAGAATCCGAAGGTTCGCTAACGTCACCATAGGTGACGGTGGATTGGTTACCACCTGAGGTAGTGCATTTAGCGAGATTTTCCTTCATGCTCAGTTGAAGAATATCCTTCATGGGACAGTGGCAGCCGCTGTCCAAGATACTACCCAAGTTGTTAGCTTGGGAGGCTTATTATTCGGGGTTGTCACCCCTAGACAGGTCGCCTTCACTACGGCTAAGGAGTCCTGTCCACCCCACTCTTCCCAGGTGCTAGGCCCCGTGCCATTGTTTACCAAAGATGTTCAAGGGGTACGTGTACTCAAGATCATAATTTTTTTATTTATCAGAGAAGTAAATAACTTGTATAGAGCAGATAAACAGGTAATCGGTCTGTAGTTTTCTGGTTCTGTAGCACTCCCTTTTTTAAATTGAAAGTAAGTGTTTCCTTCAGTTATATGTTTCGGTATGGTTTCTGGATTGTTCAGAGCGACTGTGTAGCATTAGGCTAACCGCTCATGGCAGGATTTTAGTTGTTTCAACCAGAAATTATGAATATTATCTGCTCCAGGAGCTTTTCAGTTATTTCGTTTTTTTTACTGCCTGTAAAATAGCTTCAGTAGTAAACTCTTGGGTTGACATAGGTTTCAATTGGTAGTGATGTTCTTCAATAAATTGCAACCATTCTGTATTCCTAACCTAGTTTCTAGGCAAGGACCATACAGAAGCCCAATTTTTGAAAATTTGTTGGGTCTATGCTTAGTTTACTTTGACAAGCTGGTGAGTTTTTTTGATCTAGCTGTCTGAAGAATTTATTCCTGCTGTTGTAAAATTCAGAGTTCTGTTGTTTTCTTTTAGACAGGTCGTTATATCGTCGCAATTTAGCACCTTTTACTTTTGCCTTTTGCCTGAATAGATCCTGAAATAGATTAACTAGTTCTTGTGTAATTTCTTCTGAACCATAGAGATTAATTCCTGCGCTCGCTGCTAAACGGTTGACTTTTCTACTTATTTTCTTTGAGCGGATGTTCTTTAGATATGCATCTAGGACATCTGCTTTTGCGCGGAATTCATTAATGCTACTTTCCAGGCGTTTTTTCCAAGCAGGGATTAATGGCTTTTGTGGTTGGTTATTATTCTCACGCAGTGGATATCCTTTCTGTCCATTTATCTCAACTATAGCAGTAGCCGCCCAATATATGGTCAGATGTAGTGCATTTAGGTCATGTGTAGTTTCCAAGTGTTTTGTTAAAATGCGATTCATACTTGTTATTATTGATTTCGCTCTATTTATGTTTCTTAGGATTGGTATGGGGGGTCTCTTTGATGGTCCAGTATTCATATAATATCCAAGTAAACTATACAATTTTTCTTCAAGCAAATTATGGCTGTCAATCTTATTTAGGATTGTAGTAGTTTCATTCTCCTGAAGGCTGATAGATAAAATACTATCGTTTGATACATTTTCAGGCCAATCCGTTTCATTCAGAGCTGAGATAGAGGACTGGTGCAATTCATATCCAACTTCTCGACAAATTTGTTCAAGGTCACTAGCTGTTAAGTAGGCTGTTCGAATGATTACATTTCTTCGATCAACGATATTCTGTTCTTTCGATAATCTAATTTCGTAAATTCCGAGTGAAGGACATGTCTGTATCCTGGTAATGGTTTATCATCGCAACGATTGACACGGTAGAATATGCGCATCACTTCAGCGTTCATCTCTTGTGTCCACTTTAGGCGTTTGCGATCTCTTCTACGAGCAGTCTTCTCTCTAATAACTTGACAAGCTGGTAGACGGAGTGGCTTCAGATCTTATTGCCTCTTTATTTTCTAATACCATTTGCTGTTGGGCTGTGGTTTGGCGATTGACAGCTGCTTGCCTCCTCAGCATCCTGCCACCGATGGTTCGAGAAGTGTCGTGTTCAGTGTCGACTCTGAACATGTCTTGGTGTTCTCAAGGTAGTTTTATATATTTTCTATATCTTCCTATATCCCTTTTACGGGAGGAATGAAGTGTAATTTCTGACAATTATCAGAAATTCACGGTCGACTTTTTTATTATTATTATTTATGAACTTATATTAAAATAAATATAAGTTCACAATAAAAATACAATTGGAACAATAACATAATACAAAGACACAAATAGATACAACATATTCCTTCGACATACCTTAAAGATTTCCTTATGGAATTAATAATTAAGAAAATTAACTAAATACGCAATCCATTTAACGCATTGGTGTGTGCAGTACATATTTTTCCGCTCTGGCACGTATGACAACAAACCGCAACGCACTGACGCATTGGTGTGCTGAGACTTTATACAAGTGCTGCCTGCTACCATACTTAGAAAAAAAAAATTGGTATTACTTCATGTTTACGAACGCGGTTGTAAAATACTTATTGTAGGTTTTGCATAAATTTTAATTTGTTTAAAATAATTTAAAAAATATAGTTCTATTTTTATAAATAATATAATTTAATTTCACTATTTTACTGGAAAATTAATTTCTTTTAATTAGGCGACCACCAAAATTTCTCTCGCGACCTCCCGAGGGGTCGCGACCCACGGTTTACGCCACTGTTCTACACGACTGTTGGAGGCCTCAAGGCGGTTGTCTGGACCGACAGCCTCCAATTCTTTGTAATATTATTTTCCGGAGTTATCACCGTCTACGTTGGCACGGATTCGCAAGGACTTGGCATTGTATTTCAAACTGCCCACCAAGGTGGAAGATTAGACATAAAGTACAAAGAAGAACCACACTGGGTAGGAGAACAAAAAATGTGTTATTGATGCTACAAGCTTTTGACTTCATCAGTAGAATAGGAGACAAAGTCTATAAGCACGTAATTCGAAAGTATTCTAGTCAAGCATCTTTCTTGTAAAAGAAACCAGCACCAGTCGTCGTATCTACCAGCACCAGTCGTCGAATCAAGTAAACACATTCTCTACTGGGACAGGCCTATATTGACCGATAAGACGAGAAGTGCTGTTGTGCATTTTACAACACGCA
The DNA here is from genome assembly GCA_944588485.1 of Phosphuga atrata. NCBI lineage: Eukaryota > Metazoa > Arthropoda > Insecta > Coleoptera > Silphidae > Phosphuga > Phosphuga atrata. The sequence goes on from OX155904.1 coordinate 47,185,284, forward strand.
CTTGCCGCCGAGTTAAGGGACTTTGGACAATTGAAACTTTGATTATTAAGTAAAACTTTGTTTCTAGTTTTGATGTTGATCCCACCAAATGGTAGACCATCTGGTCAATTTTCTTGGGATTCACCGCGTTTTGGATAAACCACGTTGGCATTAATATTACAAGCATTAATCGTGCGTCCAGAAGTGCTTTGCTTTGCCTTCACGAAACCACATTAAATGGTAAGATTTGATTCTTTGTATTCCATCTATATTAGACAGATAACACACTGCTAGACTAAACAAATAAAACTAGACTAGTCTCTTTCCTATAACCTACAAATTTCATGAATTGCATTTTAGGTCTTTGATATATTTTGGCCTAGGTTTCGCAGTAATTTTCTCATCGGCCTAAGGATGTACGTTGAATTCAAAGACTGTGATCCGTTAATCTCCAAGCAGATTCAATTTCAAGACCAAATAGTCTTCCACTACATTCTCCTGATATCCAACAAGGCCCCCGGTTTGGCCGGCCTCTTCATAGCTGGAATCTTCAGCGCTTCCCTAAGGTAAACAGCCAAAGACGCTGGAAGAAGAAACAGCATTGAAGTTTTTGATTTGTAGCTCACTGTCTTCTGGAATCAACGCTTTGGCCTGCACAATTTATAAGGACTTGTCAAGTCGGAAACCTCGCCGACGAAGGTCGACAGGACGCTGAAATTGTGGGCCGCCGTCATCGGAGTCGCCACAACGCTCCTCGTGTTCTTGGTCCAAAGGATTGGTAACGCGTTCATCATCATTGTCGGAGTCGCTGCGATCCCCGCTGGATCCATGTTCGGTCTGTTCCTACTCGTCATGTTCTGAACAAGAGCAAACAGCAAAGTAAACAGATGCAAGTGAGCAAACAACGTGATTATTTCTCTTTTGCTTCAGGCCGCAATGTTCGGTCTAACTGGAGCTATTGCCATAACCGGCTGGATTGTCATTGGTTCTCAATATTATTCCTTCAATCATTTGATTGTCGAAGAAACTAAACCTCTGGGGACTGTTGGTTGCCACATATTAACCAATCTTACTACAATCTATGAAAATAGCACCAAAAAGTAAGTAATTTAATTATTAGACAAGACTAAAGGTCGATTCCCATATGCGCGGTTTACTCGCGGTTTACGATTCCCATACTCAGCTACGCGACGTCGTGCGACATCTCCAGTCAAATAATGATTACATTGTTTTAAATAGGCACGTCGCGTAGCCATATTAATGAGAATGTGTCCATTTAAAACAATGTAATCATTATTTGACAGGCGATGCTGCATGACGTCGCGTAGCTGAGTGTCGCGTATATGAGAATCGGCCTTAAGAGATTAAAGCACGACAAGAAGAAACCTAAACATGAACTTCAAATAAGACTGAAGATCAAATAAGACTGAACATAATCAGGTGAATTTTTAAATTAAATTTTAATTCCTAGAAATGAGTTTGATGAAGGATGGAAACCGTGGTCAATTTATCAAATCTCGGTTTACTATTATACAATCATTGGAGTGATACTAGTGCTGGTGGTTGCTGTGCCGATGAGTTATATGAGTAAGAAAGACGTGGTGGAAGTTGATAAGAGATTGATAAGTCCGCTGATGCATTGGAGTATGGAGAAACGCTGCGAAAAGGATGAAATCGTTCAGGAAATGTTAGCTGTGAATGGACATGGGAAAGCTGAGAATGGCGGTGAAAATATGAAAAAGTTTTTTTTTTATAAATTCCTGAATTAAAAATAAATAAATATTGTTTAATTATAAATTGTGATTGGATTGGACTGAGGAAGATGTGTTTGGAGACGACGGGTTGGTTGTCGATTCATTAATTAATTTGTAAGTTAATTAAATTGCAAGGAAATCAATTAAAATTATTGGCAAACAATAAGTGAATATGATATAAATGCAAACAATAATCCACCCATATTCAATTCGCAAAAGGAACTAGTTGCTTATCAAACGTAGAAATGGCAACATCAGTGGCGTCTAGTCTAAAACTCATCCTGAAATGTGGAAACGTACTAGGGCTCATGCCGAAGTACAACGAGAACACGAAAAACTTCCAAGCGACTCGCATCCATTCCTACGTGATAATTGGAATATTTTTGGCTGCTTACACCTATTCTAAAAGCGGCAAGAGCCAAATGGAAATATTCACTGGAACTGTACTCAAAGAGTTGTTCAGCAGTTCCTCCATGTTAATAATCACCTTGCTTAACATCCTCAGCATCTTCGCAGCGACCTCGTGGAACGTTAAAAAATATCAAAAGTTGTTCCAAAACTTCGATGCGGTTGATGAGGCATTGCATTTGGTGCACAAGATCAAATTTCAAGAAACCAAAGGTATCGGAGTTTGTTTTTTCCTCGCACACGCATTATTCATCTGCATTCAAATATTCGACCTGGTGTTATGGAACTCGGACAAGGAATTTATCGCACACATGAAATACTTTTTGCATGAGATGGTGCAAGCTTATTACATTATGATTTCAATTTTGCTCCAGTTTTACATTTTGAGATCGATTCGACGGAGATTTAATCTGATAAATGATATCGTCGACGGATTACAAGTTTCCAGGATGTACGTCATCTTGAACCGCTTCGAAGCGACGCGATGGACGCAAAAACTTGACACCATCATAAAAATCCACAACACAACTTGTGACATCGTCGATAACTTCAACGAACTCTTCGGATGGCAGATCTTGTTCACAATGCTATACATCGTCCTCAATATCTTCTCTACAATCGAAATCGTGTTAAATTTAGAAATGGTTTGGTACATCCAGTACAAAATATCGTTCGGGATTTGGATAATCTATTTCATTGCAAGTTAATTTGGAAAATGGGTTTGAGTTTTTGAGTAATAAATTTCTTTTTTAGGGTCAAGGCGTACTCGTGGTTGCAATGTGCGAAGATGTTATGGAAGAAAGGAGGAAAGTCATCAATGTTGCGTATAAAGCGTTGAATCGGTATTCGTTTCAGGCGGAAATCAAAGAGAAGTTGTTCATTTTGGCAGCGCAGGCGACATCGAGAGCGCCTAAATTCACAGCTGCCGGATTTTTCAACGTCGATTATTCCACTTTGTTCAACTTCCTCCATCTTGTAACCACCTACGCTATTGTAATCATCGAATTCTCTTTAATTAAATAAATAGGAAATCTTAATTTAAACCGTTCTTCATAAATAATCTATAACAAGAAATTGTAGCCACATCTGTAAATCTAAGAATAATATAGAAATAGTTGATTGGGCAAGAGATTGATTAGCCAGGAACCAGACTAGACGGAACAAAATAATAACTAGGCAGATTAGACAAGATATGAGATTAAGTAATGTTTCAAATTAAGCAAATTAAAAAAGTTTAATTATTGTTCAATTTAGTTTGCAATATAAAGAAATTTTATGGATTAATTGATTTTTCTCAGTTAATTAATTAGTTTTTGAAAGTTTAAATTCAAACAAAAATCAATTAAAAATATTGGCAAACAAGAGGTGAACATGATCTAAATGCAAACAATGATCCACCCATTTTCAATTTGCAGAAAAGGACTTCAGTTGCTTGTCAAGCGCAGCAATGACAACATCCGTGGCGTCTAGTTTAAAACTCTTCCTAAAATGCGGAAACATATTCGGTATCTTGCCAAAGTACAACGAGAAAACGAAAAACTTCAAAACGAGTCGCATCCATTCCTACGTGATAATTGGAATATTTTTGGCCACTTGCACCTATTATAAACGCGGCAAGAGCAAAATGGAAATATTTACAGGAACTGTGATCAAGCAGATATTCAGCAACTCGTCCATGTTAATCATCACCTTGCTGAACATCCTCAGTATCTTTGGAGCGACTTCTTAGAACGTCAAAAATTATCAAAAGTTGTTCCATAATTTCGCTGTTGTTGATGAGGAATTGCATCTGGTGCACAAGATCAAATTCCAGGAAACTAAAGCGATCAGAGTTTGTTTTTTCCTCGTACACGCATTCTTCATCTCCTTGCAAATAATCGTAGCGGTCATATGGAGCTCCGACACGGAATTTGTGGGATACATGAATTACGTTTTTCATGAGATAGTGCAGACTTATTACATTCTTTTTGCAGTTCTAATGCAAGTTTTCGTTTTGAAATCAATTCGACAGCGATTTGAACTGTTAAATGATATCGTGGACGGATTACAAGTTTCCATGATGTATGTCATCTTGAACCGCTTCGAAGCGAATTGATGGGCGCGAAAAATTTATGCAATCACCAAAATTAATCGTCGATAATTTAAACGATCTCTTCGGATGGCACATCTTGTTCACAATACTATACATCGTCATTAACATATTCTCCACAATCGATATCGCGTTGAATACGAAATTTGTTTGGCGCATCACCTACAAAATCTCGTTCGGGATTTGGATGATATTTTCAGTTGCAAGTTGATTTCGAAAATTTGTTTAAGTTTTTGGGTAACACATTTCTGTTTTAGGGTCAAGGTGTAGTCGTGGTTGCGATGTGCGAAGATGTTATGGAAGAAAGGAGGAAGGCGGGGCCGTAGCTAGGAGGGGGGGGGGGGGGGCAATGCCCTACCTTAAAATATACCATAAACTAAGGTAAAATATGATAAGTAAATTGTTTTCTCATAGTTTGAAATGATAAGAAAATTATTAAAAAAACTATTCATTTACTACTAACGACATTGTTAAGACCTAACCATTTTATTTTTTATTGTGGTCTTAAAATCATTTTAATTTTATTTTCCTAAATGGACTAAGATTACGATAAGCGACCAAAAGGTCTCAACATCTGGTCGTAGTGTCGTGAATAGTTTCTAAATGCGTTTTAAAGCTGTTTAAGACCGCTACGGTTTTGGAAACTATTTATTACCACTAATGGTTTTTAGATAAATAGTTTTAAATGTACCCTTACAATGTAATGTTTATATTTAAGGATTTTTAGTATTCTAGTAGTTTTAAAGATTAAATAAAGAAGTGCCCACGTGCACTTGGGGTTGGAACTCTTTTTGGTTCAGTCGGGGTTGGCAAACAAGAGCGGGAATTGAGCTTTCCTGCTTTTAAAAAATATTGTCATACTCAGTTAAATTGTAACCTTCTTGCCACCAAGATACTAAGAAGAAATTCCAAACTCCGGCAGTGCACGTCGTCATAAGTGTTTTAATAATAATTAAATAAACAAATGTTATCGAGGCGTACGAAGTTTTATTTCGACCAAACATTAAATTTTCAGTGCCGATCCAATCTATTGGCAACCCTAAATTAACCGCCTTAGATTCGATCACGCGAACGTTTGTCTCAAGACAAACAACCACCGCGACTCAACAGACATCTATTTAAACAATTCCGAATTAACCACTGGTTGTCATATTGTTGTGAACTGAAGACTGTTGTGAAACTAAGAATTAACTATTGTTGTAAATTTATTAATTTCTCGATGGATATACGGGCTTTCTTTATTAAAAAACGAAGATTTGAAGAGGAAACTGACCTAGAAGAACCACATTCCTCAAAACGAATAGAAGCACACGATACAATTGTTACTCCTACAAGTTCTAAGGAAACAGATTGAGAGACATGTGGTCAATTTTAGCTGCGGTATTCCTTCTGATATTGCACAAATCGGATAACCGATAAAGCAAGTTATTTTAGACATATACCCAAAAGAAAATAAAAGGGCTTTTGTAGTCGACTGGTTCAAGCGGTTTAAATGGTTGCAGTATTCTGTCGAGAAAGATGCTGCTTTTTGCTATGCTTGCCAGCAATTTTTACCTCATGGAAGCAAACAGACTTCGTACACTTCCACAGGATTCAGAAACTGGAAAAATGCCACTGATTCAAAAACTGGTTTTCCAAAACACGGAAAATCTATTTCTCATATACAAGCCATGGAGATTGGGAGTCCACTTCGTGCGGTTGAGCGGAGCGGACGTGTTTTGTGAAGCTAGTTTTACGGATTGAGTTTTTTTATTTGTGACGCGTAAAAACGGCGCGCGATAAGGAAAAAAAGAAAGAAAAAGAAAAAATGAAAAAAAGTGAGAGTGAAAGCGACCAGGACGAAGATTATAAAAGGAAAAGAGAAAAGGGAAGAGAGTCAGAAGAAAGGTTGAACCCCTTTCATAAAAGTAAGAAACTAGAAAGATCACCGGCTAAAAAGGAAATGGGCGAGGAAATGAAGATGCTGAAAAAAATTATGGAAGATATAGGGGAGATAAAGGAAGAGAATCGGAAGATGAGCCGGGAAATGGAATATTTGAAAAATATGATGCGTGAAAAGGAAGAAAAATGGGAAAGAGAAAAGACGGAACTAAATGAAAAAATTAAAAGACCGGAGGAGAAAATGGAAGAGAAGGAAAAAATAATGAGAAAAAAGAATATTGTTGTGACGGGACTGGACGAAGGGAAATGTGAGAACGAGAAGAATCTGGAAGAATGGATAAAGGCAGAATTAGAGGTAGAAGTGACGGTGAAAGAGATGTATAAAGTAAGTGGAGTGAAAATGTTGGTGGCGGAACTTGGGACCTGGGGTGAAAAGCGGAAAGTTATGGAAAATAAGAGGAAACTAAGAGAAAAAAGGGAAAAGAGAGTATACATAGAAGAAGATCTGACAAAGAAGGAAAGAGACATACAGAAGGAATTAAGAGCGCTAGCCAAGGAAGAGCGACAAAAAGGACGGTGGGTGAAAGTCGGTTATAAAAAGATATCGATAGACGGAAAAAGCTTTAAGTGGGATGTTGAAAAGGGGGAGTTAAACACAACAAATTTTTGAATAAGAGCACAAGGAAAAGACGACAGGACAGAAAACGGAAAACGAACACGGAGAGGAATAAGGAAGAAACGGAGCAATTAAGAATAGTATACTGGAACACAGCGGCGATAAAAAACAAAGACAATGAGTTTTGGGAATATTTGAGAAAATTTGATATAGTGGGAATGGTAGAAACGTGGGTGGAAGAGAAGGGGTGGGAAAAATTGGAAAAAATAATGCCGAAAGAGTTTAAGTGGAAGCGTCAATTTGCAGAGAGGGTAAGCAGGAAAGGAAGAGCTAAAGGGGGGATAATAATGGGAGTGAAAAAGGGTTTGGAAGAAGAAAACAGAACCGAAGCAAAAGAAGAAAGAGAGATTATAGAAAGAACGGTGAAAATTAGACAGAGAAAATGGAGAATTATAACAATATACAGCAGAAGTATGAAAGAAACGAAGAGAATGATAGAAGAGCTAGTAAAACAGCAAGACGAGGGAACTCTGGTGATTGGGGGGACTTTAACGCAAGAATTGGAGAAAAAGGAATACGGCTAGAAGAAGAACAAACAACAATAGAAAGAAGACCAACAAAAGACGCAACAGAAAACGCCGAAGGGAGAATACTGATTAGTCTAGTAGAAGAAAGAGGGTGGGACATACTTAATGGAAACAGTATAGGAGATGAGAAAAGAGAGTACACATATATCGGACCAGGAGGGGAGACAGTTATTGACTATGTTATGGTGAATGAAGAAGCATGGGATGAAATAGAACAATTCAAGGTGGGAGAAAGAGTCGAGTCGGATCATATGCCATTGGAAGTGAAGACAAAAGGAAGAGTTTAATAGAAGAAGTGAGAAGGATGTTAGAAGAAAAATTGTGAAGAATATCTGGACGGAAGAAGCAATAGGAAATTATAGAACAAGACTTAGGGAGGCTAGATACGAAGAGGAAGGGATAAACGAAAAAGTGAAAGAACTGGGTGATCACGTAAAAAATGCAACCGAAAAAAAAGTGATAGAGACAAGAGTGAAGGTGGGGTCTTGGAAAAACGAGTGGTGGGATAAGGAAGCAATCATGCAGGGAAGGGAAGCAATCAGTAAGAAAGAAATTAAGAAATTGGAAAAGAGGAAAAGCAAGTAATGAGGAGTACAAAAGAGCACGCAAGAGGTACAAATTAGTATGCAAGGAGAAGAAGCAAAAGAAATGGATGGAAGAAGAACTAAAGATGAAATTCCTAAAGACGGAAGAAAAGGTATGGAAATACATAAATAGGGAAAAAAAAGAAAAAAGTAGAAAGAGTGAGTAATAGAATTACTATGCAGGAATAGAGAAAGTACTTCAGTCAGCTGCTGGGTGGTAATGAAATCAGACAGGAAAAGAACAAGAGTCAACACAGGGTGGGAGAAATAGAAGAAATAACAAGAGAATAATTAGAACAACAACTGAGTAAACTGAAAAAGAAAAAGGCACCTGGGAGGGACGGTATACAGAATGAATCGTGGATATATGGAACTGAAAGGGAAGCTGACAGGCTGTTGGAGATAATGAATGGAGTGTGGAAGGGAGAGGGCTTCCCACAGAAGTGGAAAGAGGGGATAATATGCCCCATATATAAGAAAGGAGAAAGGGAAACAGCAAGCAATTACAGTGGGATCACCATACTCAATACGGCATATAAGATATATGCAATGATTGTGGAAGAGAGATTGACGAAGGAATTGAAGGAGCGAGGTGTGATACCAGACGGACAGGCGGGATTTAGGAAAGGGAGAGGGACCATGGATAATGTATACATCTTGAATCACATAGTAGGGATGGAGATAAAAAAGAGGGGCGGCAAGATGTATGCATTATTTGTGGACCTGAAGGCGGCCTTTGATAATGTGGCAAGAGAGGCACTGTGGGAATGCCTGAGAAAGAAAAGGATAAAGGAGCATCTGATATCAAAATTAGAAAAGATTTATGAAGAAACAATAAGTAGAGTGAGAGTTGGTGAAAGGGTGAGCGAAGGTTTTAATACGCATAAGGAAGTGAGACAAGGCTGCCCACTAAGCCCCAGCCTGTTTGCAGCATTTATTGGAGACACAGAGGAGATATTCAGCAAGGCGCAGACGGGTGGGGTTGTGGTGGGCAAAGAAAAAGTGTGGTCACTAGCCTACGCGGATGATTTGGTGGTGCTAGCGAGAGACGAGAAAGGGATGAAAGAAATGATAAGAAACATGGAGAAATATATGAGGAGGAAAAATCTGACAGTGAATGGGGAGAAGTCCAAGATGATGGTGTTTAGAAAAGGGGGTGGCAGGAGAAGAGTAATTGAGTGGAGATGGGAGAAGGAGAAAATTGAAGAAGTTAAAGAATTTAAATACCTAGGGTACGTGTTTAATGAGAGAAATACTGAAACAGCACACGTGAGAGAGTTAGTAAAGAAAGCCAATAAAATACTAGGAGCGGTATGGGGAATAGGAGAGAGAAAATTTGGACACGACTATAGAAGGAGAGTGATGATGTTTGATAGCCTGGTGAAAAGTGTGATGATGTATGGAACGGAAATATGGGGATGGAGAGAGCAAGAAGGGCTCGAAAGGGTGCAAGAAAAATATTAGAAGAATAGAAGCAGGAAAGAGAGCAATAAGTTTTGAGGAGAGAGTGATAGAGAGAGGAGAGTGCAGAATTCTGCAAGAGTGCCTCAAAGAAAAAAGGAAAGAAATAGGAAAGGGGGTGTGGAAAGAGAGGGAAGCATATCTAGAAAGAAACGGGTATGCAGGAGCGGAGATAGAAAGAATGAGAGAGAGAGGTAGAGTAATGACAGAGGAATTGGTCCAGAGAGATAGAGATGTGCAAAGGCAAGAAAGGAGAGCAAGAATTAGGGAGTCTAGGTACAATGGGAAATATGAAAAAATAATAACGGAAGAACTGCCAAAGTACCTAGGAAGAGAAAGTAGAAAAGAGAGAGTGACAATGGCAAGATGGAGAAAACAATGGCAAAATGGAGTGTGGAGAAAACAAGGAGACAATAGAACACTTGCTGAACGAATGTTCAGAAATGAGAGAAAAATACGAGTGTAGAGAAGAGATTTTAAACGAGGATGGAAGAGGGATAGATTGGATGAAGAAAGTTGAGGAGAGAAGAAGAGCAATATGTGGGGAGGGAAGCTGGTAATCGGGGTTTAGGGATAGGAATTTAGTGACTTTCTTTTTTTGTTTTTTTTGTTTTTAGTTTGAGCAGCATATGTTTCTTTTTTTTAATGTTTATTTTTTCTTTTTCTCTTTTTATTATTATTCTTATTTATATTATGTTCGATGTTAGTTTTAGTATAGATGTAAATTTTGGATTCAATTTATAAACCCGTAAGGGCAATAAATATACATAATACCTACAAGCCATGGCGATGTGGCAGGAAAAATTACATCAAATATCTACAACTAGCAGTGTTGAATCGTTGTTATATCAAAACGCCTTAGAGAAAAACAGGTATTATGTGAAGTCTATAATTGAAATAATACAATTTCTAGTTATCAAGGAATTAGCTTTACTTGGAAATTACAATTTGGAGGAAGAAAAAGAACAAGGATTATTTCAGAATTTGTTTGAATACACTTGCCTGAAAGATCCAATTTTGAAAGAGGCTCTCATATACCACAAAATGCAACATATCGTTCACCTGAAATTCAAAATCAAATAATTCTGGCAATGGTTCAAGCAGTACGAAGTTCCATTGTTAAAGATATTATGGAATCTGACGTAAATTGGTTTACTTTAATGGAAGATAGAACGAGAGATAAAAATAACCGTGAAAATATTGCAATAGCAATACGTTACGTTAAGGACGGAATCGTCAATGAGTCGTTGCTGGCAGTTACAGCTACTAAAAACCTTGATGCAGCCACTTTTACGAAATTAACCTTAAATACCCTTACGGAAAATAACATTGACCTTTCTCGTATGCTGAGCCAATGCTATGATGACGCTAGTGTAATGAGTGGAAAAGTTTCGGGCGTTGCTACCAGAATAGAAAAAAAATTGGTGCTGGCAGGCGTAAGCTAATTCTAAGGTTGAGGTCGTTGGAGAAAACTCCGCTGCCCACTTTGTCCTCCCTCCGTGAGCCGTCTGTAAAGACCTGCGTGTGTCCTGCTGGTACCTCTTTCTTTTCCACCCACTCCTCTTTAGAGGGTATGTGGTATGAGAAGTTGTTGCCAAAAGCAGGTGTTGCTAGACATCGGTCTATGTTTTTGGGCACCCCTTTAAATTCATTGATTATTCCGGCGTGTCCACGATAGTCCGATGTCAACATTCGCACTGACTTTAGTCTAAGTGCTGTGGTAATGGCAAAATGCTTGCCCATTAAATCGACCGGGGCTATGTCCAGGATTGTCTCCAAGTCTTTCGTAGGCGTCGTTCTCATGGCTCCCGTTATCATGAGCGCCGCCATTCTCTGCACTTTTGTAAGCGCCATTTGATGGACTCTTTTATTAAGTGCCGGCCACCATATGAGAACGCCGTAGTAGAGTATTGGTGTAACTACAGCTCTGTATAGCCAGAAGGTAATCTTGGGGTTGAGGCCCCAAGATTTCCCCACCGCTCTCTTGCAAGAGTACAGCGCCACCGTTGCTTTCCGTACTCTTTCGTTTATGTTGAGCTTCCATGATAACTTTCGGTCTAGTATGAGACCTAAGTACTTGGCGCTCTCCTTGATCGTCAGTTCAGTGCCCTTTAGCATTGGGAGCCTGAATTCTGGGATGTTGTGTTTCCTTGTGAAAACGACTAGCTCGGTTTTCGCCGGGTTGACATCTACGCCACACCTTTTGCACCATTGCGCTAGTTTCGATAGGGCCCCTTCAACAAGTTGCGACATTGTATTGAGGTGTTTCCCTGAGACCCTGCAGCCGGATTTCCTAAGTTGGAGGAGCAGCTCATTTAGCGTGAAGTTCCAAAGCAATGGTGAGAGGACGCCTCCTTGTTGGGTTCCCCTACTCACCTTCCTTCTTATGTGGGATTCTCCCATTGTGGCCCTAATGTTCCTTTCACGGAGCATTTTTCCGATCAGGTGACATAGAGCGTTGTCCATAGCTAGTCCAGTTAAGGCTGATTCTATGGCTTCAGGCTTCACGTTGTTAAATGCCCCTTCTATATCGAGGAAGACAACCATCGTGAACTCCTTATGCCTCATCGAGCTCTTTATCTGGTTTACCAAGGCGTGGAGTGCTGTTTCCACGGATTTCCCCTTTGTGTATGCGTGCTGAGACATTGACAGCATTTCAGGGTGTAATGCCTCCTTCATGTGCAAGTCAATCAGTCTTTCAAGTGTCTTTAGCAGGAACGATGATAAGCTGATTGGTCTCAGGTCTTTGGGGGAGGTGTGTGAGGCCTTTCCTCCTTTTGGGATGAAGACCGCTTCGACCTCTCTCCATATTTTTGGGATGTATGAGAGGTTTATACATGCCTTAAACATAGTCTCCAACCAAGGTGTAACTATATCTATGGCCTCTTGCAGCTCAACTGGACTGATCCCGTCAGGTCCAGGTGGCTTAAAGGGTTTGAAGCTTTTGATGCTCCAGGTTAACTTATCTCCACCTACAATTCTGTCAGCCAGATACCGAGGTGGAGCAGTTATGGTGGAGTCCACTACACTTATTCCATTGTTTGGAAAGTGTGTATCCATGAGTAGCTCCAGCGTTTCTGTACATGAGGTTGTCCAGTTTCCATCTTGCTTCTGTATGAAGCTTTGGACTGCCGGATCCTTAGATAAAATTTTTCGCAGTCGGCTGGCTTCTGAGGTTTCCTCTATTTGCTCGCAGAGCCGAGCAAAGGATGACCTTTTGGCCTCCCTAACCTCCGTTTTGAAATTCCGTAGGCTGTTCTTATAGGCAGTCCACTCATTGGTGCTTTTTGCCTCGTTGAACAGCCTCCTGCTTTCCTTTCTTAGGGAGCTTATTAACGGCGTCCACCACCGTGGTTTGCTCTTACCTATCCTGCTCACGACTTTGCATGATGTGCGCATGGCCTTGTTACAGGCACCTGTGAACTGTTTTACAGTTCTGTCTAGGTCATCCCCTGTTTTTGGTGTTGGGGGCGGCTCTTCCGATAGAAGACCCGATAGGGTAGTTTTGTACTTACCCCAGTCAGTCTTCCGTTTGTCTACAAACTTAGGCCTTGTTTGCATCTGTATGCCTACCTTAAATTCAATAAACTTATGATCAGAAAAGGAGTGTTCTTTTGACACTTTCCAATTGCTTACAAGGTTAGGCGTTTTAGTGGAAACGAGTGTAATATCAAGTACCTCCTCTCTCACGGCTGTGGTGAAGGTGGGAGTGTTACCTATATTACATATTTCTAGGTCGGAGGTTAGTATAAATTCTAGTAAAGACTCACCTCTGTTGTTCGTGTCCGAGCTGCCCCATATGGTGTGGTGGGCATTGGCATCGGCTCCAATAATCACGTCCGCCCCTACTCGGTTGGCTTCTGTGATTATACCATGGAAACCCTCTGGGGGACTTTTCTTCTCATGGGCGAAGTATCCTGAGATCATCCATAACCTACGGTTAGAAAGTCCCATTGATACAGTGACAGTGTCGCAATCGCTGTGGTTAGGCATCATAAAAGCGTTGATGCTTTTATCCGCCAGGACGCACGAGCGTGGCTTACCTGCGCTTTTTAAGTATAGTAACCTGTACTTGTCAGAGCCCAGTCCACAGATCTTGGTACCCACGACCCAGGGTTCTTGGATTAGGGCGATGTCGACTCCTCCCTTTGACAGTTGGAGGAGCAGAGCAGCCGAGGCTGCTTTGGAGTGGTGGAGGTTACATTGTATTACCCCCACCATCGCTGAGAGAGTTTTCTGGCACCGCGACGATTGTTACGTCGTTGTCGTCTTCGGTGTCAGAGATTAGCGCCAGATTCTCCTCTGCTTCGCTAAGCTCATCTAGATGGAGAGGTCCGAACATATTAGTGACCCCTATATCTGACATCTCACTGTCTGAATGTGACCGAGGCTCCCCTTCCCTCGAGGGGATTGGGGTTCTCTGGTCACTCTTGTAAACATTCAGGGTAGTGGAGCCGAAGCCGTAGCTGATCACTCCCTTACTTTCTTCCAGTGGCGCTAGAGATGCTTCGTTTAAGATGACAATTACTTGCCTTCTCATACCCGCTGCCTCGCTAACTTTGATAAAGCTCCAATCCTCAGTTGGAAGCGTGGGGTTGCTGATCTGAATTATCTTCAGAATTGTCCTCGGGTCAGAGGGTTCCGTCGGGATCCAGGCTCTCGATCTCGGTCTGCTCGGGATCTTGTCCCTTGAGACAGCCTCGATTCGGGCGCCTGGCCAGACTTCCCCCACTTCCCCGATGGCTTGCTTGTACAGGTCCGCTGATCGTTGATCTGCACAAGCCACCAGCTTGATATGTCCTTGATGCCAACCTGCGTCTCTGCAGCAAGGAGCTGGGCCTGGATTCTTCTGGAGAATGTCCAGGTATTTGCCCAAGAGAGCCGCTTCCACCAGTCCCCATTTGGCTGGCGCGATACTCCCATCCCGGTGACCTCTGTCAATGACCGCCCATACCAGATGATCTTTCATGATCTCACTGTATGAGCGCTTCGGGAGTCCCTTTTTCTTGGACTGTGGCGAAGGACCCAGTCGTGCCCTTTTTTTCCCTATGAGCGGGGATTCATCCATCGATCTGTCCTTTCTTTTGGACGATCCCTGGGTTGCCGCCGACTCATGCTCTTTCGTAACTTTAAGGGCCCACTCGAGTTTCGCCTTGTCTTGATCAGACCGCTTTTCCTCCGGGATGCCCTTAAATTTGTCGAGGAGTTTGTAAGCCGCCCTTCTATCCCTGTAGGCTCTGACGGACGGCTTAACCTCTTTTTTGCTAGATGCCGCTTTATTCAGCTCTGCATCATTACTAGTGCTAGGCCCGGGTTTCGTTAGCCTGCTACTTGTGTTGTCCTTAGAGGACGGGAGTCTCCCTTTACGGGTGGACTTTTTGGGGAACTCACGTTCCGGGAATGGATTGTTGCCCACACCAGATCCGATTGGGCGGCCTGCTTGCGCAGGGTGGGATTCCGAGCTGTTGCCCGTACCCACCTGGTGGTTTTTACCTCGGTTTGCACTATCCATTGAGGGGGGTGGGGTGCAATTTATACCTTTTGCCAGGTTTCCTTTCGTTAGGGACCAGACTGACCTCCTTCTGGCCATGCATCCTCTTGGCACGGGTAAGGTCCACCACCGTAGGATTAGGAGTAATAGACTGAAGAAGAAAGAAGTTTAACTCCCTAGCCCTCGATACCAACTAGCATCAGGAGTTGAAAGGTGGTCAAGAGTAGACCGAAGAGTTGACCAAGGGAGGTCGAAAGATCAAAGAAGGAAAGATAAGAGGAAACTGGTAATCTCGTGCCGAAGCATGGTTACCGTGCAATGGTGTTGGTCCGCGTGTGCAATCCCCTATCCGCCACCCGGGGACGCGCCTGGTAGGGGTTACACCTTCCCCCGCAGGTGCTAAAAGTATAGGAATTAAAAAAGTTATGCTTAGTATGGAATTCCGAATCGCAATGGTTGTGGCCAAAAAAATCTTATCCATGCTTCAGCCTGCAGACGCAGCTTTACAGGCCCGAAGCGCAGGATTGAAAGACGCCATAACAATCGTAAAATGCGTCCAAAATGAAATTACGAAACTGAGATCAGACAAAATCTATCATCAAATTTTGGAAGAAGCTAAGTCTACGGCAAGCGGCGATTCTGAAAATAGTATCGCGACTCAGAAGAGGCAAGTTAAAAAATCAAAATCAATGGAGGACTATTTAATGTATTTCCTGTTCCTCCGCGAGACAAAATATAGAAGACTAGGACGCTGACACTGAGCCATTTAAATCTGAGTACTTTGAAACCTTGGACATGTTAATTGCTGAATTGCAAAGATTTTCGGACAACGATGATCTACTAAATTCATTAGCGAGTAGTCTTGATGAGTTGGATGTAGAAAAAATGGAACCGCTGAAAAATTTAGGTAAGTGTGAGAAAATTAAATAAAACTATTAAACTATATCACTGCTTATAAAATATTAATGTTCTTCTTCTTCATGTGCATATCCGATTTCGGATGTTTGCGATGAGCATGACTATTTTCACTTTATTGGTTGCTATTCTGAAGAGCTCGTTCGAAGTCTTCCCGTACCAAACCCTGAGATTCTGCAACTATGAAATTCTCCTCCGTCCAGGTCTTCGTTTTCCGTGTATCTTGCCTTGAATGATGGCTTGTAATAGGGCGTATCTGTCCTCGTTCCGCATGATGTGGCCTAGATATTGGAGCTTGCGGGTTTTGATGGTGTCCATGATCTCCTCCTCTTTCTTCATCCTGTGGAGGACTTCGATGTTTGTTACCCGGTCTTTCCAAGATATTTGCAGGATACGTCGATATAGCCACATCTCAAAGGCTTCAAGCTTTTTTGTTGTTGCATCATTTAGTGTCCAGGACTCGACTCCGTAAAGTAATATTGGGAAAATGTAGCACCTCAACATGCGTACTTTGGTTTCAAGATGTAGTTCGTGATTTTTGTAGAGGTTATTCATTGTATTGAAGGCAGCTCGGGCTTTTCCAATTCTACATTTTATCTCTTGGCTATTGTCCCAGTTTTCGTTCACAAGTGTACCTAAGTATGTTGTTTGTCTCACTCTCTCTATTTGTTGGTTGTGAACGTAGAGATTTGCATTAGCTATATTGTCTTTGCTAATGACCATGAATTTTGTTTTGTTGTTATTAATGTTAAGTCCATATTTTTCACTAGCCGTCGTGTCGTAGTGTCGTCGGCATATCGGATGTTATTCAATCTGACTCCGTTCAGTAAAATGCCTTCTTCTATGCCTTCTAGCGCTTCATTAAAGATCTGTTCGGAGTATAGATTAAACAGAATCGGAGAAATAATGCACCCCTGCCTTACCCCTCTAGCTATTTCAATGTCTTCTATTTGTTCCTCTTCAATTTTCATGGATGCGGTCTGTTTCCAGTACAAGTTTGTGATGATTTGTAGGTCTTTGGCGTCAATTCCCACTTGTTTAAGGATGTCTATCATTTTGTGATGTTGCACTCGATCAAACGCTTTCTGATAATCGATTAGGCATACGTACATATCGTAGTTTACGTCTCTAGATCTTTGAAAGAGCACCTGCACTGAGAAAAGCGCTTCCCTTGTGCCTAGGGCGTTGATGAATCCAAATTGATTTGCTGAGATTTGTTCTTCACATTTGTTATAAATTCTCTTGTGTATTATTTTTAGGAATATTTTGAGAAGATGACTCATGAGACTGATACTTCTATATTCCTCGCACCGTTTTGCTCCTACTTTCTTTGGTAATACGATGTATTCCGACTTCCACCACTCTTCTGGTATGCTGCCCGAGTTGTATATTTTGTTGAAGATGTTGGTAAGTATTTTGATATGTTTGGCACTTAGCAGTTTCAGGATTTAAACTTGTATATCATCCGGCCCTTCCCATCTTTCATTCGTTTTATTGCTACGTCTACTTCCTCTTCCGTGACCTTCCTCTTAAAGAAGTAGACCTACGTCTACTTCCTCTTCCGTGAACGGGACCGCAAGATGTGCGGTCCCGTTTCTCCTTCGATGATTGGTGTTGCTATTCTCTCTTCATTTTCAAATAGTTTGTTGAGATATTCCCTCCACGTTTTCTTTTTGTCTTCTTAGTTTATGATGATTTTTCCCTCGTTGTTCACCAGCTTTCCAAAGTTCTTTTTTCTTGTTTTGCCTGTCAATTCTCTAATTCTTCGATGCACGTTAAAATCATCATATCTTTTCTGCAGCTGTTCTATCTCTTGACATGCTTCCTCTCTTTCTCTCTCTTTTGCCTTTCTAATTTCTTATCTAATTGTCTTGTTTATTTTTCTGTATTCTTCATTGTAGTTCTTTTGTTCACGTCTCTGATCCATTAATATTAGTATCTCGTTTGTCATCCATGATTTCTTCTTTTTATTTTCTCCCTCCTTCATATGTGTCTTCTTGGTAATTTGGCTGATTTTATTTAGAACTGTTATTTGTTGTTCTACTGACGCGGTTTCATCAATTTCTTTATTGATTTTCTCGTTTAGTTCCTTTTCTACCTCTCTTTTGATGTTAGGATCCTTCAGTATTCTCATGTTATATTTGTTATAGCTTTTGGCCTTCGTTTTCTTAAACCGAACTTTAAATTCCCCAACCACATGGTCGGAGTTAATATCGGAAATGGGGAATGTTTTAGCACAAGTGCAGCTATTTCGGAATCTTTTATTTATCAGTATATAATTTACTGTATTGTGTTTTTTAATGAAAATCATTTCGCTAATGTTGCGTTTGTAGAAATGTTTTTCAATGTCTAATATTGAGATATTATCAAAATCAAAATGATGACCAGATTGGAAAATATGAGTTGTTAAAGCGGTTTTATCGGGATTTAAATGAACATTGTTACAATCTGACTTATGTTGGCGTGTTCTGTCTTTTAAATGTTGTTTTGTCTGGCCTATGTAAGATTTATTGCAATTCGAGCAATCGATCTTGTAAATCAAGTTTGAGTTTATTGTCTTAGGTAGTGGATCCTTAAGTTTTGTGTAATACTGTCCAATTGTTTTTGTATTGTAATATGTAAATTTGCAATTGTAAGGACTAAGTATTCTTTCAATGTTTTTTGTAAGTGATCCTATATATGGTAAACTAAAAAATGTGTGGGTGTTGGTTTCAATATCTGTTAATGTTTTTAATTTGTTTGTATGCTCGAAATTGTTATTAGTTTTATCTTTACTTAGTTCTAGTCTTTTTTTTTAATATGTGTTGAAGCATTGTTTCACAATATAACTCGGATAGTTATTTTTGATTAATTTTTTTTTGATTTTAACTAAATTATCTACATGAAAAGATGCGAAAAGAAAGCACGATGTAATAAATTATTAACAACATTAATTTTCTGTTTTGTGTTGTGATGACTGAGATAATTTAATATTCTATTAGGGTTGGTAGGTTTAGTATACCAATTTGAGATTAACTGTTTGTTATGTCTAATTATTTTTGTGTCTAGGAATGGAATAGAGTTATCACTTTCTATTTCCATTGTAAATTGAATATTTTTATGAAAACTGTTAAATGTGTTAAAAATTAATTTTCTTTTTTCTTTTGGAACTAATAATATTGTGTCATCTACATACATTCTAATTAGTGGAAACTGAATTTTTAATTTATCTATTACAAATTTGAAAGTTTCGTTCATAATTAAATTAGCTAAAGTGGGACTTGTTGGAGCTCCCATTGCTGTGCCATCGATTTGTTTGTAAAAATTTTCTTTGTATATAAAATAAGCTGATTCAAATGTAAATTTTATTAACTTTAAGAATAAGTTTTTATCTAAACTTGTATATGGTTCAATAGAATACCAATTGTTATTAACTATTGTGATAACCAATTCCCTAGGGATATTAGTGAATATATATTATGGCTTTTTCAATTTATAATTTAACCAATTTTGGACAAACACAGCTTTTGAGAGCTACAATAGTTAACTATATATATGATAATTGGGACGAGTTTTGTTTGGTTACTAGCAACGCCTTAACAAGTTAACTGAATGTGCTTGCTACGTCCTCCACAAAAAAAAGATACCTTACTTACAAGTTTGTACGGAACCCTCGGTGCGCGAGTCACAACTCGCACTTGGCCGGTTTTTTAAGTACGCATTTTGATTCGTTCACAATAGGGCATCAAAAAAAACGATGTAATTTCAAAAACCGGTTTTCGGTTTTTCGTAAAGTAAAAAACCGGTTAACCGGTTAAAACCCGGTCTAAAGTATAAAAATAAATAAATTGCGGCTGTAAACCAAATAAAATAAATATTTATTCACCATTTATTATTATTTAATATATAAAAAAATATCTTTGTGTTTTATTTCATTATATTTACGTAAAGACACAATATTATTAATAAATATAATTTGTCTCATATGAAACAATTTCACCCAATCATGTCAACATTACACTGATAATTGCATTCAGTGCAATTATCAATCACTATGACAACACGATTGAGTTTGACAACTTCATTCCAAATAAATTTCAAAATGTCACGTTTTGGCAATACGAATGTTCAAAGTATAAATGCGCTAATCAAAAAAAGATTCCCAGAAATACAACTTACAGTCACGAACGAGATTACGAATTAAATGAACATAGAAGCTTAGAAGAATTGGCGTTGATACTAATAGATTGGGCGGTTAGTCCAGTCATTTAAGCTTAAATTATGTAAGAATCTCGGAATTCGAGATACCCAGCTGTAAGTCTGTAAATACTTGTATATTGACACCCTAAAAGTTGTCTCAAAACCTACATATGGTAGATTTTTACTACCATATGTAGGTTTTGAGACAACTTTTAGGGTGTTATACATGTATTTACAGACTTACAGCTGGGTATCTCTAATTCCGAGGTGAACTTACTATAATGACTGTACTAGGTCAATATGAGATAGAAATACGGTCTATGTTTCTTTGTGTTGAGTTATAAATTTTTTGTCAAAAAATTTTCCGCCGAATATCCCTCGAACATTGACAAATGCCTCATAATTGTGTGACAAATTTCTCAAGCTCGTTGCTTGTTAACAACCCTCAGCCTTATTCTTCGGGCTGTTGCCAAGGATCGAGCTTTCGATTGTCACAAAATTATCTCGTCTATTATCAATGTCCTAGGGATATTACTACTGAAAATGAACTTGAGAGTAGTAGGTTTAGTACAATTGAACGAGAATAACCTGAAGAACAAATTCGGTCTAATACCGAGTCAATCGAGCCCTGCTAACCCCTCAAATCAGACAAATAAAAACTTACAATTCAAATCTAAAACGAAATCCAAAGGACGTCCAAAGATAAATACTAAGCACACCACTTTAAAAAAAAAACAGAATAAGAAATGATATACCTATATTTATTTCACTTTATACCATATTTTACCTACTTTTAAATGTAATTTAAACATATATTTCACTGATTTAGTGATACTTTGAATTTTATTTATAAGTTTATTGAGCAAGATTGTAAATGAACTTTAATAAATAAAACTATAATTACTTATAATTGTGTAGTTATTACCAAAATAGTAACTCCAATATTTGTATATACAGTCGGTATGTGCAAATAGTCAATTGCGAATGCAGACTGTATGTATAAATAGCCAATTGCGTATACATACTGTATGTATAAATAGCCAATTGCGTATACATACTGTATGTATAAATAGCCAATTGCGTATACATACTGTATGTATAAATAGCCAATTGCGTATACATACTGTATGCATAAATAGCCAATTGCGTATACATACTGTATGTATAAATAGCCAATTGCGTATACATACTGTATGTATAAATAGCCAATTGCGTATACATACTGTATGTATAAATAGCCAATTGCTTATACATACTGTATGTATAAATAGCCACATCCTTAAAATAAAGAGTAGGTATATAAAAAATACATAATTTTATTATTTTATGATAATAAAAAAGTAACACAAATTATAAAGTTTGTTCTTTAATAAAATAATATATCAGGAAAATTAACGCATATTTCATTGACGATCGAAATTTTGTACAGAAATTACCGCCGACCGAAAAAACTCTCTCGCTATCTGTTAAGGTGGGTTGAATCGATTTCAGTGCATTAAATAAATTTTCGATCACTATCGATTACCAGCAGGCTGAGTAGGCTGCAGCCTAGGGCGGCAGATTTTTGGGGCGGCAAATTTGGGGTCAACATTTTTTTTGTCGTACAGAAATTAAAAAGATTAATTTTTATATACATTAATGTAAATGTTATTAGGTCCACACAAACAATTCAACATGTAATATGTTTCACCTCGTATTAATATAAATATTAATACTAAATTATTATTTGTACAATTTGCCTAGTAGTGATTAATCCGAAGCAGGATCGACGGAGCCGAGTTATTAAGGGCATACGCCGCGTAGTGGCATTGAATCTAAGAGAGACAGATATAGAGCGGCGATACAAACGAAAAAGCCGCCGAAAAGAAAAGCCGCCTCTGTTGATTGAGTCATGCAATTTCTTATATGATTAATTTTTCTTCCGTTGTGTGCTATACAGGGAAAAATAAAAAGTTCAGTGATCCGAATAACGGAAATTATTTTATGTTTTTCGAACTGTGGAACTTTGGAAATCCGATCCTTTTTTAGCGAGTCATGTTGAATATCTAAAACTAAGATTTTTATAAATTCGACACAACGCTGGCAAAAGTTAATGACTGAAATTAGGGAAGAGAAACGCTAAAGAGTGTAAATTTGACACGTTGGTCAGCTAGAGAGGACGCATGTAGAAGTTGGAGAGTTTCTTGGCACGAAGTTCTTAAAGCTTTGGAATCAAAAGTTGCTAAAAAACATCACGTGATTAATGGACGATCCCTTACGTTTTATGTTAGTATAAATAAATCTACAATATAATACTTCATGAATAACCATAGAAAAATTAAATTATTCTCCACTTGTAGAATAAAATAAAATAAATAAAAACCGACTTTCGGTTTTTCGAAAAAAAAACGGTTTTACGGTTTCGTAGATTTTAACAGAAAACCCAGTTAACCGTGTTCGGTTTTAACCGGTTTGGATGCCCTAGTTCACAATAATTTGTTTGAGTTCCAAGAGTCTAGTATAAGTGTCCTCCCAGTCTTTTGTCATTTATCGTGAGAAGTTTGCGACAAAACAAAATTATAATTAAATACCATTATACTCTACTACCTATTATAATATTGAATACATATAAACATTAAAATATTTACTTGACCTAAATTTTTCAATTAAAATTAACCCGCTAAGCATAGGGTATAAAATATAAAACTAAACAACACGACCGCAGCAATTATTGCATAATTACAATTTTGCTTTGCACAATCGACATACCAGAGCGTTGCTCCTTTGAATAATTGGCTGATGCGGCGATATTTTGGATTTGGGTGACTGCACCTCCGTCCTTTCTGATGCCGTCACTCTGGAAGCTGTCATCTAGGCGTCTGGAGCTTGGGACCTCGGGTACATGCTCCTGGACAAGTTCTTCTTAATACCTCGTCTATAGGTTTCACGGAACTTTAGGTTAGTCTCTTTCTAACTAGTCTCATATATCTAGCTCCGTCTATCTAGCCCCATGTACCTAACCTCATGTATCTAACCCCGTCTATCTAGTCTCATGTATCTAGCCTCGTCTATCTAGTCTCATGTATTTAGCTTCGTCTGTCTGGCCCCATGTATCTAGTTTCATATATCTAGTCCCGTCTTCCCGTCTAGTCTCATGTATTTAGTCCCGTCTATCTAGTCTCATGTATTTAGTCCCATGGATCTAGCCTCGTCTGTCTAGTGTCATGTATTTAGTCCCGTTGATGTATGCAACCAACTTCACACCTCATTTGTCTCAACAGGATCTAATTTTGAATTTCCCCCCCTCGCGTCTATTTTTTGAATTTTCTCGCGCATCTGAAAATGGAGGCCGGAAGTCTAAACCGGAAACCGGAAGTCGAAACCAGAAACCGGAAATCGAAACCGGAAGGTTACGGGAGGTTGGGAATGAAGTACGCTTCATTCCCAACCTCCCGTTGTATTGTACTAGTGATACTATCCCTATAGTTGGGTTAGCATTAGGTTAGGTTACGGGAGGTTGGGAATGAAGCGTACTTCATTCCCAACCTCCCGTAACCTAACCTAATGCTAACCCAACTAACCCAATGAGATTAAATCTGAAAGAATGAAAAGTGGACGGAAAGTGGATGGGGTGGACGGAAAGTGGACGGAGTTTAGCGGGGGTTACATAGACCTCACACCCTGTTTAGCGTGGGGTTACATAGACCTCACACCCTGTTTAGCGTGGGGTCACATAGACCTCACACCCTGTTTAGCGTGGGGTCACATAGACCTCACACCCTGTTTGGCGTGGGGTCACATAGACCTCACACCCTGTTTTTCGCTTACTCATAGGAAATTATTCGGATAAATATCTGTATAGGCTTGGTCTGTATAGGCTTGTCCGTTCTTGTTCGACCTTGTTCGGTATTGTCCGATGTTGTCCGGCCTAAAACCAATAATCTCATTTGAATCAATTCGTAATATGTTTGCAATCAATTATGTATGCATACACGATTGTCCGCTACCCACCCGCAACTCATTTTGAATTTTCTCCGCTTGTCTGTCTGTCTAATCTAGCCTGTCTAGTCTAGTCCCTCTATTCTTACCTGGTGTTATGACTGACAAACATCCGGTTGCGTCTAATCAACAAGCCGTAAATCAAAATAAAACGTAGATAACAAAATGAAAGTAATAATATAAACGTTATTAACAATTATAAGAAAAACGAAAATATATTTTATTTAAATTAAACAATCCCTTATGTATTTTAGTTCAGTCTAATCTAGTTTCATGTATTTAGTTTGGTCTGTCTAATCTCATGTATTTAGCCCCCCACTGTCTAGCTTCATCTAACTAGTCTCGTCAAAAAAAACCTAGTCTCTTTCTTAACTAGTCTCATGTATCTAGCTCCGTCTATCTAGCCCCATGTACCTAACCTGATGTATCTAACCCCGTCTATCTAGTCCCATGTATCTAGCCTCGTCTATCTAGTCTCATGTATTTAGCTTCGTCTGTCTGGCCCCATGTATCTAGTTTCATGTATCTAGTCCCGTCTATCTAGTCTCATGTATTTAGTCCCGTCTATCTAGTCTCATGTATTTAGTCCCATGGATCTAGCCTCGTCTGTCTAGTCTCATGTATTTAGTCCCGTTGATGTATGCAACCAACTTCACACCTCATTTGTCTCAACAGGATCTAATTTTGCATTTCCCCGCCTCGCATCTATTTTTTGAATTTTCCCGCGCATCTGAAAATGGAGGCCGGAAGTCGAAACCGGAAGTGTCAGGGTCAAGGTTAGGTTAGGGGTCAAGGACAAGGTTAGGGGTCAAAATTCATCGTGCATGCGCATGACTGTGGTGGTGGAGGATCTAGAACGCATCATCTTTCCCTACTGGAACGCGTTCCGGTACATTTTTTGGTAGTCATTTTTTTAATTTCAAATGGAATTTAAAATTTATTTTGCAAAATCATTTCAGAAAATATATTAATTAATGGAGAATTTATAATTTTATATTTATAGAAAATTTATTTAGCTTTTTGTGTCTTGTTTCCTTTTCCCTTTCGAATCAAATAAAACATCATGTGTTCTGTGTTGGCTATTCTACGTACCATACTACTAAACTATAAACTTCAACAATAGTGCGAATGCGCAAGTCTGCGGTAGTTCGAATCCCGTCAATTACTATTTCATTGCGAATTGTGCCAGTAAGCTGCTTGTGGAAAGTCGCGGACTATTTTTTTGCTCTCACCATGCGTTCCGTTACTTCTTATTTTACCAATACACCACTGATTATTCCACATTGTTCAACTTCTTCAATCTTGTAACCACCTACAGTATTGTAATCATCGAATTCTCTTTAGTTAAATAATCAGAAAATCCTAACTTAAACCGTTCTTCATAAATTATCTATAACAAGATATTGTAACTGCATCTGTAAATTTAAAAATCATGTAGAAATAGATGATTGGACAAGAGATTGATTAGCCAGGAACCAGAGTAGACGGAACAAAATAATGACTAGGCAGACTAGACAAGATATGAAATTAAGTAATGTCGCAAATTAAGCCAATTAAAAAAGTTTAATTATTGCTCAATTTAGTTTACAATATAAAGAAATTTTATGGATTAATTGATTTTTCTCAGTTAATTAATTAATTTGTGAAAGTTTTAATTTCAAATAAAAATCAATTAAAAATATTGGCAAACAAGAGGTGAACATGATCTAATGGCAAACAATAATCCACCCATTTTCAATTTGCTAAAAGAACTGCAGTTGCTTATCAAGCGTAGCAATGGCAACATCCGTGGCTTCTAGTTTAAAACTCTTCCTAAAATGCGGAAATATATTGGGGATCATGCCGAAGTACAACGAGAAAACGAAAAACTTCCAAACGACTCGCATCCATTCCTACGTGATAATTGGAATATTTTTGGCCAGTTACACCTATTCCAAACGCGGCAAGAGCAAAATGGAAATATTTACAGGAACTGTGATCAAGCAGCTATTCAACAACGCGTCCATGTTAATAATCACCTTGCTGAACATCCTCAGCATCTTCGGAGCGACTTCTTGGAACGTCAAAAATTATCAAAAGTTGTTCCAAAATTTCGATGTTGTTGATGAGGAATTGCATCTGGTGCACAAGATCAAATTCCAGGAAACTAAAGCGATCAAAGTTTGTTTTTTCCTCGCACACGCATTCTTCATCTCCTTGCAAATAATTGTAGCGGTCATATGGAGCTTCGACATGAAATTTGTGGGATACATGAATTACGTTTTCCATGAGATAGTGCAGACTTATTACATTCTTTTTGCAGTTCTAATGCAAGTTTTCGTTTTGAAATCAATTCGACAACGATTTGAACTGTTAAATGATATCGTGGACGGATTACAAGTTTCTAAGATGTATGTCATCTTGAACCGTTTCGAAGCGACCCGATGGGCGCGAAAGATTGATACCATCACCAAAATCCACAACACAACTTGTGATATCGTTGATAATTTCAACGATCTCTTCGGATGGCACATCTTGTTCACAATACTTTACATCGTCATCCACATCTTCTCCTCAATCGAAATGGCTTTGAATACGAAATTTGTTTGGTACATCACGTACAAAATCACGTTCGGGGTTTGGATGATCTTTTTAGTTGCAAGTTGATTTCAAAAATGTGTTCAATTAAGCTCTTGGATAACAAATTTCTGTTTTAGGGTCAAGGTGTAGTCGTGGTTGCAATGTGTGAAGATGTAACGGAAGAAGGGAGGAAGGTCATCAATGTTGCGTATAAAGCGTTGAATCGGTGTTCGTTTCACGCGGAGATTAAAGAAAAATTGTGCACTTTGGCAACGCAGGCGACTTCCAGAGCTCCTAAATTCACGGCCGCCGGATTCTTCAACGTGGATTATTCCATTTTGTTCAACTTCCTCAACCTTGTAGCCACATACGCGATTGTAATCATCCAATTTTCTTTGAATAAATAAACTGGAGATCTAACCAGCAACTCCAACCAAACATCTCCAACCAGCTGCTCGAACATCTCCAACCAGCTACAAACAGGTTGGGAACCACTGGTAAAGGAAAAAATCAAGTTATTATTATTTTCTTATACATTACAATAATATTGACTAAAAATAAATTAATACTTATATCAAATCATAAATATCTTCTTATGGTAATACGAAAACGCACCAATTCCTCCTCTGAATATTTTAAATAAATTATTAGTTTCCTCTTCAATACTCTTATTTCATTTAAAATTTATATTCGACTAGATTATTTGATAATTATTGTTCCATTTTCCTTGATCCGACGATAAAAAAATAATCAAATATGAAAATAATCCGGACGCAAGGGCCTCATTCCTAAAGACAGATCCAAGCTAAGTCCTAATTATAAATGGGGTTAACTTTTTTATATTTTGATAGATCAAGATTCACGAACACAAAATTAAGAAACTGTAAAGTATAGACAACATCTAGTGTCCAACTAGAAACCTGTGTTAATAAAAATAACAGTTGGTATCATCATCGTGACAGGGTCGAATGTAAATAACAATATTAAAGTTATCGTTAGTTACATATTAGTTTTGTTAACGAACCCAAACGTTACATGGTGTCAGAAGTGGTCTAATAAAGTTTCTAGATTTATAAGTCTTATAAAGAAAAGTCTAAAAAGCAGTCTTACAAAGGAAATAAGCGAGAAAGTCGTAAAATGTCTACGAACGATGCTGTATCTGGTATAAAGCCGCCAGCTAACCTACAAATTGACTCGGACCAATCAACGAGCTGGAAAATGTTACAATAGTTTGAGTGCTATGCCATTGCCATTCAACTAGACAAAAAGCCGGCCGAGGTCCAAACAGCAACATTCATGGCTGTGATAGGCCCAGATGCGATCGAAATCTACAACAGTTTCAATCTCAGAGACGCAGACAATAACCTGAAAATCATCAAAGCCAGGTTTAAATAGTATTTCGCGCCATTTTATAAGACTAATATATCTTTCGAAAGATATATATTTTTCAAGATCGAACAAAATGAAGATGAACAATTCAACGAGTTTTTTTTTTTTTATACAGCGAGGTTCCTACAGCCTTTGCCGCATCCCGCACTTCTTTTTCCACCTCTCCTTATCTCTCCAGCCATCTTCTTCTATGGCTCTATCTTTAATGGTTTCCATAATACCATCTATCCATTTTATTGCTGGTCTGCCTCTTCTTCTCCTTGCTCTTGGTATATATTGGAATGCTATTTTTGGCCATCTTTCTCCAGTCATCCTTTGCATGTGTCCATACCACTTTAATTGCCGTGTTTCTATGTCGTATGTAGTGCCATAGACTCTCTTCGTCTGTCTTCTTATATGTTCATTTCTTACACGATCTAGTTTGGACATTTGACAAGCTCTTTGTAGAAAGTCCATATCTACTACTTCTATACTTTTTTTATCTCTTTGTGAAACTTGCCAACATTCTGAACCATAAGTTGTTATTGGTTCTACAATAGATTTGTACACCCTCATTTTTGTTTTTAGTTTAATTTCATTTGACCATAGCATTGAATTTAACAAGCAGATAGCCTTTTTCCCTTGTCCAAGTCTATTTTCTATATCCTTTTTTGTTGTTTCTTCTTCTGAGATGATAGTTCCTAAATATTTGTATGCCCTACATTTTTTAATCTTTCTTAACTCCAGTTCTGGGTCTTCTCCTTCTTCCCCGACACGAAGATATTCTGTTTTTGACATATTCATGTTTAAACCCCATTCCGAATACTCTTCTTTCAATTTTCTTAACATATAATCTATATCTCTTTCATCCCTTGCTAGTATCACTTGGTCGTCAGCAAATAGCAGGCTTGTCAAACAATGTTCACCTGTTCTTATTCCCATTCCTGTTTTTCTTCTCCAGTTTGTTAGTGCTTCTTGTATGTATATTTTAAATAATGTAGGAGACAGGCTGCAGCCTTGTCTTAATCCTTTCGTTGTACGGAAAGGCCGCGATATAACGTTTCCTATCTTGACTGCACTTTTTGACTCGATATATATATATTTCTGATTGCCCGACAGTATACACTATTTATCCCAATCCTCGTCAATGCTTCAAAAAGCTTTTTCCAGGGTACCGTGTCGAAAGCTTTCTCCAAGTCGATAAATAATAGGTGTGTGGGTAGATTTCTATCTTTCCGCTTTTCTATAATTTGTTGAATAACAAATATATTGTCAATGCATGATCTCCCGGCTCGGAAGCCACTTTGCTCCTCTACTTCTTTGATGCTGCTTTCAATTCTTTTTTTTAGTATCCGGCCGTACAACCGCCCAAGCGCACTAGTTACGCTGATCCCTCTATAGTTACTACATTGTCTTTTGTCTCCTTTTTTATATATTGAGCTCATATGAGCAATATTCCAATCTTCTGGAATGTTGTCGCCTTCTATTAGACATTTGTTGAAGATCTTGGCTATCAGCTCTAGTAATAATTCTGGTCCATTTTTAACTAGTTCAATTGGGATATTTCCTGGCCCTGCAGCCTTCTTATTTTTAGATTCTTTTAGGGCTTCCTTTATTTCTTTTATCGTTATCGCATTTACTTCTTCATTTGTGGGTGTCTCTATGTCGAGGTTATCAATGTGGAACTCTTTTCTCTTTTCTGTTAGCAGTTCTTTGTAATATGTTTCCCACTCCTCCATACTTATTAGTTCAATTTTATTTACTTGCCCTTCTTTTCTAATATGTTTGATTGCCTTCCACACTTCCGAAACCTTTGTTCCTCCCATGCACCTCTCTATCTCCTCGCATCTTTTTCCCAAATCTCATTTTTCTTTTTTGTTACAAGTTTTTTAACTTCTCTATTCCAGTGTGCATAGATCGTTCTATCTTCTATTTTTTTAGATTGTAGCCAAGTTTGATAAGCTTTCTTTTTAATTTCTGCTAGTCTTTCTATTTCTTCACACCACCACTCTTTATTTTTAAAATGCCTTTCTTGTGGTCCTATAGCTTCGTTCGCTGCTTGGTGCATACAGTTCCTTAGGTCTTGATATAGTTGTTTCGCTGTTGTGTTTCCGTATTGCACTTTAGCCAGCATGGCAGTTAATCTTAGTTTGTACAAAAATTTAGTAGATTCATTGCCGAAACTCTCTAGATTGTATATGATTTCATTCGTGTTTTTTCCTAAGATGTCGTTTTTACTAGTTCTGTCCGTATTAGTTTTCCTATAATTTATTAGGACTGTTGCTACCAATAGGTGGTGGTCCGATCCGCATTCCGCTCCTCGATACACCCTTACGTCAGTGGTTGTTATTTTTGTGTTTTGTTTTTGTATAATGTAATCGATTATCGATCTTAGTCCTTTTGTGGGTTGGGTCCACGTGTATTTATGTATATATTTCTAGGAGAAGAAACCATTCATTATCTTTAGAGACATATTCTGACATAGTTGTTTTAGACGTCTGCCGTTATCGTTTTCAGTTTGTTCTCCATATCTACCTATTACCGGGTTGTTTCCTTCTCTCCCTGTACGGGCATTTAGGTCTCCCAAGATAAGTATTTCTCGATCTCCTTTTATCTCAGATATTATTCGGAATAGTTTTTCGTAGAACATATCTTTAGTGGCAAGGTCTGCATCCTCGCTAGGAGCGTATACTCCTATTATAACTATATTCTGTCCATTTTTTTTAATTTCCATTTTTATTATTTGTTCGTCAATTTCTTCATGGTCTTTAATGTATTTTTTATATTTTCTGTGTATTGCTATTGCTACTCCTCTCTTTGCTCTTGTGTCCTTTTTAACTCCACTATAAACATGTATATATTCCCCTACCATCTCGACTCCATTCCCTTTTTTTTAGTTTCTGTAAGCACACAGACATCCAGTCTCATTTTGTTTAATTCTTGGAATACTTCTGTTTTCTTTGTTCGTAATGCTTGTAGGTTCCAGGTCGCCATTCTCATAGGCAATTTTCTTTGCCTAGTTCGTTGTATTTTATGTTCATCATTCATCATCGAAGTTTTTAACATTTTTTCCTTTTTCCGAATGATGAGGTGTTGGCCCATCGATTCAACCCTCTAGCTTGAAGGACCAGAATTTTCTGTTAGGGTTTTCTCCCTTAGCCACTTTTGTTCCGGTTTTCAGGAGCCGGAAACTCGCCATTTACCCCCTTCCGTCTGCTACACCACGCACATCCATTGTACGCGATGCACCCAGAGGCCACGACGAGGACGTGGAAGTGGGATTTGCTGGATTTGTCCTTTTCGGGACTGTGGGCGTTTCCTAGAGTTTTGTTGTAGCAGGAATAGTGGCACTTTCTGCTACCCCTGAGACCCATACCAGCCATTTAGCCTCCAACAACGAGTTTTTGACCAGAATAAAAACTCAAGCAAGTAAATGTGAATTTGACAATTTACTAGACGAAATGGTAAAAGACAAGATAGTATTTGAAATTCGATCTAATCAAGTAAGAGAGAAATTATTGACAGAAGAAAACCTAGATTTGACAAAAGTGCAACTATCTGTAAAACAAGTGAACAAGCTTCCAAACAACTGGATGAGTTTGAGAGTAAAAGTAAAACTATTCAAGTCTTAGTGGTGAAAAATAATAATGCAAAACAAGAATTTTGACTGCAGAAGATGTGGTACCACCCATAAACTCAGAAAATGCCCAGCTTTCAACAAACAGTGTACTAAGTGCAATAGAAATGGTCATTTTGCAAAAATGTGCATCTTACTTACTTAATCCTCGGCGCTACAGCCCATGAAGGGCCTTGGCCTCTCTGACGATCGTAGCCCAATCCTGGAGATCTTCAGCTCGTTTCCTCCATCTTCTGACTCCCATCTTTAGTAAGTCATCCTCTACATCATCCAGCCATCGTTTCCGTGGTCTCCCTTTGCACCTTCTGCCACCTGGGTTTCCTCTGTGTACCTTCTTGACAGACCTGTCATCTGGCATTCGCTCTACATGGCCCAACCATCTTAGTCTATTACTCTTTATTTCCAAAACTATGTCAGCATGACCGTATAGTTCCTCCAATTCCCTATTTTTCCGTATTCTCCATTGCCCTGCGTCATTCACTGCCCCAAAAATCTTTCTTAATATTTTCCTTTCCCATCTTCTCAGACATTCCTCTCCTGCCACCCTCATTGTCCATGTTTCTGAGCCATACATTACCACCGGCCTTATAACCGTTCGATAGACAGTTATCTTCGATTTTCTGCTCAGGCTACGTGACTTGAGAATCTTAATCAGGGCCCAGTATGCTCTGTTTCCCTCTGCAATCCTTGCTTTTATTTCTTCACTTATGCTGTTATCATTAGTTACCAACACTCCCAAGTACTTAAACTTCTCACAACTCTCATAGTTGACTCCATTCAACTTTATGAGTTTGTCTTTCACCGCTGTGTTTCTCCTGGAAGAGAAGATATACTTGAAGCCTCAATTCTTCTGCCTCCTTTTCTAACCTACACAACCCATCTTCCAGCTCTTTAAATCTTCGAGACAGCATACACACATCATCCGCATACGCCAATTTCTGGTTCATGCAGTTAAACAGAGTACCACCTGGGTTATTGGTCTCCACATTTCTCATCACTCTCTCCAGTACTATGTTGAAAAGTAGTGTGGATAATACATCGCCCTGTCTTAACCCTTGGTTGACTTCAAATTCCTTTGTAAGTTTTCCTTCTACTTGGCATTTCGTTCTGTTGAGGGTCATTTGTATCAGACGTATTAGCTTATATGGACACTCCATATGCATCAGAGTCGGATACAGCTGTTTTCTTTTCACGCTATCATAAGCCTGTCTGAAGTCCACAAAGAGCTGATGTATATCCACATTATACTCGTAGCATTTCTCCATTATTTGCCTTATCGTGAAGATATGGTCGGTCGTTGATCTACCCTGTCGAAAACCACACTGATAATCTCCTAGAATCGCTTCTGCAAAAGGAGTGAGTCTCATAGCAATGACTTTGGCTAAGACTTTATACACAACACTGAGTAAAGCTATGCCACGGTAGTTTTCACATTTTGCTTTGTCCTTCTTCTTATGAATCGGGCAAATAATGGCCAAGTTCCACTCTTCCGGCATCACTTCTTTTTCCCATACTTCGACGATTAGCTGATGGACAAGACGTGTCAAATGTTCACCCCCCACCCTTAATCATCTTTTCTGAAATGTTATCGCTTCCTGGGGCCTTATTATTCTTCAAGATTTTGATTGCCAATCTGACTTCCTCTATTGTAGGTGTGGGTACAGGCATTTCGTTCTGGCTAACACTGTGCCACGGCTGGCCATTGTCGGTTTCCGTTTGTTCCGATGCTACAATCTCGATTGTTGCATTCAGCAGTTCGCTGAACTACTCAGCCCACCGGTCTAGAATCTGTTCTTCTCCTCCTATAACATTTCCTTCTTTATCTCTGCAGAACACAGCACGTGGTTGGAAACCTTTCTTCAGCTCCTGAATTCTTTTATAGAATTTGCTTACCTCCTGGGTGTTATGTTCTTCATCTAGTTCAGTAATCCATTTCTTCTCTGATTCTCTTTTCTTTCTTCTACAGATTTTGTCTGCCTCCTTACTTTTGTTCTTGAATTCCTCTGTATTATACCTAGTAGACCTGCTTAGCATTTTCTTTCTTGCCTCATTTCTCTCCGTCATTGCCTTTTTACAATCTTCATCAAACCATCCTGACCTTTTAACCCTTTCTTCCATCCCCAACACTTCTTCTGCGGTTTCTTGTAGGACATCCCTCATCATACTCCATTTCCCTTCTATACTTTCCGCTGCCCAGTTTTGTTTAGCCTCAAACTTCTTCTGTAGTTCTGCTTCACGCTGTTGGGATAATTCCTTCTCCTTTAGTTTTGCAACGTCGTATCTTCTTGGAGCTTTCCTATTTTCTCCAGATCTATAAACCGCAATACGTTGTCTATATTTCACTCTAACCATATAATGATCCGAGTCGCAGTCAGCTCCCCTACAACTGTCGACTTCAAGGATATCAGATGCATGTCTCCTGTCAATTACTAAATGATTGATTTGATTAAAAGTGGTTCCATCTGGTGAGCGCCATGTGCCTTTCCTAATGCTCCTTCTTTGGAACCATGTACTTTTCACCACCATTGCATTGCCCATCGCAAAGTCAATCAGTCTTTGCCCGTTACTGTTTGACACATCATGCAGACTTTCCTTTCCTACAGTTTCTCTAAAGGTTCTTCTTTCCCCACCTTTGCGTTGAAGTCCCCCAGCACTATCTTCACATCTTGCCGTGGAACTTTTTCTACTTCCTGTTCTAGCTGTTCATAAAATGCATCTTTCACTACATCTTCAGCATCTTCTGTAGGTGCGTAGACACATACAAGAGTGATGTTGAAGAAACGAGCCTTCATTCTCAAAGTGCATATCCTTTCATTTACTGGGTTGAAGTTCAGAATTGCTGCTTTAGGTTTATTATCTACAAGAAAACCCGTGCCGCCTATTGCTCCACTCTCTCCTCCACTATAAAGAATTGTGTAATTATCACTCCTTAGGATCCCATTTCCTTTCCATCTGACCTCTTGAATTGCTGCTACTCCTATCCTGTATTCCTCCATCTCTTGTTTGAGTCCATGTAGAGCTCCAGGTTTGTTCAGAGTTCTTACATTTCAGGTTGCAATGTACATATCATTTTCCCATTTGCATTTTCCTTTTCCTCGCGTGGATCGTTCATCAACATCATCAGTCTGGCTATTCTTGTCTTTGAGTTTCGTAACGAGGTGATTTTTCCGATATGGGGTTGTTAGCCCCATGATCAACCCCCAACCTGGAGGACCAGTCCAGTTTTTTATTTCACGGTGGGTATTTTATTTCCCCACTACCCTCCAACTCTGCTGGCTGCAGAGCCGGCGAGCTTCCCCCAATTCCAATGGGGACGCGCCCGATGGAGGTAACTGGCAAATCCCCTCACGGGATCACGGAAAATGTGCATCACTAAGAAGAAATATGGTATTAAACAGAAAAACAGAGTGAATGCATTAGAAGAAAGCTCAAATTCTGAAGATGATGTTTACATATCTGCCATGAGTGCCGGAGAAAAGAAGAACTGGACAGAAAAGATTCAAGTTGGCAATGTGAAGTTTACAGTCAAACTAGATACAGGAGCAGAATGCAACGTGACACCGACACACTTGATGGACAAAACAAAGGCAAGTCTGAAGTCAAGCCGAACAAGAAATTTAATAAGTTATACAGATGATAAAATGGCAGTTCTAGGTAAAGCAGAGCTACTATTTAAACTAAAAAATGAAGAAACAAACATTGTGTTCAAAGTAGTTCAAGAAAAAGTTACACCGATCCTAGGACTTGATACCTGTGAGAAATTAGGACTTATCGCAAGAGGCAAAACATTGAAGGAAAGTCAAAGTACAGATAATATATTCGAAGGTTTAGGCTGTTATAAGGATTATGAGTATGATATTGACCTGATCGACAATGCAAAACTCGAAATTAAACCATCAAGAAGAATTCCATACGCAATAAAAGATGAGGTAAAGCAAGAACTTGACAGAACGGTGAAGTTAGATGTCATAAAACCAGAAACAGAGTCTACTCCTGCGTCAGTCCTATGGTAGTTGTCAGACAAAAAGGTAAAATAAGAATCTGTATAGATCCATCAGATGTAAACAAAAACATTCTGAGACGTCATTTTCCCCTTACTGCTATAGAAGAGATTTCAGCTGACATTAAGGGTTCCAAATTCTTTGCATTATTAGATTGCACAAAAGGATTCTGGAAAATTAATCTATCAGAAAGAACACAAAAAATATTAACATTTGCTACTCCATGGGGAAGATATTCCTTTAAGAGACTTCCTTTCGGAGCGTCGTCATCACCTGAAATATTCCAAGAAATCGTAACAAATTTGCTCAGCAAATTTAAAAATGTTAGTGTATCTATCGATGATATTTTAATACATGCAAAAAGTAGAAAAGAACTACGCAAAACTTGATGAAGTCATCGAAGTATTAAAGAAATCAGGCTTGAAACTTAACAAAAATAAGTGCATTTTTGAAGAAAAAAGAATAAAATTCCTAGGACACATTGTTTCAGCAAACGGATTAGAAGCAAACCCAGACAAAGTAGAAGCCATATAAGCAATGAAAACACCAACAAACAAAACAGAACTATAGAGACTACTAGGGATGATCACATACCTAAATAAATTCATTCCCAACCTAAAGACCTAACAAATCCTCTAAGAGATTTGTTACATAAAGATACAAGTTTTACTTGGGAAATTTATAACGAAGAAGCTCTTAACAAAATAAAACAAGTACTTCCGAGTCCTCCAGTACTGAGACTATATGATGTAAACAAACCCGTA
The DNA here is from genome assembly GCA_944588485.1 of Phosphuga atrata. Classification (NCBI taxonomy): domain Eukaryota; kingdom Metazoa; phylum Arthropoda; class Insecta; order Coleoptera; family Silphidae; genus Phosphuga; species Phosphuga atrata. Next base: position 47,221,535 of record OX155904.1, read on the forward strand.
ACTTTAACTGTGGATGCAAGTTAAAAAAATCTTGGAGCTGCACTTCTTCAAGAAGGACAACCAATAGCCTACGGAGCAAGAGCGTTGACCAGTCTGAACAGAATTTTCACAAATAGAGAAAGAAGCACTCGCAATACTGTTTGGATGTAAGAAGTTCCATGAATACGTATATGGTAAAGAACTGACAGTGGAATCAGACCATAAACCGCTGGAGACAATTTTCAAGAAAAACATAGAATCTGCTCCAGCGAGATTGCAACGCATAATGTTCAATCTCACTCCATACTAGTGATGGGCATAATCGAATGATTTCGATAATCGAATGATTAGTAATCGAGTGATTTCAATAATCGAATGATTTCATAATCGAATGATCTCTCGATTTACCCTAAAAAATATTTTTATCAGTTATTATTGCATGTACCTGTAATATTACCTTTAGAATGCAATTTATGTAAATTAAGCCAGTTTCGTTAAAAATTTGACGCATTTTCGAACAGTTTTCGCGGAAGTTAACGCGTATAGAGAGAATATTGCATTTTTGCAACACTATTACAATCCTAGTAATTTATAATTGTAATATAAAAATATTATAAACGCATGTGCCTTTATAGAGAGGTTTCAACATTTCCAGCGGCTGTTTCTCCTAAACAAACATTTGGGCATTTTATAAACAAACGTGAGATGAAGAAAAACGTAAAGAAATCTTTGATAATCGTATTCCATCGTTATATTTTATGGCAGTAAAATAAATAAATTTAAATAATATTGGATTCTAAATATGATCCATAATACTCATATTTTGTTGTTTAATTCAATTTTGTTACTTTATCACCAACCTAGCTTTTGTTAAAAAATTCAAACTAAAACTTGTTAGAAAGTTTTAAAATAGTGTGACCCATCACTGCTTAAAAGATTCTACTTCAAAAACTAGAATTTGTTTCCTCATTCTCAAACAAAAAACCTGTAACAAAGGTATTAGTGGTGGCGCCTGCAGATTCCGAATACTAAAGTCATTCGATTGCGCATCTCGACACTGCCTACGACTACTAACGCCAGATTCCGCTTTCCCATTCCGAATGAACATTCGTAACTCGATACGAAATAATTCGACAATGCACATCTCGGCACTGCCGACGACTACTAACGCCCAACTCCGAATTCCCAGTCCGAATGATCATTCATAACTAGATACGAATGCACGAACTCCTGCCGAATACTAAAATATTTCGATTATGCGCATCTCGGCACAGCCGACGACTACTAACGGCTGATTTCGATTCTCAACTCCCGAGTGATCATTCGTAACTCATGCGCATGAGTGATAATCGACTATTCGAATGATCCAGAATAATTCGAATGATTCAGCTCTAGTCCGAGTGATCATTCATCACTCGTCCGCATGTATAGTAATCGAGAACTCGAATGATTTAGAATAATCGAATAGTCGATAATCGTCACTCGATTATGCCCATCTCTACTCCATACTCACCAAAAGTCATATTTAAAAGGGGCACAGAAATACCCTTAGCAGAGTTTCTTAGTCGAGAGTGTGATGGATGCATCTAACCTGAAATATGAACAAGAAGAAAATTTGAAAGTTGCAGTTATACTACCTATGTCATTAGACGCTAAAGAAGAATTAATTAATGCTACAAGAAGATCCACATCTACAGTTACTTCTTAAGACAATAATGCAAGGATTTCCAAAAAAACGTCAACGAACTTCCTACAGAATTACAACATTATTTCAACTTTAAAGAAGAACTAAGCTATCTCAAAGGAATTATTTTCAAAGGTAATAAAATTGTAGTGCCAAAATCACAAATTCCCAAAATGTTAAAGAATATTCATCAAGGACATCTAGGTATGCAAAGCTGCTTCAGAAGAGCCCGACAATTCCTTTACTGGAAAGGACAATATGAGGATATTATAAAACTAGTTAGAGGTTGCTCTGTCTGTGAACAAACACAAAGAGACAATATCAAAGATGCAGTGCTAGTTGAAAAGATTCCCACACTTCCATGGCAAATAGTTGCATCAGATTTATTCGAATTAAATGGAAAAACCTATTTAGTAATCTGCGACAGTTACTCTGGATATTTGGATTTTCAACAGCTAAAACGTCAATCATCATATGAAGTAATTGAACAACTTAAAAGATGGTTTTCTGTTCATGGAGTACTAGAAGAGATACAAAGCGATAACGGAACACAATATAACTAGAGAATTCAGGATCTTTGGGGTTCAAAGGGGGTAGTGCATGCGCACCACACGACATTCGCACTGAAAGAGTTTGTCGCATAGCCTCTCCTACCCAATTCCAACTCTCACCTCCACGTCTGGTGAACCCTGGTAACCTGACCACTCTAGCCTGAGATGCGGTAACCAACCCGTATGGATGGTAAGGGTGGTCAGGGCTAGCGAGAGCGGGAGAAATGGTCCTCCGATCATCAGGGGGTTGGGCGTGTGGTTAACAACCAGCACCATAAAACAAAACCTGTTATGAAACCTTCAAAAATGCCTCGGAATGGACTGGAAATACGGCAACGACACAAGCAACGGAAAAGGGAGAACGATTGGAAAATTGCATCGTGGAATGTTGTAACTTTATCGAGGCCTGGTGGGTTGAGAACCTTAACGGATGCCCTAAAAATCGGCGGAATGGACATAACTGCTGTTCAAGAAACAAGGTGGCCTGGAAAGAACTTACTAACCAGTTAGGAGTACTCATTTTACTACAGTGGTAAAACGGGCGGCAAAAAGGAATTTGGAGTGGGTTTTATTGTCACAGGAACTGCCAGAGAGGCAGTAATTGGTTTTAACCCAATAAGTGAACGATTATGCTCCATAAGGCTAAGAGGGAAATTTAGAAACGTCACCCTGATTAATGTCCACGCACCAACTGAGGACAAGGAAGAAAACGTGAAGGACCAATTTTACGAGGAACTGCAGAAAGCATATCTCCTTCTGGCGCATCACGATCCAGAAGGAGATATCAAAATCATCCTTGGTGATTTTAATGCTAAAGTGGGACACGAGGAGATATACCGACCGACAATCGGACTGCATAGTCTTCAAGCTGAGACTAATGAAAATGGAAGTAGGATGATAGACTTTGCGACGACCAACAACATGGTAGTCAGTAGCACATATTTCGCACACAAAAATATTCACAAAGCCACATGGAAATCACCAGGTGGTAGAGTATTGAACCAGATAGACCATGTGATGATAGATGGGAGACACTGTTCAAATATCCTGGATGTAAGAGCCTGTCGAGGCCTCAATGTAGATTCGGATCATTATTTGGTAAGGGCGGTGCTTAGGGCTAGAATTGATTGTCAACGCACACAACAGCCGGCAGTTAAGAGATACGATCTGGAAAAATTCAAAACCGATGAGATGAAAGAGAGATTTCAGTACCAAATGCAGGAACGAATATCCAAACGGCCAGAAAACGCTCTAGTAGAGGTCAATGAAGCGTGGCAAAAGATCAAGCAGGACATCGAAGATACAGCAGCAGAGGTTGTGGGGTGGAAGAAGGGACAAAGGCGTAATAACTGGTTCGATGAAGAATGCAAGGAAGCTCTGACAGAGAAGAACAAAGCCAGAGAAAAAGTACTACAACGAAATACTAGAGCGAATGTAGAGGATTATCGAAACAAACGGAAAGTTGAGAAAAAACTCTTCCGAAGAAAGAAATCTGAGAAAGATGAAGAAGATTTCGCGGAAATAGAAAGAATGAGTAATGCCAACGAAACTCGGGGACTCTATCAAAAGGTCAGAAATGTGAGACTTGGCTACAAACAGCTGCCACTTCTGTGTAAGGATAAGGACGGCAGAGTAATCGGACACACAGAAAAGTGTATCAAGAGGTGGGGTCAGTACTTCAGGGACCTGCTCAACCAGAACACTCGCGTAGTCCAAGAGGAAAGTATAACGCCAACATCAACATCAATATTAGGGACTGAGCAAGTGGAGGAACCCACCTTCGAAGAAGTGAAGACTGCAGTGCGCAGGATCAAGAACAATAAGGCGCCAGGTGCAGATGGCATTCCAGGAGAATTGTTGAAGTATGGAGGTAGAGCCCTAATATGGTGCATGCATGATCTCATATTAAACATATGGAGAACGGAAAAGCAACCGGATGAATGGAAGCTAGGGATAATATGCCCATTGTACAAGAAAGGTGATAAGTTAGATTGTTCTAACTACAGGGGGATAACGCTGCTAAACATTGCATACAAGGTCTTCGCTAATGTGTTGTACCGTCGCTTACTACCATACGCAGAAGAGAATATCGGGGAATACCAGTGCGGTTTCCGCACAAACAGGTCAACCACAGACCAACTGTTTGGCATTAGGCAGATCCTGGAGAAATGTAATGAGTTCAATATCACGACACACCATCTATTCGTGGACTTCAGAGCAAGTCGAAGAACTTTTAAGAGAGGAGATTTTTGTGCTATTAAATCTGCGATGTATTGATTAGCTTTGTCAACATATATGCAGTTTAAAAATTTTTGTTCGGCTTGTAAGCCATCGAGGAAGTCAAAAATATCGGTGATTTCTTTAATACATTCAGCGATTGCTGTGTGTTGAGATAAAACATTTTTATTGGCTAAAATTGCAGGAAGTTTTTGAACGAAAAGTTTAATTTCTTGCACATATTTGTTGTTTCTTTCTTCCAGTTCAGCACTGATTTGTTTAGCTTGATCGGAGAGGAAAGCTCCAACTGCATTAAAATTCTTGTCCCTTATATCAGCAAATAGTTTATCAGCAGAATATAATGTAGCTTTAGTTTTGGCCTCGGCTAAAGATTCTGCCACTCTCTCTTCACCTTTCTTAAACTTCTCAGCTGGGATTTCAACGATTGTATTCTTCAATCTGAAAATTTCATGAATTAATCCTTCATATGTTAGTTGTGTAGCTAAAGGCGAGATTAAATCTATCGACCTATCTCATAACAAAATTTGTTCAATTTAAGAGTTCTGTAATGTTCGATAAGTCTCTTCTAAATTAATTTCTCTTTCTAATCTTTTAACAAGGTCCCAGACTTGTTCGGCTGCTTGGCCCTTACCATATATCCTGGGGATTGGGCCATAAATTTTCTGGATGGTAATTATTGCTTGAGCAATTTGATATAGGGTTGTAGGGTCATTTTGCAAGTAATATTTCCATTGAGATAACATCAGAATCGAAGGGGAAGAGCTCACATTTGAATTCTTCGACGGAAATTTTGTTTGGACCCATTCCATTATTCTCAAGCTGTTTCCTACAAAGTAAACTGTTTTCGAGGTGAAGAATAAGTGATAGCTTTTCTTCTTTTGGCCAAACGTGTTTGAATCATTGCGGACGTTTAAAGCTATCAAGTCCATGCAGTGGAGTCTTGGACGGGAGATAAATATTACGTGCTTTGCATTGTTCGCTTGGAAGGGTTCTTTTCTTAGTAGACACATTTTTATTACACCTCTAGTTCGAAAAGATACTTTCTTGGGATTATCAGTTCTACACAGAGGTCCAAATTGCCTTCCCACACTATGAGTTTTGGACCAGGGCATTTTTCTAATAAACAGATGAGGTTGTTTCGAGTAATTGTTTATATTTGTGGCACATCCACTTTACCCCCTCGTAAGTGGAACGGGATATATTGGAAATACGGGTCTGTTTTGAAAATATATTTGAGGACTTTTTACCTGGTTTAACTGTTGTTAATCGTCTTTGACACTCTTTAACTAAGATCCGAAAGCAAAAATGAAGCCTTTACGTTGTCTTGTTCTATATATTGTTCTATAGAACTGTTATAATATACTAACTATATGTTATAATATACTAACTATAATATTCTTGTTTTTGTTAATATATAAATTGTTTTTGACATTTACAGCATTGAAGTTAGTATATGTGAACGGAATTATTTAGATGTTGCCACGTTTATTTTTGTATATATGCCCGTTTATCTGAAAAACTATAACTTTGGCAACATATATATTATTTTAAGCGTCGTATTGAAGTTGCATATTTCAACGAACAGCTACTCTACAATGTCTCGTGTGAATTTTATTGGTTTTCTCGATATTTATCAAATATTGCAGGATCCTGACGAAACGGTTAAGAATTTGGTTGAGTGGGGATTGATCCCGGCCGAAGGTTCGTATAATTGCCCCAAGTGTAAAAACGGCCACATGAAACTTTGTCGGGATAATTCAAGGTTAGTTTTTTTTGTATTTGTTTATTAATGTCACCATAACATAAATTACATGCACATTGTAGTTGAAAGAAGCCTTGTAAATATTTTTTTCTTATTTCAGAGAAATATTTGGGTTTTTGTAATAAAAAATTACTGACCTTTATGATTGGTCACATAACTTGTCTATTCTGAATATTCAGAATACTTTAAGAGATGCGAAGTAAACAATTCAAAAATTAATTGAATGGAAATTGATATCAGTCGAGATTGTTAAACCAACGGTCCTTGCTTAACCTTGTTTAATGTTTGTTTAATCCATTGCGTTATTCCTTTCTTCTCATTGCATCCTTTCTCCCATTAGTTTGTGTCATGTAATCCCCTTTTGCACAGACTCTTCAAGTTCCCCTTAACCCCGAGTCCTTTGAAAGGGAATTGGGTGTCATTTTACAGATCGCTTTCTATAATATCTCCCCCGTCAATCTTATAGAAAGCTTTTACATTAAAAATTTAGTCAAACATAAACTATCCTTTAATTTTCTTTCTGCATTGAAAACACTCAACGTGTGGGCTCCTCTGAAATTGGTCGTTCAAGCCTCCATTGAATTAGCACATCTTTTTTCTTCCCATCAATTCTCATCTGCTTACTTTACGACAGGCTCATTATCCCGTTACTCGGTCAGTACAAAAGATAGCTTGCTTCTACTATCACATGCTGGGGGTTTACTCCCTCTTATTTGATAATTTTAATTCCCTGTATGTTGGCCAAACTATCAGGGCTATATCACTACGTATAAAAGAACATCTTAAACAGTTCCACAAACATAAAAATTCAGGCATTCCAGCTTCGCCAACTTCTCTTCCAACTCCCCTTTAGCAGACCACTTTCTTACAGGGCATAGTTCTTACATCGACAATGCCAAACTCCTACATGTTCACCACAAATCCTGTAAGCTTAATCACCTATAGGTACTTGAAATCTACAAAGCCTGCTTATATCGTAAGTAAACCGTCTTGAACGAGATCACTAAGTTTTCAACTCCTATCATCACAGCCTTATTAAAATTATAAGTTTCATTAACATAGTCTGATTTATTTTGCCCTCAGCTTTTAATTATATTTCAAATTCCTTTTTTTTTTGTTTTTTTTTTATTGATAGTTTAAACTTTGTAAAGCTTTAGCGGCTTTGGAACTGTTGGTGCAGGATGACAAAAGAGAAAGGGTGACAAAAGGTTCTCTCTTTTGTCGTCTTGCATTGATGATTTTCTAGTTGTTCACTTTCTTAACGTCTTTAAGGTTTTTTGTAAATTTTGGGAAAGCCTTAAAGTTTTTTAAAAATTAAGAATCATTATTTTGAAGTTAGGCTGCACGGTTTGCAACTAGATTTTCAACAAAATTCCCTACATTTTTACGCTTTATACGATGCAAGTTAGTTTTTATTTTTAAATACCATTCAATGCCATAAAAACCATTCTGTTTAAAAATCTTTTTCTTTTTCAACTTACACTACCATTTTTTACCGACTTAGTCGTCACGTGGTTCCTCTTTAAATTTATTTTATAATAGTGTCTTGTTTGATTTTATTTTGTAATCATTATAGGCTGTTTAATTAGCATATTATCAAATTATGTTTCAATTATTCTTGTCCCTGCTTTCGCTGACATACAAATTTCTTTCATCGAGCATTCGGGTAAGGTATAACTTACACTTATTTCCTTATCTTTATATCTTATTAGTAGAATGTGTTTTACTATGTTAATTTTTTCAATGGATGTATTTTAGAAATGAAGAAGACTTGCTTCCAAGTCGAAAGCGCTTTGCCTTTTATTTAATAAAGGTTTTATACAGTGTTCGACATTTTATTTTCTACATTTTTAACTAAAAATCCCACTTTGAGCCATGAATCGATTCAATGCCGGTTAGATTAGGTTGCATAACATACGCGCCGCAGCGCGAACTCTTGATCCAATATAGATCAATGTGGCAAGGACCGTTGATTTAACCCCGGTTAGATTAGGTTGCCCGCCGCGAAGCGGACAGTTAAATCAAGACAACATACGCGCGGCAGCGCGAACTCTCGATCCAATATAGATCAATGTGGCAAGGACCGTTGGTTTAATCCCGGTTAGATTAGGTTGCCCGCCGCGAAGCGGACAGTTAAATCAAGACAACATACGCGCGGCAGCGCGAACTCTCGATCCAAAATAGATCAATGTGGCAAGGACTGTTGGTTTAACCCCGGTTAGATTAGGTTGCCCGCCGCGAAGCGGACAGATAAATCAAGACAAGATACGCGCGACAGCGCGAACTCTCGATCCAAAATAGATCAATGTGGCAAGGACTGTTGGTTTACCCCGGTTAGATTAGGTTGCCCGCCGCGAAGCGGACAGATAAATCAAGACAACATAAGCGCGACAGCGCGAACTCTCGATCCAATATAGATCAATATGGCAAGGACCGTTGCTTTAACCCCGGTTAGATTAGGTTACCCGCCGCGAAGTGGGCAGATAAATCCACTACAATGTGCATGCAATTTTTGTGGTGGAGTCGTTAATACGTAATTACCGCTTTTTTTTTATATTTTTAACAACATTGGAATGTATTCTTAAATGTTTTATTTCAGGATTGACGGGTTTCGCTGGATCTGTAAGACTAAGATTTCCGTATATAAGAAAAAGCCCAAGATGTGCGGTCAAAAGGTAGAATTTCGTTCGGGCACTTTCTTCGCCAGGTCCAAGTTGCCGTTAGTGAAGATTCTTGGGTTCGTCTCTTTTTGGGTTCAAAATGCATCGTTGATGCTGATTGGCAGGCAGTTGAAGATGAACATTTCAACTGTAATTGATTGGTCATCTTTTTGCCGTGAGGTTGTCTTCGATGCATTTTTTACTCAGCCTGAGAAACTCGGCGGTCCTAATAAGGTCGTTGAGATTGACGAATCTAAGTTCGGAACGCGCAAATATCATCGGGGTCACAGAGTGGAAGGGCAGTGGGTTTTCGGCGGTTACGAACGTGGCACTGGTCGGGTGTTCATGGTAGCCGTCGAGAAACGCGATTCTGAAACTCTTGTGCCTCTGATCGAGTCGTGGATAGAACCGGGTACGACGATAATCAGTGACTGCTGGAAGCCCTATAGCGCTCTCAATGACATTGGCTACAAACACCTAACTGTTAATCATTCGATTAACTTTAAAGATCCCGTTACCGGGGCACATACAAATGCCATAGAGTCAACTTGGAGGGCTGCTAAATCTTCCATGTCGTCATCTGGGCGTATCAAAAAACACGTACCCGGTAACCTCGCTCGGTACATGTTCCAGAAGCGGTGCAGAGAGCTTGAGCTTGATCCCGCTCTGGAATTTTTTCGTATGGCTGGCAAGATGTACGATCCCGTGCATCCCCAGCCAGGACCTGGTGATGATCGTGATACGGACGATGACTCCGATGACTAGATCGCACATTGCTATAGTAAGTTTTTTTCGGTTTTTATTTTTAACAAAATTTCAATTTATTTTTGTTTTTTAGACGAAAGACTTGGGCCTACTTTGTTTTTATTTTTTTATTTTGAGGAAATTGTATGATGAATAGAAAGGGCATTATTTGTAAGTTTTTTTCTGTTTTTGTTTTTTAAATTTCAATTTATTTGTATTTTTCAGATTTCGTTTTTTATTTTTAATGTACGATGCAAGATGTACGATCCCCCCTGCATCCCAAGCCAGGATCTGGTGATCGTGATACGGACGATGATGACTCCGATGACTAGATCGCACATTGCTACAGTAAGTTTTTTTATTATTTTATTTTTAACAAAATTTCAATTTATTTTTGTTTTTTGGACGAGAGACTTGGGCTAAGTTTGTTTTTCTTTTCTTATTTTGAGGAAATTGTATGATGAATAGACAGGACATTATTTGTAAGTTTTTTTCTATTTTTGTTTTTTTAATTCCAATTTATTTGTATTTTTCAGATTTCTGTTTTTATTTTTTGAGGAAAATCTGATAATGATTAGACTGGACAGTACCTGCGAGGTTTTATCTGTTTTTTTCAATTTCAAAATTTATTTGTATTTTCCAGATGGAGGATGTGGCGATTTTTTGTTATTTAATTTGAACAAAATCTTGATTTATTTATATTTTTTCCTGGATATATTTAAAAGTTTTCCTTTTTTTTTATTCGAGGCAAATCTGTTGATAATTTAGAGAATTTGATTAAGTGTTTTTTTTTAATTCCAATTTATTATTGTATGTATTGTTTCCTGTCAAAATTGCAGTTTTATTTTTTAAATTTTTTATTTTTATTCAATTTTTTTTGGTAAAATGTTTATCGAATCTTAAATAAAACGTTACAATTTTAATAAAAAGCAGAATGTTCCAACCGTTTCGGGTGTGGAAACCCCACCGCCCTGCCCTACTCAAGGCGTAGATCACAAGACGCGTGCCAATAAGGCCGTGCTTATTTGATTGAAGATTGTGCCGCCATTTTTTTTTTTTATGGAAACAAACTAGTATATTTTGATAGAATAACATAGGTTAAAATCAAGTTCTGTCTAGTCCTGTTTCTCTAATTTTCTCTGTTACTTTTGTTTGTATTTAGGACTTAGTTTTTATTTTTTTGACTTTGTTGAGTTTGAGAAGTAATTTGAATTAATAAGTCTAAAGGTACGTTTACACTGGCACACATGTATGAGAGCTTGTGTATTTTATACATATTTTGAAACATCACCTCATACTATAGCTCATACATTTTGTATGAACTCATACATTTCCCCATACATTTTGAGTGAGCAAAAAAAAGCTCACACATGACTTGTGTGAGGTGAATTAAATTATTGTTTTGTACAGTTGATTATAAAAAAAGAGGGATTTGAAAGAGGGAATCCTGTTAAATTGTTTAAATAGTTCTAATAAATGTAATAATTATTTGTTTAGTCAATAATAGAAATATATTTATTTAATATAGTAAATTGTTGTAATATAAACCAGGATTTGGGTGTTAACCCTTTGAAGGGTTTTCAGAAAGTATGTTTTTATCAGCACTTTATATTTTATTACCCCATGTGATTATAAAAACGACAAATATAAATATGTTGGGTTTCCCAAAAACCAAAATTAGGTATATATTATGGTTTATTGGAACTGTTTATTTAGGGTTTATTGTAAACTATGTTTTCGTTTTAATCAACGAAAATAGTTTTACTTGTTTATGAATATGTTGAAGAAGTGTAAACGCAATCACGTTTATCAACATGTTTCATGACTTGTACGCGCACACTTGTTGGTGCAATATAGGGATGTTGATATTTTAAAATATATCGATATTTTTAATATCGATACTTTTAGAAACTATCGAAATATCGTTTTGATATATTTTCAAAAAATATCGATATATCGGTCAATTTTTCTAAATTCGAAAAAATAGATTTTTTTAATAACCCAACAAAGACAACCCATTGTTTTTAATGTGTTAATTTGAATTTTTTTGATTACTTGTCGAGTTTTTACTAAAATATATTTTTTAAGTTTTTAATTCCCAATAAAAGATTAAAAAATCTTTTGATTGTTAATTCAATATTATGGAATTAAAAATTAAATTAGAAATTTTACCAGAACAGATTCTTTATCAGATTGTTGAATAATTTTAACCGGAAAATATGTTTGATAGTCAAAAGAAGGATGAAAAAATTACGATTACAAAATCTTATATATTTATTCAAACCAATATTTTTCAGACAATGATCTTAGTAATACACGGTATTTAATGTGTTCTGCTGACAATCTACTTCTATTATTTGGTACTACAATGTTTATTGTTGAAGCCATTCGTTCGGAAGATACAGACGACGTAGGAGGAATTCAATATTTTTGTGCAATATCTGACAACACGGGTGTAAAATGGGCGACCTTCAAACCAAAATTTTAGCGGATCTGAATGTCTTGGTATATTTGGTTGATCAAAATACTGTTTAAATTCATTTGGGACAGAACCTGATCTAGGAATGTCGATATTTGATGTATTTTGGGATACAATTTTATCATGTCTAGACCAAATTGATTTTCGTGCATCATTTGATGTGTTATTTTGTGGTTCTGGTGAGATTTGTCCTCTTGGCCGGTGTTCCAAACGAATTTCCTCAGAAAGCTCCTCTACAGCTCGAGAACTATTATTTGAGGATGTAAAATAAACTTTTTTTAATCTAGGATCCAAAATAGTGGCTTTTGCAAGTAAAATATTAGCTTCTAAAGGTTTTAACCGGTTTTTGATTCCTTCTAAAAGACTTTCTTGAACAGATTCTCCAATCTCTGTAGCCGGCCTGATTTGCTCCAATTCCTGACGTAACAAATTTGTTAGAGGGATAACTAAACTAGCTGTAACGTAGTTTTCACCACTTATATCTTCCGTAGCTTGTTTAAACGGTCCAAGAAGTTTTCACGCAAGAAGAAATCACGCACAATGATTAGTTGAGAAAATGTAACCATATCCGGAACTTTCTTATGCTTCTGGCTTCTTACAGCTAAAACTTTAGCTACAACTGCTAACAATTTAACAAATCTTTCTAACATATCAAAACAAGAATTCCATCTTGTACATACTGATTGAACTACAGCCCGCCATTCACGATCAGTTGAGCTGACGTTTAGAACTGATCAGTTCAAAATGATCAATTCAAAATTTCCCCACTCACTGGCTTAAAACCGGCCTTCAGTTCTCGATTGTCGCGTGCTGTATCTGGCTAGCAAATTTCTCCCCGCGTAACTTAAAAAAATTGATTCGGATTCTGAAGAGGATATTCTACATATGACAATTAGTTTAATCAATAAAAAACAACAAACAAAAACGCAACGAAAAAATTGTTAAAAAAGAAATAGCAGTAATCTCATATTAATTTGTTAAATGAGTTGTCACTGAAACCGATTGACTGGCATAACTATTGACTGGCAACTAAAAATGGACGAATGTACATATTTCAAGCTATTTTTCTATAAATTCTTCAGTTATTGCACGTCCTGACGCCACGCCGGTTAAACTACGACTGACTAAGCGCATGCGCGGTCAGTTTGGCGTGATGAATACGAACTGAAGCCAGCGGATTTATGGTGCGCCCGGTAAATCCGTGGGCTGCCGTCAGTTAAAATTTTACGTTAGGATTTCACACTCACGGTCAGTTTTTGGCTGTACGTCAGTTCAACTGATCTGTTTGACTGATCGTGAATGGGGGGCATAAGGTCAAAACTTCCGCCCGGCATCTTTCTAAGCTTTGAAAAACATGCCGCCACCGATGCGTCTTTGAAAGGCCTTAGCATGCCGCTGCCGATGCGTTTTGAACGGACATTCACAATATTGTAAGGGAGATACGATCACCAATCAGAACAAAATAATTTTTAAGCGCTAAATTTATAGAAAAAATATCGTTTACAAAATAACATAATTAGTATCGAATATCGCTATTAAAAATATCGTGCGAAAATATCGATATATATTTTAAAAAATATCGATATTTTGATATATCGATATATTTTATACATCCCTAGTGCAATATGACACTTGTTTCTCATACAACTTCTCATACATGTTTGCCAGTGTAAACGTACCTTAAGCGAAATCTAGTAAGTAGAATTTGACCAATTATAAGAGAAGAATTAGATATAATTTTATAAAGTAATAACTTAACCATTAAGACAATTTAGAATTTCAATTTTCATATATAGCTTATAGTTTATATATATATATATATATATATATATATATATATATATATATATATATATATATATACATATATATATATATATATATATATGCAGTGTACGAAATTAAAATTCAGCAATTTTAAAAAAAGTATTGATATTTTGATATGCATATGGGATATTTTTCTTAAAAAAAAATAATAAACGTGGCAACGTCTAGTTATTTGCGTTCGCGTCTACTATATGTCACGTTGACAATGTTTACACCTATTTCAACAAAATCACGAATATTTATTGAACCAGATAACTTAGAAGCTTTATTTTTGCTTTCCGACCTTTCCGTTAACCCGTGCCAAGGACGATTAATAACAGTTACACCAGGTAAAAAGTTCATAACACTAAGTTTCAATAGACCCGTGGTCTCCACAAACTCCTTATTTTCTATTTATGAACTTCGTAGTATATAATTAATTTTATATGTATATGTGTATATATATATATATATATATATATATATATATATATATATATATATATATATATTGCCCGCTCCGCACTCTCGTGGAATAACTTCAGTGGGATCCTCGCCGAAGTTGTTCGAGGCGTGGAACTAGACGGAGGAGGGATCTACACTCTCGCCTTATTTTGCGAGGACCTCAGTGCCATGACTGACACCGAACAGGTGGTAGCTGCTGCTGCAATATTTGTGTGTATAATATATAGGAAAGGACGAGAAAACACGAGAGTGTAGACGTGATACTCTCCCTCGTACTCGCGCCTCGTGTCCCTTTGCCTTGAGTACGAAAAACCGCTTCATAAAGCGAAGTTAGCCAAGAAGGCGAGGCGAGGAAGGACAAGGCGGACCGAGTAACCTGACCACACTCTCGTTCCTCGCTCAACTCGGTGCTACTTCGCGAGTGTGGAGCGGGCGTGTATATATATATATATATATATATATATATATATATATATATATATTATATATATTATATATATATATATATATATATATATATATATATATATTATATATATAATATATATATATATATATATATATATATTATATATATAATATATATATATATATATATATATATATATATATATGGCAATCTCGCGTCACAGTGATAGAAAACCACTGTACTACCATATACCAAAGAACTCGCCGACAGTACGCGCCGATAATTGTATTAAATTCGTTCAAGTTTTATTATAATCGTTTTGATTATTTTTTATTATCGTTTTGATTATTTTTATTATAAGTTTTAAAATAATCGCGTAATTCAGACGCATCGCACAAAACACGAATATTTGTTCAAGAACAAAAAATTTAAAAAAAAATCAAGAAATTAAATTGAAATGGCAAAACGCTAAAAAAAACCTCTTACTATAGCTCATACAGGTTAAAATATGCTTATTGGGGGCTTACTGGGGGCTATTATTAATATGCGCATTGGGGGCAAAACACAAAGGCGTGGGGAAAATAAATATGAAGGTGGTATATAAAAATTCTTTAAAATTATAATAAACCCAAACAACTCTAACCTAGCCGGAGTTAAACCAACGGTCCTTGCCGCTTTGTCCTATATTGAATCGAGAGTTCGCGCGTATGTTGTCTTATGTATCTTCGCGTATGTATCTTCCCGCTTCGCGGTAGGCAACCTAATCTAAGGCCGAGGCCGCACTACGGTTTTCTGCCGCGAGCGGTAACCGCTATAACCGTGAAACTGCTCAAGAAACACACAGTACGCTATGGGTAAAATCAGTCGCGGGAGAAAACCGCGGCGGTTTAGCCGTAGTGCGGCCTAGGCCTAACCAAGGTAAAACCAACGGTCCTTGCCACTTTGTCCTATATTGAATAACAAACAAATTAATTCTTCGTACTAACCTTAAATAATGCGTTATGTTTCGTTTATCCTTAGATTTGTAAAATAAATGAACTTGTTATATGAATTTGTCGTCGTCACCTTAAATAATAATTCGTATCCAACGATTTACACGCCACTGGAGGTTTTATGTCAATTTCCGTTAGAAAACCCACCAATGCGCGTGCACATAATGCGTACGGTGGGTTGCCTATTCATGTCATGTCTTAAAGCACATTTTAACTGCTCGTACAAATAACTCGTACATTTCCTCATACATTTTGAGTGAGCAAAAAAAAGCTCACACATGACTTGTGTGAGGTGAATTAAATTATTGTTTTGATCGGCTGATTATATAAAAAGATGGATTTGAAAGAGTGAAGTTACGATTTGTTTGTCGTTTAAGTCCTGTTTAATTGTTTACCTATTTAAATTGTTCTAATTTTTTGTTTAGTTAATAATAAAAATAAATTTATTTAATATAGCAAATTCTTGTAATATAAAGCAGGATTAACAAACAAAACAGCCCCTGTTACAAAACATGTCTTTATCAGCACTTTAAATTGTATTACCCCTTGTGTTTACAAAAAACGACTTAAATATAAATATGTTGGGTTTTACAAAACCCATAATTAGGTATATATTAGTTTATTGTAACTGTTTATTTAGGGTTTTTGGTTAAAATGTGCTATAAACAATCACCTAAAATGACATGTATAGGCACCCCACCGTACGCATTATGCGCATAGGGGGCAAAACACAAAGGCGTAGGGAATAGTATATTTTACAGCAAGAGATGAAAGTGGCGTTTTTTTGGTGAGGTGGGAGTTTGCTCATGAGCGCCAGCGAGTTAGCAATCACACCGAACCAGAAAAAACACTTTCATATCGAGTAGTAAATGCAATTTTTTCTACTGATTTCGGTTGTAGAATCCATAATTGGACTTTAATAAATCCAATTCGAAGCGAACTGTCAGAACTGTCAAAACAAATTTAATTGTTAGTTTGGCCGTTTCCACGGTTACATATTGCATTCTCATAGAAGGTGATACTTTTCAAGTCAAATGTCCTAATTTTATTTCTGTTTTTTAAATAGTTTCAGGCTCGTTTTACGTTTGTACATAAATATTTCATTGAAATTGATGTAATTAATAAGAAAGTCCATGCAAATTTGGTTAGTTTAGTGTTTTAATCGAGAAAATCATAAATTTAAAATGCTCATTTTCGTCACTAGACGTGAAAATATTTTCATCCCTAGAATGAAAAAATGTCACTTTCATGTAGGGTAAGCCGTGGAAAAAATGCCATTTTCACATATATCAGTAGAAAAAATAAATTTGAAGGGGGTATATAAAAATTCTTTAAAATGATAATAAACCCCAACAACTGTAACCTAACCAGAGTTAAACCAACGGTCCTTGCCACTTTGTCCTATATTGCATCGAGAATTCGCGCTGCCGCGCCTTTGTTGTCTTAATTTATCTTCCCGCTTCGCGGCGGACAACCTAATCTAATCAAGGTAAAACCAACGGTCCTTGCCACTTTGTATTGCATTAAGTAAACTAAACTTGGAATTCGTAACCTTAAATAAAAATGCTTACCCAACGGTTTACGCGCCACTGGAGGTTTAATGTCAATTTCCCTTGGAAAACCCACCAATGCGCAGAAAACGTACGGTGGGTTGCCTATACATGTCATTTCAAGTGATTGTTTATAGCACATTTTAACCAGGGTTTTTTGTAAACTACGTTTTCGTAGAACGCGCACACGAAACTTGAAAAGGGAGGAATTAAGCAACATAATCGTTAACCTCTCTTGAAGTAGACTCTGGAAGGGAGGATATAAATATCTTAGCTCTTCTGGATTCTAGTTACTTAATAAGTAACAAAATCATAATGACTAGTTGGACAAAAGAAAAAACGTTGTTGCTAATAGAAAAAATTAGGGTTTCTAATGTGTGGGACATTAAGTCTAAAGAATATAAGAACACGAATAAGAGAAAAGATATACTCTGCCATAGGAGAGGAGTTAAATTTTACTCCGAGTGAGGTTGAAAATAAGTGGCATACAGTTAAAAGCCAGTTCAGCCGCAAACTATCAAAGGTTTTGGTTGTAAAAATTATACAAAAATTATTTGCTATACTGCCAATTTATTGCCCCATCAGCACTTAAAAAATAATTGGCAAACTCTGCGTTTATCGATACTAGCATTTGGTGGAACAGTTGTCCTTGTAAGAGGAACCAACTCATTAACAATTTCTGATCGCCATGCTCCTGGTATTATATTTCCCCTATTGTCATCACAATCAAATGTTCCTGCTGGTGTATAAAAAGAGGATTTATGGTTTTTGAGGTAGTTGTGGATGTATACAGCAGCTAATGTAACATTTGCTGCTTTTCCTGGGCATAGCATCATATTGGTTCTAAGAACTCTAAAAATAGAACTCAAAATACCAAATGTGTTTTCAATAACACGACGAGCTCTACATAGGCGGTAGTAAAAAATACGTTGCCACGAATTGATGGGATAATGCCCAGGAAAAGGTTTAATGAAATGTAATTGCATTGAAAAAGCAAATTGCATTTAAATCATCTGCTACAAACATGTATGGCACGGGATCTCTTCTACCAGGAAATGGAGCTGATTGTGGTAAGCCAAGGGTTCTTTTTAAAATTTTTGCATACAGAGAGGTATACTTTAACACACCACCATCAGAAAAAATACGACCTTGTACACCTGCATTTGCATATATAAATTTGTAATCTGCATCTGCCACAGCAACTACAACAATACTAAAAAATTCTTTATAATTAAAAAATGTTGATCGAGAATTACCAGGGGCAGTAATTCTTATATGTTTTCCTTCTATTGCCCCTATACAATGGGGCAAATTCCATTTCCTTTGAAAACCATCAGCAACCATTCATTCTCATTTTTCGGCAACTAAAATTAAAAAAAAAATAATTGTAATTACAACATTTATGTTTATTGTAGGTACTACCTGGATGCAGTAGCCACATTACAACAACCAACATTTGACAGTCGAAATTGATAACGATGATGAACCCACTGCAAACCAAGAAATGTCTACAGAACCATATAGTACGCCGTGAAAAAGGTATAAATGTGACAATCCTGATATGCAGCCAATGGTGAAACAGATGATTTGCAGGCAGTATAGAAAATGATGCATTTCAAGTTTTTGGCAATTACGTTGCCTCAGAAATGAGGAAATATGGTAGCCACAAATATGCCCGTATATTGGCCGAATCTAAACAGACCATTAATGCTGCATTGTTTAATGCTGAAATAAATTGATATGAATGCAAACGAAGATGAACTTTATCGACAGCAACCTTTCCATTGCAGCTCTTTATCTAATTCATCCCAACAACAATCACCAACTTCACTAATATATGCTGCTACAGATAACTTGCCACACAGCCAAGGGCGTACCCAGCGAGGGGCAGGGGTGGGCAGCCTAGAACCGACCTCGCCGCATAGAAATACCTATAACATTACTAAAACCTCACCCTGGCGTCTTCGGGTGCAAAGAGCACGGCGAAGCAGTTCTGAAATTGCACGACAGATGGATACTTCATTTTATAATGTATAATTCATTTCATAATTTTCGAAACAAATATAAGCTGCCCCCCCCCCCCTAGTTCAGATCCTGGTTACGCCCTTGCACACAGCACTCCTAATGAGAACCATTATTCTGCTTCATTTTTTCACCAGCATATGAAGTAACAACAATAAAGTAAATATTGAGTACATACGTTTATTACATAAAATAAAATATCCATTTTTTTTTACTTTTACATACCTTTATTTCACCTGGTAACACTTTTAATATAGCATCACACACATCACCAATAATGTGACAAATCGAACTCTTTGATATTCTGTGCATCTACATCACACTTGCAAAAGAATTGCCAGTGGCCAAAAACCGTAAAGTAACTGCAAGTTCATCAGGTGGTGGTATAGCATCTCGTAATCTGGTGTCTTGTTTTGTTATAAATGGGGAAACCTTAACCAGAAGATCCTCAAATTCTGTAGGGGTCAGTCTGCAGTAATTCTTAAATCCCATCCCATCATCCAGTATTAGCTCACTCGCTAACATATTATAAATCGCTAAATATTATAATCTCTTGCTAGCCAACAGCTACGGGTGGAGGAGCTGGCAAGAGTAAGGGTACCCCCGTATCCTTGGGACAAGAAAAGGTTCCTAAAGGCGGATGAATCTAAACAGATCAACGGCACGAGAATATGGTAGGCAACGGA
Source organism: Phosphuga atrata (assembly GCA_944588485.1). Taxonomy (NCBI): domain Eukaryota; kingdom Metazoa; phylum Arthropoda; class Insecta; order Coleoptera; family Silphidae; genus Phosphuga; species Phosphuga atrata. Next base: position 47,241,562 of record OX155904.1, read on the forward strand.
AAACCACCACATTAAAGATCCTTCGGGATATTCCTAGTAGAACCAATTACATGAATACAATAGTAACGGAAAACCGTACCGATCATGGATCTCGGAGTCCAAGATCCGGCAAGAGAGGAAACATCGCAAAAGAAGAAAAGTGTAAGGCCTCTCGGGTCGTCATCCGGCGAAATCCTTACATGGCAAGTGCAATACACACAAAGCAAAAAACTCCAGAAACCAGGAAAATGTCAACAATTAAAAGTATCGGTACCTGGAATGTGCGTAGCTTGTTCGAAAGTGGAAAAACTCAAAACCTATTAAGGGAAATAGACAGACTAAAAATAGACATCCTCGGAGTAAGTGAAATGCGATGGAGAGGGTCTGGCGAATGTCAAGTCGAGGGATACACTATCTACTATTCCGGGAACGACGACTCTAAACATTGGAATGGAGTAGGCATAATCGTCAGTCAAACTTTAAATAAGACGGTAAAGAACGTCATAAACATATCTGATCGTGTAAAATGTTCTTCTTCCTCGTGGACCCTCCAATTTCGCACCCTCGCCGTTAGGCTTTCCGTGTATAAGGTAATGTCTATGTAAGAGCTGCTGTTCCTTCTGGCAAAGGTCGGTACATTTCCGACATTGGCGGTATACAGTTTTTCCTGTTCCATCCACTCTGCTACCATTTCCCCTCTTAAGTCGTAATACGGTGATCCCCATGCCTGTGCTTTTGCATTTAGGTCTCCTGCTTTAGCACGTTCTTTTTGTTTTGCGTTGCTTCATGCAGTACCCCATGTTTCCCAGCACTTCTTCTAGGTAGGTGTTGTCGCAGTTTGGCGAGACCTAGCACGCGTATAAGCGTACTTTGTCTAGTTCGATGTATAGGAAACCGTTTCCCTTTCCTTCTCGTCTTACTTTGATGTTCGTATTGAACACTTTTATTGCTGCATCCATTCTTTTGTCAGTGAACCAGTTTCCTTTGCTCACAGTATTTTTATTGGGTTCAGAAATTATGGCAATGTCTATGTTTTTTTCTTGGGCCGTTTTGTTAAGCAGGTCGTGTTCGGCCACACATCTGTTCAGGTTACTTTGCAGAATTTTAATTGGCATTTTGGGGACCATTTTCTGACGTCTTCTGCCCATCTCCGCGTGTTTTTTGTTTAATTTGTGTTCTGGCTTTAGACAGCGCTCTTGGGAATAGCGGGCATTTGCCTGTTCCGGCCTTGTGCCCTTCTACCACGCATAGAGGACATGCCTTCCTATTCGTGCACTCTTTTGCCGTGTGACCATCCTGTCCGCATGTATAGCATGCTTTAGTTCTATCCGTGCCGTTGCAGTCTTTACTCCCAAGATCGTATGTCCAGCATTTGTAGCATCGCTCCACCTTTATCCTTTTTTCTATCGAGCAGTTAACTAGCCCTATCCTGAGTCTGTCGTATCTCGTTAGGATCTCCGCCTTTCTTTTGTCTAGTGTCAAGGTGGCTGCCTGGGCTCCCCTTGCATTTTCTCGCAGCTCGTTGAGCTTGTAGCTTCCGTCCTCGAGAGTGCCTAGTTCCTTCTCTAGAGCCTCTATGACGTCTTCTCTCTTAGCCTCCGCATCCATTCCTCTAATGTGCAGGATCTCTGTGCGTCGTTCCGCCCCGATGGTATGTACTTTGGTGTTGTCCGTGCCTTCCATCGCTTTGTGTAGCTCCAGAAGTGCCACCATATCCTGGTTTGTTGTGATGAGCAGCTTCCCCTCCTTCGTGGATCTCAAGTTTCTTATTGCGCTGCTTGCTGTTATTCCCTTTATTTTATATTTTGCCCAGGTCAGCGTATCCTTGTATTCTTTTCCGTCTTGGTCCACAACTATTGCGTATGTTTTCCTAGCCCTATTGTTTCCGTCCAATGCTTTATTATTTGAGCCACTGCTTGCGTATATGTCCACTTTTGTCGGGGTTAGGTGAAATATGCATTCCACCATTTTTCGTATTGTTATTTGGCTTATGGCATTTATATGGTGCAGTGCAATCCACTCGTCGCCGTCGGTTTCTTGTTTCACAGTTAGTAACTTGTGCCATATGTCTTCTTTGGTTCCGTCGTGTGTAACTTTGATGATTTTTTTCTTCCTCGTTTGTTCATCATCCATTGAGCGCCGCTTGGTTATCTGCTCGATCACCTCTACATCCTGTGTGGTTGTGGCTAGCTCGGGTATCCGGTCTCGGAACATTTTTTGCATGCCCCTATCCATTTTGGGGTCTTCTTTTCCGACAAACACTACTTTGACCACAGCGTCTTCAGTTTCCAGTGGATTTCCCACCTTCATTTCTGTATTTTTAAATATTGCTTCCTCCCATTTTTTCATTTCAATGGATTCCCAGTCTTATAGAGTTGAAATTCCATCCAGTGTGGTTAAGGTTTCGCTTGTATCTGCATGCCATGGATTTGTTTGCGTGCTTACGCTTTGGCTTTTGTGTACTGCTTCGCCACATCTGCAGGTGGGGCTGAGGTCTCTCTTTCTAGCCTCGTCAGTCTGTGTGCTGGTACTACATTTGGCTGTCGGTGTCAGCTGGTCAGGGGCTACCTGAGTGTGTGCGTCGTATGTCGGCATCTCAACCGTTTTCCACCTTTGGTCTTCAAACCATTTCTGGGCCGTCTCCTTGTGTAGAGTCTCAGTCTGTTTTTGAGTAGGCCTGTTATGGTTTTGATTTCTTTTTTGGTGTTGGTGTTTTCATTGACTAATTTTGTTAGTTGTGCCTTGTGTAGGGTAAGCATGTTTATCGCCTCAATTATGTTGTAAGCAATGGGGCACTTCGTTTTCTTTAGGGGGTCTATCGCATCCGTCTCCGTCTTTTCCATGGATGTGTCTCCTACTTTTCGTTTTTTATTTAAGAGGCCGCTTAAAGAGTTGCATCTTTGCCGTTGGCTGGAGTTGTGTACCCAGCCGTGTGGTGGCTTGGCGTTGTCCGGGGTGTGGCTGATACTATTTCTTATTGTCTGTATTCCAGTCGTGGTAACTTGCACTCCGACCTGGTTTCCTACCAGGAGAGCTGGGCGGTCGTTGGATGACGGTCGGGGGGAGCCCGCTCGCACACTCCCTGCACCGACCGGCACTGAGGTATCCCTCCTCTGCACCATAAACGAATATTCCTTTTCCAAGCTCATTTTCATTTATACATTGCGGCTGACCATCCTACACCCGCGCCACTGGGTGTAAGAATTTTTTTTGTTGAAGAGGTTGTTTTCCTCTGTGCAAGCCTGTTGGTCCACGAGAGCTATTTTATTTGGCTCAAACCCTCCAACCCTGCTGGATGCAGAGCCGACGTCCCCTATCCGCCACCCGGGGACGCGCTCGGTCGGGGTTTCAGGCATCCCCTCCCCCCAAATTGGGAGGCCGAGAAAAAGATGGAGCCTGCAAGGCAAACATCATTGCTGAAATCGGACCCTACATTACAAAGACCACGACCCGAAATAAAATCTGTAAATGGGTAGCAACTAAGTACCGTCTACAGTGGGTCAATTTGAATGGTCTGACACACAGCAAACGAATGGTAGCTAAACCATCGGAAACTCTAACTGCTGAAATCCTGCAACTGCCAAGGAAGCAAATTGTGGTAGGCCTACTTACAGTACACTGCCCTCTACGAAAACACCTGCATAAAATGGGTATCTGGAAAGATGAACCTTTATGCAGGTTATGCTATGAGGAGGACGAAACCGCCGCCCATATAATCTTCCACTGAGAAGCAATTGCAAGTAGGAGACACAAGCTTGATATTACAGCTAAGAGAGTCCCCGTGAAAAACATGGCACATAGAATCCTGGACCTAATAGAGGGACTGGATCTATTTGCATGAACAAAACTATGTGGGGAAATACAATAGGCCAATGGGCCGCAGTGTTTTAAGGGCTAACCCCCCTGGACCCACATAACCCTAAAGCCTAAAGACCACATGGGTTTTCAAGTGAGTGGTTTACAAATTATTGTTCATGGAAGCAAAGCTGTATTGATGAGAGATAAATCTTGAAACTTGTCCACAGATGGCTATCCACTTAAGGTATCGGAAAGACATGAGCTTAAAAACAATGTCATTTTTATGGTTTTTGTTGAGTGCCACGAAGGTGTACTGAAAGTTGTAAAATAACTTACAAATTTCATGTGATATTTCTTTTGGTTCTAAAAATTTTGTTTAGTTCTAAAAAGAATCAAATTATAGACTCTAATTATTATAGAGCTCCGGAAAGGCTGAATATATTTATATATTCGTGCAGTGTTCGGTTTGTTTTAAGTTTGTATGATTATCTATAACATAGGATGGTTTCACCAATTCTATCTTATTAGTTTTTACATTTTCTTATTGCAATTTCTTTAAACTACTCGCACACCAAAATTAACACATTAATAAGTAAATTGTTGTATGCGAAGGATGCCATTATTATAATCCGTGTTTATAAGTATCCAAATCGTGCGTAAAAGTCCAATATAAATCAAATGGACTTTAATTATCTACTGTTTTTTTTAATATTTTTTAATTAATAACAAAATACTATAAGGCGCATCGGATATGAAAGGAAACTATTAAAAATTATCGTTACGTAAAACAGCATACATAGGTCATATTCTGGGCACCGATAAATATATACTGCTACAAAACATAATCCGGTAAGAATAGAGGGGAAGAAGGGAATAGGAAGAAAGAAAAGAATCCTGACTCCGTAATATAAGAGAGTGGACAGGAATGAATGTTGAATAACTGTTCAATGTGGCAAGAGACAGACATTTCTGTTCAAAAGTAAAATTTGTAGAAAGGTTTATGGTTTTAAAGACCTTGTGAACTTCTTTGTTGGTACATGCCATTGAAATAATGTGTAGTTGAAGTAATAACTCGTCATGAGTCATAGGTTGAACACCCCTGATCTACATATAGTCACAGTGGTGTAGTGGTGAACGCATCCGCTAGGTATATATGAGATTCCGAGTTCAATCCCCGGCCAAGTCGTGAAAATTTTCACGAAACTATGCTGTGGCCACCTCGTGGAAAGCAAGGGCAAACTACCACGAGTAATTCTGCCTAGTACATCTCTCAACTAGTGCCGTTCGGAACCGGCGATATACTGCTAGGTTCCGTATATTGGTGGATGATTCGTTCCACAAGTATGCGCGAAAGGTTGCCTAAGCTCTCAGAGAGTGCGGCACCTTAAGAAGATATTTAAAATCAGCCCAATAGACCTTTTAAGCGCATGCGCGGCGGCCTTGTTCAAAAGGCGGGAATTTTAAAGTTTTTCGGGCACATTTTGTTATTTTCACTGGTTATACGTCAAAAAAGTGCCCGAAAACATGCCGGAAATTGACGCATGCTCGTCAAAAAAAAATTCACTATGGAAAGGTCTATTGGGCATATGCAGATAATTCAGATACAAATTAATATTGTTTATATATTAACTTTATTATAAAAAAATCAAAGAAAAAAAGATTTAAATAAATTTTATACATTGGCTTGTTTGTTATAAGTTCGTCATACATACATAGACTCACATACACTTTAGATTAAAAAAATCGTCCAAACGAATGATAAAGGACAGAACAATTTAAACACAAGGAACCGAAAGAACGAATTACTTTATTTAAAAAAATCATTATAAACAGTCCGGTTCTACACAAGGGAAAAACTTATTTTATAGAAAAAATACAATTTCCAATAAAAAAAGTCAGTTCGAAAATAAATACAAGAAAGTTTGGCCTCCTAGTGCAGAACCGGAAACCCTTCAAGACCTCCCCTTTTAATTACACCACCCTCCTGACCTCGAAGAACCTCTTCAGGTAATACACTTGACCCAAGGTCATACAGACTAAAATTAAGGCTTCGAAGAACGACCACAAAACAACTCGAGAGTTCGTACTTTCGTTTATCGACCTGTGAATCCTATCACGGACTTGCATATATTCTTGTTCGTGTTTTACACTTGCCAAAGCACCTGAAACAAAAAAATAAAATTATTTTCAACAAACTACTTCATTACTATATGTAATAGATTCAATATGTGAACTAAATATAAGTCTAAATCTATTTGGATCTATAAAAGTCTCAGTACAAGTCACCACCAAGTGGGGTCTCCTACTCAATTCTGATTTTCACCGTCACGCATGGCGCACCGCGGTAACCTGTCAGACGCCTTCCAAGATGCGGTGGAAGCCCGTATGTAGGGAGGAGAAAGGCAGGGCCAACGAAAACGAAAGAAATGCCCCCCCGAAAAGGAGGTTGGCAGCGGGCTAACAACTAAGGATTGCAATTCGGTTTCATTTTCAATTCGGCCGGATCCGGCCTGATTAATGGAATTAAATCTAACATAATAAACTTTACTTAATCTACTGAGATCACAACAATTAGGTATTTGAGTATGCTAACAGGTCTTATTCTTATATTTATGACAGACATCATGATGAATCTGTTTAATGAAATATAAAATCTATTTAAATGTCTATTTAGTTTAATCTTCTTCTTCTTAATGGCACTACAACCGATTGCCGGTCTGGGCCTCCTTCAGCATGTTTCTCCAAGCGGACCTATCACTCGCCAACGTTCTCCAGTCCCGTACTTGAAGTTTTTGTAGGTCAGTTGTTACCGCACACTTCCATCTCCCTCTTGGCCTTCCGGCCCTTCTGCTTCCCTCTGGTTGGCCATTGAACAACTTTTTCGGACCCTATGATCACCCATTCTCTGCATGTGTTCGAGCCATCTCAATCTTGCCACCTTGATGAAACTCACAATATCTGGTTGATTGTAGAGCTGATATAGTTCGTGATTATATCTTCGGCGCCAGATTCCTCGTTCTTGGGTCGCTCCAAATATTGCACGTAGCATTCTTCTCTCAAATACTTCTCTCTTCACTTGGGGTGGATTGTTTTGGACCTAAAAAGTTTAAGTAGCCCATAATAGCACCTGTTACCAAGAGTTATCCGCCTTCTAATCTCCTCGCCCATCCGGTTTACGCTGTTCAGTTGCGAGCCCAAGTACACAAATGTATCTACTGTGTCAAAGTGCTTTCCGTCTAGTTCTAGCGTTGGTCCTACCTTCCGATGAGTTTCGTTAGCCACCATGTATTTCGTTTTGTTTACGTTGACAGTGAGTCCTAGGTTATTTGCTTCCTTCTCCAGCAGCGAGTAAGTAGTTTTGGTCGCCTGTTCGCTTCTGCAAATTATATCAATGTCGTCTGCGTAAGCCAATAGTTGTGTTGACTTAAAGTACACAGTGCCGTTAGTATCCACTCCACTACTCCTAACGGCCTTTTCTAGTACGATGTTAAACAGTAAAGTTGCCAGTGGGTCTCCCTGTCGTAGTCCTTCCTCTGTTATAAAAGTCTCAGACAACTTGTTTCGTATTCTTACTACAGACGATACTTCAGACAGTGTTACTCTGGTTAGGGCTGTCAGTTTTTCAGGGAATCCGAAACTTGTCATTATCCCCCACAGTTTGTGTCTTATAACGCTGTCGTATGCTGCTCTGAAGTCCACGAATAGATGGTGTGTCGTGATATTGAACTCATTACATTTCTCCAGGATCTGCCTAATGCCAAACAGTTGGTCTGTGGTTGACCTGTTTGTGCGGAAACCGCACTGGTATTCCCCGATTTAGTTTAATCAACTTAATATAAATACCATATTTGCATAAGGCGCACGCGGACTTATGTTTTAGAGCTCAACTTCATCTTCATTGATCTGTCGCTGTCTTATTTTTAAAAATAGTAACAAAACGATTTCAGATTTTCAAAATTTTTACTTTTTGGAGAAATTTATGGTTTTTAGATTTCGAAAATTCCTGCAAATAGTCACACAGTAAAGAAACTAGTGAGAGTCTACAAATGTTAATTTTGTAAAATCTTAACCTCGTTTTCATTAATCTGAACGATTTCAGATTTAAAAAATTTGGACTTTCTGGAAAAATTTGTGGTTTTTAGATTTGCAAAATTCTTCCAAATAGTCGCGTAGTGAGGAAAATAGATCATCTTCATTGATCTGTGATTCCTTATTTTTCAAATATTAACAAAACGGTTTCAGATTTTCAAAATTCCTGTTGATTTTGTAAAATCTTAACCTCGTGTTCATTAATCTGTGGCTGCCTTATTTTTTTAAATATTCACAAAACGGTTTCAGATTTTCAAAACATTTGTGATTTTTAGATTTCCAACATTCTTCCAAATAGTAGCTCAGTGAGGAAAATGGTGAGAGTCTACAAATGTTGATTTTGTAAAATCTCAACCTCACATTCATTCATCTCGCGCTGCCTGTAGTAACATATGGCGCGGGCATGAACAATAAGCCAACAAGACGCCAACCTCCTAAGCATTTTTCAGAGGAAAACCTTACAAAGCGATGCGCGATAACGGTACATGACGACGTGGATACAATTTTGAACTGCAACACTTACTAAAAAAGCACGAAGAACCCGACATCGTAACCAGAATCAAAATATTGCGGTTACAATGGCATGGACATGTAGGAAGAACCCCGGAAAACAGTGTACCAAAGAGGCTAATAGAACGCCCAACTACAGGGAGGACGAAAAGAGGCAGGCCAAAACTCAGATGGGAAGACGGAGAAGCAGAAGACGTATCAAAGTTAGGACTTGGAGACTGGAGAGGACTAGCACAAAACAAGGACGAATAGAGGAAGACAGGAGGTTTGGGAGGCCAGGATCGGCACAGGGCTGTATGACGACAAGTAACCACCAGTCTAAATCAATAATTAGCATTTCACTTCTGGATCTTATTAATTTAGTCAAAATACCTATTAAAAGCAAACTTAATGTTTGCTAATAAATCTATTTAAACTTAATTTTGGTTAACTATTTTGATCTAATCTTGTCTGTTTAGATTGCTTTGTCCAATGTTGTCAGTCTAGTCCCTCTGTCCCTATTTTTGTATCTATTGCCTTGCATATTAGTCTTAGATGTCAAGTTCTGTCTGTCTCTAGTTTTGTCAGTTTGAAGCAAGACAGACAAGACTGACAAGACCAGAGACTAGAAATAGACAATACTAGAGATAAACTACTCCAGTATTGTCTATTTCTAGTCTCGTCTGTCTCTGATTTAATCTCTAATGTTGTTTATCTTTAGTCTCATATCTCTTGAGTCTCATCTGTTTCTAGTCTCTAGTTTCATCTGCTTTGAGACTCCCAAGTACTTACTTTTAACTGTCCATACTCTAAACCAGAGGTTCCCAACCTTTTCAATATGTTGTACCGGTATGTAATAAACAATATGGTCGCGTACCAGTGTAAATATTTCGCAAATTCAAGTAATGGCCTTATTTTTTTCTCAAAAACTTTATCGAACAAACAAAAATATCCCTAACGCTCAATTTATTGAAGATCCATTTTTTGGCAAAAACTTTGGAAAAACAGAATGCAACTCTATAAATGCACACCATGCTAAAGTAATGTCATTTTCTGGGCCTACCCTGAAAAAGATTTCAACGAAATAAATAACAAAATTAAATATATTGATGTATTTATCTTTAGTTCAGACTTTGTAAATTGAAAATTAAAAGATAACATTTATTCTTCTTTCCTTTGAAAAATTAAATTTAGTTAAAATCTGTTTCGAGGCGGGCACAGAAAAACGACATTACATTAGCATGTTGTATCCAATTGCAATAAAACCAATAAAATGCGTAAATACTTTTATTATACTAAATATAAATGTATGTAATGTGTAAAGATATAATAATAATTATTGCAATTAATGTGAAGGTTGCGCCTGCTAACATTTTACCAACGTAGAAATGTCGGGATCAATTTTTGTCAGATTCAGGCGAACATCAGGCTCAATATTGAGCAATGATCTATTGCTGCCATAGTTAAAAACCCGGTTTCGCATAAATATGTTGTACTGAATGGCATTAAAAATTTCAGAGCATGGCATGTAAGTTCTGGATATTCTGCCCGAACAGAAAGCCAAAATGAAAATAAGCTTGTGCTCTCAAACTTTAATTTCCAACCACCGTCACTTATGAGGTCCATGAAGGATTCTTTATCAATTACGTTATCCGGAACTTCCGCAATGAATATAAAGGGATTACGAATCTAATTTTGGGAAGTAAAATCTTCTGTAAAATATTTTTCAAACCAATCTGACATCGATATTAGTTGCTTAATGTCGTTTATCACACAGTTTGATACTGATAAATTGTTTTCTTCAGCAAAATTGCAGAGAGAAAATAACATACTAATATTTCCTTTCTCTGATTGCTGTATGATTAACTGCAGTTTTCTTTTAAATGCTAATATTTTATCGCTGAAGTCAAACAAATAATTATTAGTTCCTTGTAAACTTAAATTTAAATAATTTAGTCGAGAAAATATATCGGATAGGTACGCTAGTCTGAATAACCATTCCTCATTGGCAAAATTATCCCTTTTGGAATCCTTAAGAAAAATAGATACCTCGGAGCGTAACTCAAAAAGTTGACTGACGACTTTTCTTTGTAAGAGCCATCGTAGCTCGGTGTGAAGCAAAAGTTTTTTATGAATACTCCCCATCTCATTGCATAGAATTGTAAATAGGCGGGAATTAAGCGCTTGAGATTTTATAAAATTAACTGTTTTTATGGCCTCATTGAGAAGATTTCTTAAATTTACAGGCATATTTTTTATTTCACGATGAATAATACAATGCGTAGATTTACATTTCGGTGCTACTTCTTTAATTCTAGTCACTACGCCGGATAAATTTCCAATCATAGCTCAAGCATCATCGATGCAAACTCCAACACATTTGACACAACTTATGTTATTTTTAATTAAATAATCATTAATTATTTTAAATATTTCATTCGAAGTTGTTCTCGCAGATAACGGTTTGCAGAATAATATTTCTTCTTGTATTTCATTATTGAAATCAAATCTAACATACACAAGTAATTGTGCCAGATTGGAGACGTCAGTACTTTCGTCAAGTTGAAGAGAATAAAATTGACCTTCTTTTATTCTCTTGATTAAAATGCTTTCAATCTGTAATGCCATATCTTCTACTCGCCTTTTAACAGTATTGTTGGACAGGGAAAGTTTGTCAATTTCCTTATCTGCCTTATCTCCAAGCACAGATTTGACGATATCCTTAGTTGCAGGTAGCAACAATGTTTCTCCAATTGTGTGTGGTTTTCCACACTTGGCTATATGCAAACTTGCTAAATATGATGCCGGAACACAATTAGTGTTTATGTTACTAAAAGAGAACACAGCTGCTTTTTGAGTGGACAATTCTGAATGTTTTCTTTTAAAAAAATCAACTGGTTTATCTTATAAATTGCGATGTTTCGCTAATAAATGTCTCTTCAAGAGAAGGCTTCATACACCCGTTTGATAAACATTCACAGCAAATAACACACTGTGGAATAGGTTGAGTTTCTGTGTCAGTTTTCATTGAGAATCCATACCTCATATAATCAGGATCGTACTGCCTAATCCAAGTTTCTTTATGTTTTGTTTTCGATGGTTCATCTTTGTTTCCCTCTGAAGAATTATCTGAGTTGGAATAACTACAACCAGCCTGACCTAAAAATCTCTTCATTACATGGCCCTTGTCCCTATTTTGTTAATTCCTAAAATCTACCCGGCTGGTACGTGGCAAAAAATGCAACTAACAATAAGTAAAAGTTTAACAAGTAGAAAATTTGTAATACTTTTAAAATGGAATTTTGTATTGTTAAATTAAGGGGGATGCAAGAGAGTAGCAGAATGATTGAATGTTTGGTGGATCTGGGATTGTTAGCGAGAAGGTGTTTGTATTGAGTGTGGAGATGATATGAAATTAGGGAAAGTATTTTGACAATAAATACCGATAGAATAGATAGATAGAATAAAAAAACTTACGTTAAAATTATTACGTCGCGTCGATTATATTATTTTACACTTCACTAGACTGCATTGTATCAAAATAGTCACTAAATAATTTCAAATATTTATGTAACCATGTAACACGAGCATCTATATACAGTGCATTTTTTTTTACTGTGGCCATGTTAAAAATTATACATTGTGTTAACTTAAATGTACATACATATTTGAGCTGGAAGTATCAAGATGCCTAAATGTCACTTTGTTTTCTGGCAAATAATTAATGTAAAGTTAATTTTTATTTGAGATATTTGTAGGTATATTTAGGGGTAAACAGTACAGTGATCGGTCATTTTAGAAATCGAACAATGAAAACAATAAATTGCATGCTTGTATAAAATGAATTTACAAATTATTATAGTGCTAGTAATTGTAAAAAATGTCACTTTTCTATTTAAATAATAATTCCAATCAAAAATTTAAAATTTTATACAAAATAAGAAGATAAATATTTGATTCATCTAAAAACATAGTTATAGATCATAAGAATGTAGTGATTGTCTAGTGGATTTACAGTAATTAGTTTTATAAAACGCTTTATAATAAATAAAAGTAATTTGAAAATATGAAAAACTATTATGAACTAGTGATCACTCCAGTGATGAACACTCCAGTGATCTAATAAAAGAAAAATATATAATTATTGTTAAAAAAAAAAAACAATTTAAACATAAATTTATAATTAATGTTATGATTATTCATTTAATTGCCACCAATATTTTCTTGATCCTCAATCAACTCTATGATTTTTTTCCGTCAGTTTTTTTTTTTCTAAAGTTTTCTGTTTTTCTTTTTGTTTATCTCTTTTTTTTTTTTTTTTTCGAATTGGTAAAACCATCCTATGTTATAGATAATCATACAAACTTAAAACAATCGGAACACAGCCTGAATATATCCAACCTTTCCGAAGCTTTATAACAATTACTGAGTTTTTTTAGGACTACCAAAACAAATCTCGTGTGAAATATGCCAGTTATTTACCAGTTTTATAAAAAAATATACAGATAATCAAACTGTCACATAGTTACTCTAACGTCAAAATACTAATTGGTCGGATGACCTATCACTATAAAAACTGTTTATCGTGCGATATTTATTGTCTTATCATATTTTTCACAGTCAGTACTTTATTTTTATCAAAAAACTTTTTATTTCGATAATTTAAACCTGTATTCATTTACAAATACCAAAAATCAGCACAAAAATCATTATTAAATCATGAAAATATCTAGAATAGTAAGGTTACTTTTTGTACATTTCTGTCTAAAATGACGTAAATCTCGGACTGCTCATCTTATTAATTAAATACACACATGAAACTTTAAGTTATAACAAAGTTATGGGTTGTATCCAATACAGAAAAGAATATAGAATTTTCTTCTGTTAATAAACAATTATGTCACCAAAAGATTGTCTTATAGTTATATAGTTTTCAAATTATGACCAATCACTACCTACTAACCAACAACTGTACTATTTACCCCTATAACCAGTTAGCTGTTAGAATATGGTTTAGCAGCCCAAGTAGAATATATAAAAATATTTTTTTTAAGAAATCCTTTAATAAATTATTTTTTTCGATTATTTTCTAAATATGTATTATATAATATTAGTATTATTAATTTAATTTTATACTCCTATAAATATTTAAATATCACTTATTAAACATATTTACAAAGGTTTTCAAATCTCTGCAGCTATTCTAACCATTGAAAAATAAAGTTAACAAGAGGTTAAAGAAGTTAACAGCATGTAAATCTCTATGACCCCACTTAAAAAAAAACCGGCCCAGTGTTCCGGTTCCGTACAAACTTGTAAGTAAGGTATCTTTAGGAGGACCTAACTGTATGCAACCCATATGCTTCTGGTGCCTGACAATACCACGCAACACATTAGTGTATTTTCATAAGTTTCTAATAGTAAATTCGCATTTTTCTTGTAATTAAACTACATATTTACGGTTTTCAGATTTTCCCCTTTACATGTGCTGTAAGACACCGGCTTCTTGCCAAATTTCATGATTCTATGTCAACGGGAAGTACCCTATAGGTTTTGATTCCTTTGTGAAATCGCAAAATATGCGACATAAACGGTCATTTTGATCGCGTCAACTTTTGATCGCGTTGACTTACAAGTTTGATTTTTTCACAGCTGAAAGAGACCGCGGACCCGGGTATTTGATACAAATTTCAACTTGTTACCTCTACGCGTTCCTGAGAAAAATGGTCTTGACAGACAGACAGACGGACGGACGGACAGACAGACAACAAAGTGATCCTATAAGGGTTCCGTTTTCGGTACGGAACCCTAAAAACACACTGTATAAACCAGTAATTGATTTAAATGTACATATGTATACAAATCTATTTTACTGATACAAATAATACCCCAATGTGCTGTACAAATTTATTGTAAACACGTGAGGTTTTTTGAAAAAGAACAGACAAAACGCTCGGGCTTGGCAATGTATTGTATAAAAAAACACATGATTTTACGTTAAATATTGTTCACTTATCGGGTACCGATAGCTTGACATGTGTGTACCGGTACGCGTACCACAGGTTGGGAACCCCTGCTCTAAACCATCTATAATCTCGTCTCATAACATAAGTATAAATCTATTACAGTATAATCTCGATAATCCGGTTAATCGGGCACGTTCAGTAATCCGGCGCTCTGGGGAAACACGTGTCTTTTCTTTACGCTGCCCCGCGCCGGATATAAACCTCGCGCACAGAAGAAATAAAGTCAAAAACAACTCCTACCAATGTTCTTGGAAAAAGTTCTGGCCAACACACTTCTTCTTCTTCTTCAAGTATCACTACAACCCTATGTGGGTCTTGGCTGCAAGCACAATTTGCCTCCAAAGACTTCTATCTAGCATTGCTTCCTGTTCATTTTCGATGCCCATCTCCGCATATCCGATAGAACATTATCTATCCATCTCATTCTAGGTCTTCGCGGTGGTCTTCTGCTCGTCGGTGACTCCTGCCACGCTATTTTCAGCATTCTGTCATACGGTGCTCTGCATGTGTGTCTTACCCATCTCAATCTTTGTGACTTTGTTTCTCTCACAATATCTCCCTGGTACAATTGTTCTAACTACGCGTTTGTTCTTATTCGATATGCCCTGACCTCCGATCCTGGGTTGGTCCATATATTTTTCGCCCAAACCTTCACAGAGCGTCTTCGTTTGCTTTAGTTAGGGTCCACGCTTCACATCCATATGTGACTACCGGTCTTATAGTAGCATGGTACAATTTTTGTTTTGAGGCTCGTGACATTGTTCTTGGAACCTTTCTCTTAGTGCATAATAGCATATATTATCGCTCTGTATGCGGTCCTTCATTTCTTTATTCATGTTTTTGTCTGCTGTGATGACTGTGCCAAGGTATTTGAATTCTGAGACCTGTTCGAAATTGTAGGTGCCAATGGTTATGTTTTGCCCTAGTCTCCAGGATCTCTTCCCTGTCTCCAGGAGTTATACATATATTTTGTTTTGTCTTCATTAATACGTAATCCTACTATGTCTGCCTCCTTTTCTATTTTTCCAAATCATCTGCATTTGCCAGTATCCGGTTTGGTCCACTGTTTGGTAAAACTTTAATGTTGATGTTAGCCCATTTGATCGCTGCGTCTAAAACGATATTGAACAATATTGGAGACAAACTATCACCCTGTTTCAGGCCGATGTCTACCATAAAGTTATCTGACATATTGTTCCCAACTTTACCACAGCACCGGCTGCCCTCCATGCACACTTTTGTAATATTGATTATTTTCTTTGGGATTCCACATACTGCCATGGCTTCCCATACGTGGTCTCTTATCACACACACATGGCTAACACACCCAGCTTTTAACTCTGAAAACTTGATTGACGATTCTGACCAAGCTAATTCCACTCTACAATTATCTTACAATCTGTTCCAAGTATGTACATTTTTTTTATGTACACATTTACCTATATAGATACATATTTTATTCTTTCTGAAATACAATTGTACATAAAAAATTCTTATTGTTTTGTTTTAATCCTAATAATCCGAAATTTTTTGATAATCCGCCCATATGTGTCGAATTGTCAAGATTATACTGTATATTACAATAAATTCTCTAAAGAATTGGAATACTAAATTATAGTCTGATTGATCATCACAAGCTCTAAATATCGAAATCCATAAATTAATTAAAAAAAAAAATTATTTTACCGCTGAGTTCACGGATCATGTCTTCTAATTTGGTAGCACCTTCGCCTTCGGGATTGGCATCCTGCTTGGGGGCATCTCCGACAGCCATGTTGAACATGACCACCTTGGGGGTCATCGTCGACATCTTGTTGGAGAAACAGTAGGTGTATTCACCAGAGACGTGGGCAGCGAAGGTGTACTTGCCAGAGGACTCGCGTTCGCCTTGGTAGATTACCTTCTCGTCTGGACCAACTATGCGGACATCTATGTCCAGGAATCCACCCTCTGCTATCTCAAATGTCAAACCTATATTTAAAACAAAACAATGAATATAAACAATAATATAATAATAACAGTAATTTATTTATTATATTAAACATCAATATTTTGTTTAGTTTTGTCTGGTCTGTTCATCTTGTTTTTATAGTTCAGTCTGTCTAGTAGTCTGATATGTCTAGTCCTGTCCGTCTAGTCCAGGCCTGGGCAAATAGAGGCCCGCGGCCAGCATGCACCCCCTGGCTACATTTTATGCGGCCACAAAGCGTTTTATAAAAGACCTTTTTACGGTTAGTTAAGCGCATGCGCATCCGCCAAGTTTGAAAGGTGGGAATATGAAAGTTTCGGGCACATATTTAGTTATACGTCAAAAAATTCGGGCATTTTTTTACCTATAACATGGCGGAAATTATCACATGCGCGCAAAAAATTTTCAACTATGAAAAGGTCTATTTACTTTAATTAAAAAAATATGTATGAAATAAACAAGTTGGTTTAGAAAAAAAATTAGGTTGGTTTTATTTTTAATTAGGTCGTGGTCGTGTCGTGCCAAAATAATACTTCGCTGAGAAAACAATTACAAATTTATCTATACATAGTACCCACAATGAATGATCTTAATTCATATTCCAACATAAACATAACTACAAAAAAACCCGAAAGCATGTCTATGCCCACTGCCACTATCTTCTACTTCACTGCCAATCTTCTTCTTTAGCCATTAGGTCCATAGTTAGGCATAGGCCTTTCTCAATTGTTTCCATCTTTCCCTATTCTGTGCTAGTTGGATCTATGCTAGTCAGGCTGTTTCTATGAGGTCATCATTCCATCTTATTCTATGATCTCCATTCTATGATTTGACTGTCCCATCAATTTTATCTCCAATCATTTTATCTCCAATATTGGTGACTTTAGTTACTACTCGTATTCTTTCGTTTCGCGTCTGTACCTTTTTGTAATACCCACATTGATCTTTTCATTGCTCTTTGTGCAGTTTCTAGGGACATATGTCATCACAGGTAAAATACACTGTTCAAAAACTCCTGATTTAGGTGTTGAGCTATTTTCTTATTTCGAAGGATTAATGATAGTTTGGCGAAAGCCCATCTAATCATCTTCTTCTTCTTATGACGCCCTCTCCTTTCGAAGGTTGGCGATCCACATAGCTAACATTGTTCTGGACACAGCAGCTCGAAATATTTTAATGGAAGTGCACCCAAACCATCTTCTGAGGTCTTTCAGAATCAAAAGTAACCAGGAGTTTTGACATCTACCAACAGATCTTTTACCTTGAATCTTTCCTTGAATTATTAGTCTCAGCAGTATGTAGTTTTTCTTTTTTAAATGAGGGCCATTAGTTCTTTTGGCTTCTTCATTCGTCTAAGCACTTCTTACGGCGGAGCATACGGCGATATAAGTACATATCAAACGCCTAAATTTTCTTTTCAGTTGCAGCGTCCAGCATTCACATCCGTACATGCCGGACCCTGCAACTGAAAAGAAAATTGAGGCGTTTGAAATGTACTTATATCGCCAATCTAATCATCACCCATCCTAATTCTCCTCCTTATTCTGCTCCTTGATTCTTGTCTGAATAAATGCACCGAAACTCTTACCACCATCAAAAGAAGGAAATTGCAATATTTCGGGCATGTTATGAGAGGCGAAAAATACCGATTACTGCAGAACATCATGCAGGGAAAAATTTATGGTAAAAGAAAGCCGGGCCGCAGAAAAGCATCATGGCTCAAGAATCTACGTGACTGGTATAAACTCAACTCAAGCTCTCTGTTCAGACTTGCCGTCGACAGAGTAAGCATAGCCTTGTTGGTGACGAACGTTCTAGAAGGACATGGTACTTAAGAAGATTCTGCTCCTAATCTCCTTCTTATTTTTTCCTTCTGTTTGGTTTGGTTGATAGTAACTTTCTGTCCTAGGTACATGTATTCCTCCACCTTTTTGACCTCCCACTATTGTTGGTTGTTCTGTTACTAAGTACATTAAGTACGTTACTAAGTTGGTTCTCTGTTCCTAAGTACAGCTGGGTTTTTGAAAGGTTTATTTTCAACCCTACTTTTTTAAAATTCTCTTTGTTGGTTTGCAATTATTGTTGATCTAACAAATATTCTCTACTATATGCAAAGATAATAATCACACACATCAGTCTTTATGTCCCACTACTGGGCACTGGCACTCTTCTCTGCCACATATCCAACCTCAGCACTAAGATTTGAATATGGGGGACCTAGCGGTTTAACGACAATTTTCCAGAGAAGGTTTTAGGCAGTTGAGACCCCACGGTTGCCTAAGGCGAATTGAGTGTGATGGGTTGCAGCCATTAGTTTTATTTTTGCTGCTTTGATTCTGTGTGGGATTTGAACCCACGCTGTCTGGCTCAACAGCCAAGTGCTTAGCTATCTGATCCACCACCACACCTTTAAAGATACCTTAAAGATAATATCGTCAGCATATCTTACATTGGTTAGTCCAGTTTCATTGATAACTTTGTTGTTCCAGTCAGTTTTCTTAAAAATCTTTTCCAATACTAAAGAAAAGAGTTTTGGAGATACGGAGTCACCTTGTCATCTTTCAAGTTGGTTTAGATGTTTCGTTTTTTCGTGGAGAATGTAAGTTGCGGTTGCTTCTTGGTTGCATTCTTTGTTGGTATTTGTCGAACTTTCTCTCTAATCTCTTGGTGATTATATTTGTCAGTAATTTATATACATGTGACATTAGACTGAGCAAAAAAACCTGCCTGTAACTTTCTATCTTGTTGTTATCACCTTTTTTGTAGATGCTTTTGGTATTTTCCTCATCTTTAGGCTTTTGTTTAGAAGTTTCGTAATTTTCTTTAGATTATCTCTTCATTCTCGTGTCATTTCCACCGTGAAATTCTCATCTCCAATCACTTTATTGGATTTCATGTTGTTCAAAGTAGTTTATACTTCGTCAATTACCTCCTTTTAATGTACCTGCCACAATTTCATAGACACTGATGCACATTAAAATAACTATTAAAATATAATTTTTTTTATTGCGGCCCGCGATTAAATTTTCATCCTCAATGCGGCCCTACAGCCGAAAGATTTGCCCACCCTGGTCTAGTCTGTCTGAGGACCTCAAGAGGGCAGGGGTCTTTCAGAGGAACAATATATTCGGGGTCCAAGGGTGGCCGCAGTATGGTGAACACAATGATGCGAGTGATAGAGAGAGCAAGGTTGACGGTACGGGTCCATGTCGTATGTGTAGCTACTTGCTGTGTGTGTCCTTGATATGAAAAACGCTTTCAATTCGGTCCTATGGGCAGAATCATGGTGGCTTTGGAACTGAAGGGGTTAGCTCCCTATATTCGAAAAATGGTGGGCAACTATACTTGAATGATAGGGAGATAGTGACTATGGATGGAAAAACCTTCAAGATGAATGCGGATGTTTCACAGGGGTCGGTTCTTCGGCCGATACTGTGGAACACATTTTATGATGAGGTTTTGAGATTGAGGCTGCCAGACGGGGTTACACTCGTCGGGTACGTAGATGACTTAAGTCGGGGTTATATTAGAGCCACGCCGCGTGTCACAACGCGTGGGATTGCAATCGGTTACATATATTTAGTATGAACGTGATTACATTAGGTCAGCCCCGCGTGTCGCCGAGCGAGCTGACTCCACGCAGACCACTCGATTTCGATCGGCGTGGCATCGCTGGTGGGGGAAGCAACGCGGAGGTTGGCTCGGCTCTAGTATAATCACCACGTGGCTACGCGTATTCCGGCGCGGTGTGTTGACAATCAAGCAAGCAGACGTCTACCACATTTCAATACGCGCGAAAATGTCCGCCGACGAAATTATTGAGTTAGTAAGAGAGTATAAATTTTTATATGTTCCGAAAGATTAAGAATAAAAAGACCATTTGATAAGAACAGCAGCGTGGGAAGAAATAGGCCAACGATTGAAACTACCAGGTAAATTTTAGGTTTTATTTATTTTTAGTGAGTACATAGGTACCTACCTGATACCAATAATTTTAGCTAAGTAAGTACTTTATTCATTCTGTTCTTCCCTTTCTGATTGCAGCCATTTGCCACGGCACTTGCCCATCTGGGAAAAAATACTCTTTAAATTTTTCCCTAATAGCAATAGCGTCTTGACAAAAGTTTCTTCCAACAGTTGCGATATCAGACATACCACTTGGAGAACCGTTGTGTGCATCTGGATTTTGAAAATATTCGTCAAATTCATGTGAATTTTCTATGAGCAAATAGTTATGAAGACTGCACGCAGCTTGTACCATCTTGTCCGCCATGTCCGGTTGTACTTGCATAGGTCCTTGGAATACGCGAAACCGTGCTATATCTTTTTCAATTAAAGATTGTGTTTTTGTCATCCTGAAATATTGGTGAAATCTAGTGTCGTCGCTTTTTAGTTCATTCACCAATAAATGATATTCACTTCGATTTCGTTTTAATGCATTTACTGGGTGCACCCAGTATCTCCTCTTCTTTCTTTTCTTCTTGAGTAGGCTTAACATAAATATGTAGGCAATATCTCCTTCAAGATCCGTATCCGAATCGGAAGAGAACATTGCAAATAGGTGCGGACGTTTACGCGGTCGCCACTGAACTGACACAAAAATTTAATCAGCACTCGCGGCGACACGACACTGTAGTATAATCATAGCCCGTTTCGTGAGGCAGCGTTGCGACACGCGGCGTGGCTCTAATATAACACCTTATAATATAACGCTTTAGCGGTTGTCATATAACGCTTTAGCGGTTGTCGCTGTCGCAAAAAAGGAAAGCGATAATGTATGAGCTAATTAGTGGTATAGACCAGGGGTCGGCAAACTCTATAAACTTAAGAGCCAAATTTCTATAAAAAATATTTTCAAACTGGATTAAGAGCCACGGATGATTTTTTTCCAGAAAGTCATATTTTCTTCATAATTGGCGACTATTTAGCGCCTTTGTGATAATATTATTGGTAACCTTAACTATCAAATCCATAAGTTTACCAATAACTTATGGAAATGTTTGTGTGCAGAGTGCTTCCTGATGAATTATGCAATGGAAAGATAACACGTCGTGATCAATTTGTCATCAATTTTTCTCCATCTGTTGCAATTGACACAATTTTAATAAGTGGGATGTGATTTTTCTTCAGATATTCGGTCACTGCATTTTCAACATCTTTTCCTCGTGTTTGACGAACTCACAGAAATTCTTCTTTGGGACCATCTGAAGAAACATAGTGAGCAAAAAGGACACCTTGCGCAGTTTTCTCTATGTCACAAGACTCATCGACCGATATTGATATGGCTGATGCTAATTTTGCGTCCTCAACTTGTTGTTGGCATACATTGAACGACTTTTTTGCCCTGTCTGTTTGGGCAAACAAAGATAAGCTTTTGATTTTATTCATTATATCTGCTTTATTGTTAAAATTGTGATAAAGTGCGTCAGCCACATTTATTCTTCATCATTTATTGAATAATTGTAATTTTTTTTTGTTTATTGCTGCTTGGAACATGTTACCAAACTTTCTGATACCGGTCCAGTTCCTGATGTTCCTCAGCCATGTTAGCTGTTCACGTACGATGCCCCTTCTGCCTTGTATCTTTCCTTCCTGAGTATAAACTGGGGAATTCAATATTTTGGCCCCCTTAGTATGAGATCCAGATAACCGATCTTGCGCTGTTTTGTGGTATTGAGTAGTAATCTGTCCATTCCTGCCCTTCTCATCACCTCCTCGTTGGTAATGTGGTCCACCCATGGGATACGGAGCATTCTTCTGAGTATCCACATCTCGAACGCCTCGATCTTGTTAATGGATGGTACTTTTATCGTCCAGGTTTCTGTTTTATACAGTAGGACTGGCCAAACATAGCATTCGACCATTCTGTGGCGGATTTCTAAATTTATATTTTTATCGAATAGTAAGGGACGTAGTTTGTTGAATGCCTGTCTGGCTTTTCCTACCCTACTCTTGATTTCTTGTAGTGGGTCACATCTGTCGTTTGCTAGTGTGCCTAGGTATTTCGTACTCGTAGTTCTTTCGATTGTTTCCCGCTCTACCGTGATGGCTGGATTATTATGGCTTATAAAGATGAATTTTGTTTTGGATCTGTTCATTCTTAGTCCGGCCCCTTAGTCTTAGTCTGACCCCTTTCTGTTTATGCTGTTCAATAGTAGCTGTAGATCCTGCTAATTGCTTGTCGATAGTAGTGAAGATGTGCCAATGTGTTTAGGTAGAATGTTGCTTCTCGTGTACCGGTGCTGCTCTTAAACCCGAACTGAGTGTCTCCGCTTAGCCCTTCAAGTTTATTAAATAGCCTGGTGTGTATGATGCGCAGGAATATTTTTAATGTGTGACTCATTAGCGAGATTGGCCTATGATCTTTGCATTTGGTTGCTGTTTTCTTTTTGAGAAGCATTATGAACGTGGACTTTAGCCATTCCTTTGGAAGTTATCCAGTGTCATAGATCTTATTTTATAGTTTTACAATTATGTTTATGTTTTCCTACTGTATCTGCTTGAAATATTCTGCGTAGATATCGTCTGGATCTGGTGTTTTGTTGTTCTTTGCAATCTCAATAGCGTGTACTACTTTTTATACAACTTTTTATTTACTCACCATCAGTGAATTATTTTCCGTTTTTTGACGATTACGTGACTCAAGACAAAGTTTGCCATGTTAGTATCATTTGCAGACTGCATCCAACAGTTGAAAGCGGAACTTGTCTTTTTAACATTTTTCCGAAGTCTTTGTAAATGCGGCATGTTTATATTTGAAATGTCTCTCAACATTAGACGTTTTGTTGTTTGCTGGTTTTTCATGCCAAATAAGACAAGTTGGAAGACCAGCTGCATTAGGTACAAACGCAAACAATTCAGTCCATTCAATTTGAAATAAACAACCGAGATCCTCGCTGTGACTGTGAGTTATGAACTTGGCGGCGGCGGTCGTAAGAGTTCCGAGACGGGACATTTCTGTTTCTTTTTTGCAAAGAAGTTCCTTTAGGGAGGTCTCGGTATGAGTGATTCGGCAGAAAACGTATACGCCGCGCCGCGTAAGTTTCCTTCTCTTTCTCTCAGTCTATATTTCTATAATCTCTATTTCTTTCGCAGAATGACAGACGAGCATGGTTTATAATCTTAAAACTAACAAGAAAATAAACAAGAAAAAAATTGTTCAAACGTATTTGTTTTTTGTTGTTTTAAATCATACGAGAGTTATATTGTTAGTGTAAATTATACTCATTTTTGAATTAGGTTTCGAGAAATGGAAACTCAAGAATATATACAAAATACTGAAAAAAGGTAAGTTAATTAAAAAAACTGTATAATTTGAAGCAATTGCTAACTGTTTACACATGTTTATCGTACATGTAATTCGATTGATTGATATTTACAATATTTATACAGAACATTCAATCAAAATATCGGCGTGCACTTTCATTATTTTAATAATAATTCAAAAAAATAAGTTGTTTGATTCTGTTAAATATGCGAGGAACTTCGTTCCTGGCCAGGGGGTCCCCTGACCGTATACGTTTTTTTGTGATTTTTTTTATGTTTCAATTTGTTTCCGAAGAGCCATAAGCTCATACCATAAGAGCCACACTTTGCCGACCCCTGGTATAGACCGACGGATGGGGGAATGGGGGCTTGCTCTGATTCCCCACAAAACGGATGCGGCCCTGCTTGTTGGGAGAAGAAAGCTGCGTATACTGACCGTGCGAATGTGGACAGTTGGCGTGTCGGCTCGAGAGTCTGTGAGATATCTTGGGGTAGGTTTTCAGCAAAACCTCAGGGTATCCGAACAGGTCAACAAGGTGGTGAGAAATGGAACAGTGTATGAGAGCCCTTGGACGGCTGCTGCCCAAACATAGATGGGCCGTTAGCCTCCACGAGAAGAATTATGAATGCAGTAGTGCACTCCATTCTCCTGTATGTGGTGCCAGCAGGGATAAATGTCTTCAGGATTGAACGTTACAGTGCGAGAATGATGGGAGTGAAAAGGTATATACTGCAGCGTGTGTGAAGCGCATACAATACTGTTTCTAGCGACGCCATGGCGGTCGTTGTTGGAGTCATCCCGCTAGACCTTCTGACGGATGAAAGAGTGAGAGTTTGGGAAGGTAATGACCCTAGAACTGAAAGGGAAAAAACATGTATGACAACAGCTATGGGAGGGGTCGGAAAAGGGAGCCTGGACCAAGCAAGTAATTCCGAGCATCGATGAATGGGTCACGGGAGCACGGGGAGGTGAATTATCACCCTTTGATGTTTTAGACCTAAGGGTGAGGCCGCACGATGAGTTACGTATGCCAGAGCGGTGCCGCAACGTGATCATACATACAAATCACTATGCCATATCACACGATGCGTTGGGCCGCCGTGCGGCGTCGCACAGTAGGCGCGCCGCGCCGCGCTTGTGACCTGCGAGACGAGGCGGCGCCGTAGTGCATCGTGCCGCCACCGCAGTATTGTTTCGAAAGTGTTTATTCATGTTGTGTGCCCCAATTTATAAATATTAATATTTATGTTTCTTACGGTGAGTACTGATAATATTGATATTGATTCCCTTACATCTTTAGTACAAGAAAGACCTGCATTATGAGATAAAACACACGATGATTTTTAAAATAAGTTCCTAACCTACACACTGAGTCATTGACGTTGCGGCGCCGCGCCGCACCGCGGTAAACAGCGTTCGACTGCGGTGCCGCACCGCCCGTGTAGCACCCTATAGCTCGAATTCATTGCGGTGTGGTTTCGCACGGCACCGTTAACGAACGCATCGTGTGGCCTCGCTCTTACCCGGTGCACTGTAAGTATTGTTGAGCGAGTGAGGACACACCGGAACACACTGTTTGAGTGTATGAGATAGGTGAGAATGAGGAACTCGGAATACAGGGTGGGATATAATGTAAGCAAAGAGAGCATGGTGAGAATCATACTCCGTAGTGAGTATGGATGGGGCGTGCTGACTGTATGATTGGTTGTATTATGAGAAGAAAGGAGAAGAATGAAAGGGATGCGCATGAGGTGCGACGAGGGGTTGCTATACGTGAGCCGTGGGTGCCAATACCGGGCCCCCTTAGTGCGAAGGGTGCGTACAAATTTATTGTAAACTTTGATGTTAGGGGAGTACGGCGATTAACGGTGCGCTCGGCACAACGAGTGAATGCGAATGAATGGAAATTTTAGGGGGACGAGCGTGATGACGTATTGTCAAATTTTTGATTCCATCACGTCTTCTATGGATTGGCTGGGGAGGTATGAATGGTGTATGTGGAGGTATGAATGGTGAATGGAGGTATGAATGGTGGTTTCTTTTTAGTGGGTCACCCCATAAATGGGCAGCCACACACTACCACTCGGCACAGGTCAGGTGGTGTCTGTTCGGGCAGATTTTCACCTCCCAGCACGTCCTTTGCACCTACAAGCACATCTAGTCGTGTCTGTCTAGTCTTGTCTCTCTAGTTTTGTCTCTCTAGTTTTGTTTGTCTAGTCTATCAAGTCTTGCCTGTCTAGTCTTGACTGTCTAGTTTTGTCTGTCTGGTCTCATCTGTCTAGTCTTCTCTGTCTAATCTTGTCTGTCTAGTCTTGTCCGACTAGTCTTGTCTGTTGAGTCTTGGCTGTCTAGTCTTGTCTGTCTAGTCTTGTCTGTCTAATGTTGTCTGTCTAGTCTTGTCCGACTAGTCTTGTCTGTTGAGTCTTGATTGTCTAGTCTTATCTGTCTAGTCTTGTCTGTCTAGTCTTGTCTGTCTAGTTTTGTCTGTCTAATCTTGTCTGTCTAGTCTTGTCCGACTAGTCTTGTCTGTCGAGTCCTGCCTGTCTAGTCTTGTCTGTCTAGTTTTGTCTGTCTGGTCTAATCTGTCTAATCTTGTCTGTCTAGTCTTGTCCGACTAGTTTTGTCTGTTGAGTCTTGGATGTCTAGTCTTATCTGTCTAGTCTTGTCTGTCTAGTCTTGTCTGTCTAATCTTGTCTGTCTAGTCTTGTCCGACTAGTCTTGTCTGTCGAGTCCTGCCTGTCTAGTCTTATCTGTCTAGTCTTGTCTGTCTAGTCTTGACTGTCTAGTTTTGTCTGTCTAATCTTGTGTGTCTAGTCTTGTTTGACTAGTCCTGTCTGTTGAGTCTTATCTGTCTAGTCTTGTCTGTCTAGTCTTGTCTGTCTAGTCTTGTCTGTCTAGTCTTGTCTGTCTAATCTTGTCTGTCTAGTCTTGTCTTGTCCGACTAGTCTTGTCTGTTGAGTCCTGCCTGTCTAGTCTTATCTGTCTAGTCTTGTCTGTCTAGTCTTGACTGTCCCTCCTCCTCGGTGGTGTAGTTGACAACATACCCGCCTTTCAATGCGGGAGACCCGGGTTCGATTCTTGGTCAGGGAGACAACAACTAGGGCGGTTTTTCAGTAAACCGTCCGGGCTGCCCACCCTGAATGAATGCAAAATATGCGATACCAGGGTGGCGCATACTAAAGCCAAGGTGGAATAGGGGGTTTGGTGAGAGCTTCCCCCGAACCACTTTAATTTAGTATTGTCTGTCAAAAATCAATTAAAAGGTACAGGGGAGAAACCACGCATGTCCACCTAGATTCGTTTTGAGAAAAACGAAATTAAAGTGAGGACTTATGTTGTTGTCCGATGGATAACTATTTTATAATGTCAGTTTTATAGGGACTAACGTGCTTTTTCGCCAAACGTATACAGTGGAATGTAAGTACACTTCTAATACTAACATATGGCAGCACCAGTTTAATATTGCCAAAAAATGGACTTCAGTGGTTTTTTCCCTGTGCAGTTCAATTAATAAACCAAATAAATGTATATAAACAAGATGAGACAGATGATTTGTAAATTCTGTCTAGTTGGCTGAAAATAGAAAGTAAGTTTTTATCATCGCTTTGTTGAAGATGTTGACCCTTGGAATATGTCTAAAATAGAAGCGAAACGCCCCCGATTAATCCCAATCTTACCCATTTTTGTTCCTGCATTGACTTTGTCAAAAAAACATTCTTCTGCATGGGCATCCACAGTGATAAAGTAGGAGAAACTGGGGCTCACGCTGCACGCCAACACAACCAACAGACAAAGATATTTGCCCTGCATTCTATCAAACTTATCTTTATATCTGAATGCTATTTGACTGTTCGAGAGAAATCAAATTTTACGCGTTTCAATCATGTAGAAATGTTTATTTCGGTCGGCCACGTAACCTCTATCCAACTGAATGACAACTTGTAGTGAATTTGTTTTTGTGGTGGTGGTAGTGACAACCTTAGTTTTTCGCAGAGAGTCATCTACAAGTATTTTAAGAACTAAAAGTAAAACTTAAGAAACATACCGATTTTTTTCATTTTCCTAATTGAACCCCATTTATATTCAAGCCATAATATATTATGAGTATATATTAGATAATTTTTCATAAATTGCAATTTGAAAAATGTTTTTTTTCCCAACCAATAGTTTTTAGAATAATTAACGATTTAAATTTTCTTACAAGATTTCTATAAAACAAAAACACTACGTTTAGATCTATATAAGTTCTATGGTTTAGATACAGTCGGTTATTATGTTTATCGCTATTTCTTGAGATTTTAATTCATTTTGATTAAAATGTTGTCAAAGCTGACGTGTCAGCAGTGCTGTCTTAGGCTATGCCGGGGCTCTTGGGACCACAAGAATTTGGGGCCCTGTTGGAAAGTAAAAAAAGTGATTGACATTTTTCTGCTATGATCTTATATTTATTATAGTTAATTGGTACAAATCAAATATACATATGTTATTAATTAGATAAATATGCTGCCGGTTTGAAATGGTTACGATTGCGATACTTTCTTTCGGGATTTCGGTAGTGCAAAATCTTCTATTATATCTTCAAAGTCTATTTTTTAAGGATATCACTTTCTATGAACATAATTGACAAATTAGTTAATCGTTCTTGTAACATAGTTATTCGTAATTCATTTTTTATTTTCTTTAGCTGTGAAAATGATCGATCTCCACTTCAATTTGTAACCATTAAGCAATGGAACATTCTTGTAGCAACTTCAACATTTGCAAAAGTTTCGTCTAATTTATCAGACTATTAATTTATGTAAGGTTAAGATACTCAAACCCGCTGATTCCTTTGCGATGTTCTTTAAATACTCGCTTAAATGAAAACATTCTGATTTGAGCTCATATGCATTAATGTTTTTGTGATAGAATTCTTCAAATTCATTGCATTTTTTTGACAACTCGTCAGAATCGATTGTTCTTAATTGACAAAGAAAACTAAAACGATGGTCAATTTCTTGGTATGCTGCCGAACGATTTTTTAAATATGCATATATGTGTCGATTATAGGAATAAACGTATCTACATGCAATTTTTTTTATCATTCAACTGTACAGATTCTGATGATCCTTCAAAAAAAGTGACGCTTGTAGGTACTGCAAATTCTTTTTCTTTCAGACTTATCTGTGTCTGAAAATGTTCACCAACACCAGCATAAAAGTGCTTCTAGCTTCAGAAGGGAGGCCTTCATAGAACTAAAAGCCCTTCGTGCCATCTTCTTCAGTTTTCACGAAGCTTATGGCAACTCTATCTCCGATGTGGAAGCCGACCTCTCCGCCTATAGGTCCTACGTCTCTTCTGACAGGATCATACACCTCCAAAAAGTCAGGGACAGTCAAAAAAAATATTTTTCCGGTAACTCGCCGGAAAGAAATTTTTAATGTTTAATTAATAATTTGACGTGTTCGGAAGACCAAACGTCTTCCAAATCTAACAACAGCAAGCTTAGCATGGTTCTGATAAATATACAATCTTTAAGATACAAAACAGATGAATTGTTTCTGGATTTAGAAGAAATGAGCTTTCCTCAAATAGTATGTATAACTGAATTGGCTAAAAGTAGGCGAGCCGGTATTTATTGAAAAGTACACCGCTATTGCTCGGTTTAATAGAAGAGACTCAGCTCATGGAGGAACATTAATACTTTCAGGTGGGGGTGATTTTTCTCGGATTTCGTACTTTGACTTTCTATTAGTTGAGAAAGTCTTTGAATTTTCGCTGGTGCACAGCCTACTTTTCGATCTCTATAAAATATGTATTTATAAATACATATTATAGATATATATATAGATAGACCTAGTTCAGATAGTTCATCTTTTTTACAGAACCTTCTAAGCTGGCTTGATGCTTTACCTATTAAAAGCAGAAAAAAATTATCTAGCGATTTTAATATTGACTTCGCTATTGTGTGTGCTGTTCAGAAATTATTTTGATTCCTGATTATTGATTGATTATTGAATATTTTTGATTCTTTTGGGTTTCAAATGCATGTCTAGTCACCGAGCAGAATCTCAAAAACTACAGCTAGCACCATTTACTACGTTGTGTCGGACCTACCACCTAACGATGTAGAATCTATAATTATTTGCTGTTGCCTCTCGGATCATGAAGCAATTTTGACCAATTTTTCTCTAGGAAAGAAACCAAAACCCACATCCCACCGCCTGGGTAGAATTTTTTTCAAGAAAAAACTTTATAAATTTTCGAAATAAATGTAAATCCATTGATTGGAACTTTCCTTCTGGAGAGGTAGACCTTAACTTCTCAGATTTTTTAATGAAAGTTTCCTGTGCCATTAATTCAGCGTTCCCCCTAACTCCCATTAAGCCCAAGCGTCATAAACCTTGGACTACAGTGGGAATTAGAACAGCTTCCAAAAACATGCGCTCCTTGATGTACATTAAAAAGTTCACGGTCAACCCTAAGGTCCTTAAGTACATCTCGTAATACTGTTGTGATCTCGCGATTTTGGTTTCAAAGAATTTCAGTTTCTCACGAGTCGGCAAAGAAAACTAAGTGGACACCCGATTAGTTTTTGTTTATTTAGGACCATTAGTCTGCTTTATCTAAATCATGCGGGCAGACGCTCGAACTTAGGGATCGTGCCGAGACGCCGAGAGGATTTTATTTTATGAGTTTTGGAAATTTTCCATAAAGATTAGGGGAGGACTCACACCAAGACCGAGGTGATGAGGTAGAGGGGAAGTTAAAAGGGGGCAGTCAGAATTGAGCTAGCAAGAGAGTAATTTGAGTTTTGAAGACGAACCTCCGTATTTTTGTTGAAGTAAATTCCGGGTTTTTTTTAGGACTACCAAAAACAAATCTCGTATGAAATTTGTCAGTTATTCTATAGCTTTCAGTCCACCTTCGTGGCACTCAACAAAAACCATAAAAATAACATTGATTTTTAAGATCATGTCTTTCCGATACCTTGAGTGGATAGCCATCTGTGGACGCGTTTCGAGATTTATCTCTAATATTGTTCATGGAAGCAAAGCTGTGCTGATGAGAGATAAATCTCGAAACGCGTCCACAGATAGCTATCCACTCAAGGTATCGGAAAGACATGATCTTAAAAATCAATGTTATTTTTATGGTTTTTGTTGAGTGCCACGAAGGTGGACTGAAAGCTATAGAATAACTGACAAATTTCATACGAGATTTGTTTTTGGTAGTCCTAAAAAGACTCATTAGTATTATAGAGTTCCGGAAAGGTTGAGTATATTTATATATTCAAGCTTTGTTCCGTCTTTATTAAGTTTATCTGATTATCTATAATGTTGTATGGTTTTACCAATTCAAGTACTAAAACTGTATTAAAACTGTAGTCCTATCTTATAAAGGTAAACTCCCGCCTCTTATACCTCTAGACAACAACTTCATTAACTCTGTTGACTCTGTTAGATTTCTGGGCCTCAACATTGACAATTCTTTTTCAATCAGAATTCTTCGGTGATCACTAGTTTTTGGACCGCACATACACCTATTAGCCTCAGCTAGCCTCACTCAACGAGTAAAAATTCTTTACGATATTTTACTTTAATATTATTGTTATTTATTTAATTGTTTATTTATTTTTTTCTTTATTTTTTACGATTTGTATTTATTTATGTATGCTCTTCTCAGTGGCGGATCCAGAAAATACGCAATAGGGGGCGGCGGGGGGGTGTTCACAAGGAAAATAAAGCAGCACATTTTTTCAAAAGGAAATCTCCTTTAAATAGAATCAAGTAATTCTGATAACAAATAATAAATTGAGAAATTAAAAATTTATCAAGTTTAGTGTTTAAATTTAAATAATAAATTCAAGTTTTCGCTTTTGCGAATTTGCAAACTTATCAATAACGTTTTCAATGTCTATAGAAATATCTTGATGAACGTGTAATAACGCCAATCCCGTCAATCTATCCTCTGCAATCCTATTTCGAATCCAGGTTTTTAACCTACGAAGGGCTGAAAAACTTCGTTCTGCATTAGCTTCACTAACTGGCAACGTAAGTAAAATTTTTAATAGAATGCTACAATTCGGATAACATTCGCGATCGCAATGTTCAGAATATACACGAACAGGTTGTATAAAATTATTTCCTCCGAGTTCTACTAAACGAAAACATTTAGCGCGCCATAAGTTTAACTCGGCTCCAAATATTGATTTCGAATTTAAATTTTGAACTTTCTGAAATATAGTCTCATATTTCTTCCATAAAACTTCAGTTAAATTTTGAAAGTTTTCATTGTCCAATTTGATTAAGTTTTGAGGTAGTAATTTACTCAAATGAAAAGCATCAATAGTATCTGAAGAAAACCTAGTACTCACATCATTTAAAATAAAATCTAACAAAGGAATAAAAATACATCTTCTGAAATATTCTTCGGCGCTACTTGCTGGTTGATTGTCCCTATTTGTTTGTTTTCGTGCAATTCTGGGCAGAGTAATGGTTATATTTTGTTCACTTACTAATTTCTCAATGTTTTTCCAAATGTTATTGAAAATATTTTCCACATTATTTCTTTCAGAAGTGAGTACTAAGATAAGATCCTTTATACCCGTAGCGGCTGTACTTATATCAAATGTCGCTTTTTGAAATATTCTACTGAATGGTAACATTAAGGCAAAAATGTGATTGATACATTTTAATGAAACAATGAACTCAAGTGTCAATAATGAGGTATTCAATATGTTAGCTTTCGATGATGATGTGGCATCGTCCCATACACTAATATTGTTCAATGATTCTAAAATTGCCGCAAAATCTTGGTTAAATGCTAGCGTTGTTGTGTGTCTTTCAACCCACCGAGTATCACATAAAGTACCCAATGATGTTTTAGCCATAAATTTTTTTAGTACAAAAGACCGTTTTGCAGACGCATTAAAAAATGAAAGCACTTCGCGAATTATTCCAAAACAGTTCCTAATACTTTTGACATATATGCATTTTGATATGGTTAAATTAAGAGAATGGTTATGACATGGTACCCAGACTGCACATTCAGTATATTTCATAATTTCTGCAACCGCTCCACGTTGCTTAGATGACATTATATTACAGGTATCTGTACAGATGCCGACACAATTTTTCAAATTAAATTCATGTTTCTGCAGAATTTTCTTAACCGAATCTCCAAGTACTTTTCCACTTAAAACCGGTTCAGCATTAGAATCTTCTCCAAAGTTTAATTGATGCAAATCAAAGAATCCCACAAAGTCTTCTCTTATTTCATCTTCTACCACATATCTTATCACGATGCTTAGTTGAGATATTGTGGATACGTCAGTCGTCTCGTCAAACATTATGGAATATAAACCGGCTTTGTTTACATAAAATTTAATTTTACTCACAATTTCGTCACCGCAAAATTTAATTAAACTATTTTGAGTTGTTTTGGATATATAAGTTGCGTTCGCAGATGAATTTTGTAGATGCTCCTTCAATGTTGTATCGCCGGATCTTGCAAACAATTTCAAAATTGCCCTCGTTCGTAATACATCCAGAAGGTTGATTAGGAAAGTCATCTAACGAGCCGTCATCTCGAAGACCTCTAATGCAATGTTTTGTCGGCCGATTGTTATGATTACGTCTAAGATATGAGCTAGTCGATTCCGGTTATCCTGAATTTGAATCAAACGTTGAGATGATAACATATTTTCAATTTGATTTTCCAGCTTATCATAATTGTGCAAAAACATATTGCAAATTTCAATGGCATTTTTATGATAGCTTGCACGTTGATGTTTCTCCAAATATCCTTCTGCTCCCAGCAGTTTAGCAAACTTTGTCACAGGTTTAGTGATTAAAGCACCTGCTTCTACATTGCATTTTTCACTACCTACAGATGTTGGACGTTGTATGAAGCAATATTTGCAGAATATTCCTTGCAGTTTTGGTGAATACACTAACCAAGGATATTTTGTTAAATGGCTTTGTTTCAAATAGCGTTTTTCAATTTTTCCCTTTTTTGTATGTTCTGAGTATGGGAACACATACTTATTTGGAGGTGTAAAAGAATTTTGTAGCAGTTCCTTTTTCAAATATTTACTTATGGGTTGATTAATAAAATTTCCAATATCTTTGGGAGAATTATCCACTTCTTCAATCTCCATATTTTGAATTGTTGATGTCGTTGGTGAGTCAATTGTTTCTGCAATTTTGCTTGTTTTATTTACAATTTGTTCATCATCCTTCTTATCAACTGTCAAAGTTTTTGGTTTTTTTGAAAAATTTTTCAATAGTATAGTTTGGAGGTTTTTTAGACATTTTACCTGCACAAATTAAAATATCAATTAATAAATATACCTGATACTTATAACAATGAAATTACATGTATGAAAGTATAGTATCAAGTATAGTAAAGTATAGTTTCAAAGACGGCAATATTCATTATTTTTGTTGTGGAAGATTAAGCCGAATTCGCTTCCTATCTACTCGTTCATACGGTTCAATGTCCCATAACACACATATATTGCCGCCTTTGATGTGATGCGACTCGAATTCAAAATAATTTATTGTTGCATTAATACTGCAACAGAAATTTATTTGTATTTAACAATTTATGACAATTTTAAGTGAAACATGCTGCTACACACTGTAATAATTTGTAGATGAATTTATTAATTTCTGGATTATAATGATTGCCCACTTTAATAACCTCAGACGTTCACCACAAACATGAAAAGCTTTAAAAAGAGACCGAATTTTTTAACAAATTTCAGTTGCACATGAGCGTAGCTAGGCGGTGCGTAGCCACCTATGGCAAAATTAGTAAAACTGTAATGCGCTGCATGAAGCCAATTTTCAAACCACAGATTCAGACGGATTTTTTAAATTTGCGGGAAAATTATGCTTGATGTAATTTTTTTTTATTGGTACAGCCACCCAATACTTAAGGAGTTCGAAATCGAGTTTTATGGATTTTTATAATGATGAGTTCCAGGGGGGGGGGGGGGGCGATCGCCCCCATCGCCCCACCCCCCTGGATCCGCCAGTGGCTCTTCTTTTGATATGTTTTTGATTTATTTATTTATTTTGCCTGTGCTTTGTCCACAGAAATTATGTATTTCTAATTGACAATAAAGCAATATATTATTATTATCTTTATATTCAGCATTTGGATTTTTTGTTTGGCAACCCATTCGTATTGATCGAATTTATTGCGTGCGTTATTGACATAATCGATCAGAGATGGGCAAGGTTTCGTTGCAACGTCCATGGTAATAGTGCTATTCTGTAAACTTAAGCTTGTTTTATTCATAATTCCCAAAAGATCATTCCATATCTCCGTTAAAAGAATACTATTCAATTTTTCCATATTTTTTTTGTTGCTAGGCTTTAGGCTTCGTTTCTTGTTTCTCCTTGCTCTTTTTCACTTGCAATTGAGGACAAAACTTCAGAAATATTTTACCATTTTAAATATTATACCATCTAGTATTCTAGAGAGACTTCAGGACTTTATTTACGCCCAAATGCTCTGTCATAATTTTCCATCGTTTGGTGGAAGCTGAGAAAAAATTGAATAATTTTTTGGATATACTGAAAATATTCTACAGCTTAGGAAATACATTCAACAGCCTACTCAATTTAGCGAATGAGCCGCACATGGGACAAAAATTACAAATTTACATTTTTCTTTTATTCTTGACTGAACACCAGAATACTTTCCAGCCATATTTGATGCATTATTATAACTCTGCCCACGACAATCTTTTATATTAATATCAAGGCTTTAAAAAAGTTTAAAATAGTATCTGCTATGCATTCTGCATTATGCTTATCCATAGAGAAAAACTGCAAAAATCTCTCAATAGTCTCTCCGTCCTTTACCTATCTAACGATAAAGGTCAGTTGGTCAACGTGAGGGAGACCTGGTATAGAATCCACGCTTATATAGAGTAGTATTTTGATGATTTTATTTCGTTAATAATTGATTTTAAAACTTGCTGTCCCATTATATTAATAAACTCATTACAAATATTTGCAGACAAATATGATGTAATTCCTTTCCCACGATTTCCGCAATGTCGTATAAGATCAGTAAAGCCCGGATTTTTAAGCCCTTAAAAAAGCTAAAATAGGCAGGCACTTAGGCCCTCCAAATCCCTAAAATAAACGGTTTTCTAGACAAACTAAATGCAGAAAGGCACTATAAAAAGCCGCTATTGCTCGGTTTAATAAAAGAGACTCAGCTCATGGAGGAACATTAATACTTTCAGCTAGGGGTGATTTTTCTCGGATTTCGTACTTTGACTTTCTATTAGTTGAGAAAGTCTTTGAATTTTCGCTGGTGCACAGCCTACTTTTCGATCTCTATAAAATATGTATTTATAGATAGACCTAGTTCAGATAGTTCATCTTTTTTACAGAACCTTCTAAGCTGGCTTGATGCTTTACCTATTAAAAACAGAAAAAAAAATATCTAGCGATTTTAATATTGACTTCGCTATTGTGTATGCTGTTCAGAAATTATTTTGATTCCTGATTATTGATTGATTATTGAATATTTTTGATTCCTTTGGGTTTCAAATGCATGTCGAGTCACCGAGCAGAATCTCAAAAACTACAGCTAGCACCATTTACTACGTTGTGTCGGACCTACCACCTAACGATGTAGAATCTATAGTTATTTGCTGTTGCCTCTCGGATCATGAAGCAATTTTGACCAATTTTTCTCTAGGAAAGAAACCAAAACCCACATCCCACCGCCTGGGTAGAATTTTTTTCAACAACAACTTTATAAATTTTCGAAATAAATGTAAATCCATTGATTGGAACTTTCCTTCTGGAGAGGTAGACCTTAACTTCTCAGATTTTTTAATGAAAGTTTCCTGTGCCATTAATTCAGCGTTCCCCCTAACTCCCATTAAGCCCAAGCGTCATAAACCTTGGACTACAGTGGGAATTAGAACAGCTTCCAAAAACATGCGCTCCTTGATGTACATTAAAAAGTTCACGGTCAACCCTAAGGTCCTTAAGTACATCTCGTAATACCGTACTTTTCAAAATCATCAAATTGGCTAAAAAAGATTACTTTCAAAATCGCCTCTCAACTACTGTAATAATGTCGCTAGAGAGGCCTGATCAATAGTAAATCATCTGAGAAATAAATCTCGTTCACCTAACCAAATTTATCCTGATCCAAATGATTTGAACAATTATTTCGGAAATGTGGCCAAAAATATAACAACTAATATTGCGACCCTCTTTCCTTCCTCTCTGACTCAAATATGAATTCCAGTAGTTTCTTTTTAAGTCCTGTTGACAACTCGGAACTACCACAAGCCATTACAGCTATAAAAAGCAAGTCAACATGCAGCACTGATGGTCTACCGGTTAAAGTATTTGTAAACCTTCCTCTTGAAGCAATGAACCAATCTAATCAACCAATCTTTCGAGAAAGGTGTTTTCCCCCAGTGCATCAAGACAGCAATCATTATCCCTCTACATAAAAGTGGTGATAAGGACTGCTGCTGCAACTACAGACCAATCTACCTGCTCTTTCAAAGATCATAGAAAGGCTCGTCAAGGTACGCTTGATGGCTTTCCTGACCAAATATAGCATCTTAACATCGAATCAGTTCGGATTCTTATCCAGTAAAAGTTCGAGTGCTGCCATATTCTCTGTTCTTAGTGATCTACCACAATCTTAACAACAAACTTTTCACAGCAAAAGTTTTTTGTGACATTGTCAAAGACTTCGATTGTGTGAACCATGAGATTCTGCTAAAAAAATTCCTTTTATGGAATTCTGGGAACTCCACAGGAATGGTTCAAATCCTATATTGGCAATAGAAAGCAGTTCGTCAGGGTAAATGACTACTCTTCCTCCTGCAGAGCGGTGGATGTTGGTGCCCTCAAGGTTCCGTTCTAGGTCCAATTCTCTTCCTAGCATTCATCAACGATATAACTAATTTAAATATCAGCGGAGAAATTTGTCTCTTTGCCGATGATACTAGTATCACATGGTCCAAACCTAACCTGCCGCTTCTCCACTCTACTATATCTAATAACCTTGCATGTATTAAGTCATGGTACGATTCTTACTGTCTAGAATTAAGTACCAAGAAAACTGTAGTCCTATCTTATAAAGGTAAACTCCCGCCTCTTATACCTCTAGACAACAACTTCATTAACTCTGTTGACTCTGTTAGATTTCTGGGCCTCAACATTGACAATTCTTTTTCAATCAGAATTCTTCGGTGATCACTAGTTTTTGGACCGCACATACACCTATTAGCCTCAGCTAGCCTCACTCAACGAGTAAACATTCTTTACGATATTTTACTTTAATATTATTGTTATTTATTTAATTGTTTATTTATTTTTTTCTTTATTTTTTACGATTTGTATTTATTTATGTATGCTCTTCTCAGTGGCGGATCCAGAAAATACGCAAGGGGGAGGGGGTTGGCGGGTGGTCACAAGGAAAATAAAGCAGCACATTTTTTCAAAAGGAAATCTCCTTTAAATAGAATCAAGTAATTCTGATAACAAATAATAAATTGAGAAATTAAAAATTTATCAAGTTTAGCGTTTAAATTTAAATAATAAATTCAAGTTTTCGCTTTTGCGAATTTGTAAACTTATCAATAACGTTTTCAATGTCTATAGAAATATCTTGATGAACGTGTAATAACGCCAATCCCGTCAATCTATCCTCTGCAATCCTATTTCGAATCCAGGTTTTTAACCTACGAAGGGCTGAAAAACTTCGTTCTGCATTAGCTTCACTAACTGGCAACGTAAGTAAAATTTTTAATAGAATGCTACAATTCGGATAACATTCGCGATCGCAATGTTCAGAATATACACGAACAGGTTGTATAAAATTATTTCCTCCGAGTTCTACTAAACGAAAACATTTAGCGCGCCATAAGTTTAACTCGGCTCCAAATATTGATTTCGAATTTAAATTTTGAACTTTCTGAAATATAGTCTCATATTTCTTCCATAAAACTTCAGTTAAATTTTGAAAGTTTTCATTGTCCAATTTGATTAAGTTTTGAGGTAGTAATTTACTCAAATGAAAAGCATCAATAGTATCTGAAGAAAACCTAGTACTCACATCATTTAAAATAAAATCTAACAAAGGAATAAAAATACATCTTCTGAAATATTCTTCGGCGCTACTTGCTGGTTGATTGTCCCTATTTGTTTGTTTTCGTGCAATTCTGGGCAGAGTAATGGTTATATTTTGTTCACTTGCTAATTTCTCAATGTTTTTCCAAATGTTATTGAAAATATTTTCCACATTATTTCTTTCAGAAGTGAGTACTAAGATAAGATCCTTTATACCCGTAGCGGCTGTACTTATATCAAATGTCGCTTTTTGAAATATTCTACTGAATGGTAACATTAAGGCAAAAATGTGATTGATACATTTTAATGAAACAATGAACTCAAGTGTCAATAATGAGGTATTCAATATGTTAGCTTTCGATGATGATGTGGCATCGTCCCATACACTAATATTGTTCAATGATTCTAAAATTGCCGCAAAATCTTGGTCAAATGCTAGCGTTGTTGTGTGTCTTTCAACCCACCGAGTATCACATAAAGTACCCAATGATGTTTTAGCCATAAATTTTTTTAGTACAAAAGACCGTTTTGCAGACGCATTAAAAAATGAAAGCACTTCGCGAATTATTCCAAAACAGTTCCTAATACTTTTGACATATATGCATTTTGATATGGTTAAATTAAGAGAATGGTTATGACATGGTACCCAGACTGCACATTCAGTATATTTCATAATTTCTGCAACCGCTCCACGTTGCTTAGATGACATTATATTACAGGTATCTGTACAGATGCCGACACAATTTTTCAAATTAAATTCATGTTTCTGCAGAATTTTCTTAACCGAATCTCCAAGTACTTTTCCATTTAAAACCGGTTCAGCATTAGAATCTTCTCCAAAGTTTAATTGATGCAAATCAAAGAATCCCACAAAGTCTTCTCTTATTTCATCTTCTACCACATATCTTATCACGATGCTTAGTTGAGATATTGTGGATACGTCAGTCGTCTCGTCAAACATTATGGAATATAAACCGGCTTTGTTTACATTAAATTTTATTTTACTCACAATTTCATCACCGCAAAATTTAATTAAACTATTTTGAGTTGTTTTGGATATATAAGTTGCGTTCGCAGATGAATTTTGTAGATGCTCCTTCAATGTTGTATCGCCGGATCTTGCAAACAATTTCAAAATTGCCCTCGTTCGTAATACATCCAGAAGGTTTATTAGGAAAGTCATCTAACGAGCCGTCATCTCGAAGACCTCTAAATGCAATGTTTTGTCGGCCGATTGTTATGATTACGTCTAAGATATGAGCTAGTCGATTCCGGTTATCCTGAATTTGAATCAAACGTTGAGATGATAACATATTTTCAATTTGATTTTCCAGCTTATCATAATTCTGCAAAAACATATTGCAAATTTCAATGGCATTTTTATGATAGCTTGCACGTTGATGTTTCTCCAAATATCCTTCTGCTCCCAGCAGTTTAGCAAACTTTGTCATAGGTTTAGTGATTAAAGCACCTGCTTCTACATTGCATTTTTCACTACCTACAGATGTTGGACGTTGTATGAAGCAATATTTGCAGAATATTCCTTGCAGTTTTGGTGAATACACTAACCAAGGATATTTTGTTAAATGGCTTTGTTTCAAATAGCGTTTTTCAATTTTTGCCTTTTTTGTATGTTCTGAGTATGGGAACACATACTTATTTGGAGGTGTAAAAGAATTTTGTAGCAGTTCCTTTTTCAAATATTTACTTATGGGTTGATTAATAAAATTTCCAATATCTTTGGGAGAATTATCCACTTCTTCAATCTCCATATTTTGAATTGTTGATGTCGTTGGTGAGTCAATTGTTTCTGCAATTTTGCTTGTTTTATTTACAATTTGTTCATCATCCTTCTTATCAACTGTCAAAGTTTTTGGTTTTTTTGAAAAATTTTTCAATAGTATAGTTTGGAAGTTTTTTAGACATTTTACCTGCACAAATTAAAATATCAATTAATAAATATACCTGATACTTATAACAATGAAATTACATGTATGAAAGTATAGTAAAATATAGTTTCAAAGACGGCAATATTCATTATTTTTGTTGTGGAAGATTAAGCCGAATTCGCTTCCTATCTACTCGTTCATACGGTTCAATGTCCCATAACACACAGATATTGCCGCCTTTGATGTGATGCGACTCGAATTCAAAATAATTTATTGTTGCATTAATACTGCAACAGAAATTTATTTGTATTTAACAATTTATGACAATTTTAAGTGAAACATGCTGCTACACACTTTGATAATTTGTAGATGAATTTATTAATTTCTGGATTATAATGATTGCCCACTTTAATAACCTCAGACGTTCACCACAAACATGAAAAGCTTTAAAAAGAGACCTAATTTTTTAACAAATTTCAGTTGCACATGAGCGTAGCTAGGCGGTGCGTAGCCACCTATGGCAATATTAGTAAAACTGTAATGCGCTGCATGAAGCCAATTTTCAAACCACAGATTCAGACGGATTTTTTAAATTTGCGGGAAAATGATGCTTGATGTAATTTTTTTTTATTGGTACAGCCACCCAATACTTAAGGAGTTCGAAATCTAGTTTTATGGATTTTTATAATGATGAGTTCCAAGGGGGGGGGGGGCGATCAACCCCATCGCCCCCCCCCCCCCTGGATCCGCCAGTGGCTCTTCTTTTGATATGTTTTTGATTTATTTATTTATTTTGCCTGTGCTTTGTCCACAGAAATTATGTATTTCTAATTGACAATAAAGCAATATATTATTATTATCTTTATATTCAGCATTTGGATTTTTTGTTT
Source organism: Phosphuga atrata (assembly GCA_944588485.1). NCBI lineage: Eukaryota > Metazoa > Arthropoda > Insecta > Coleoptera > Silphidae > Phosphuga > Phosphuga atrata. The sequence continues at coordinate 47,283,068 of OX155904.1, forward strand.
AGCAACCCATTCGTATTGATCGAATTTATTGCGTGCGTTGTAGATTGTAGATTGTAGATATGGTGGTGACGACTTGTACTGCGACCTTTATAGATCTATTGTACCCCACCCTCCTCCTCCAAGTGTTGGTGTACTTACCCATTTAGAGCGCCTCCTCTAATCCTGATTCCTTTAGGAATCTCAGGATCTGGGTGGGATTCAAGGCCTGCAGCTCCTCTGTGTTCAAGCAGTGAGCCCCAAGGTACATCTGTCTCTTGCGGAGTAATGCTCCGCAGTCTTTGAACAGATGTATGGGGGTTTCCTCTGCTGAGCCACAGAATCTGCATCCATCATCCTCCTCTAGGCCTAGGGCCTTGAGATGTTTCCTAAGTCTGCAGTGTCCCGTCAGGGCTCCTGTCAGAATTCTGAGCTTGTTCCTGCTTAGTTTCAGGCAAGCTTTAGTTCTCTTCTGGTTAAAAGATCCCAGCATCACTTTGGATTGCCTTAGCCCTGGAAGTTCTTCCCAGGTTTTCATCCATTTTCTTCTTATTTCTTCATCTAAACTTTTGCGGATGGTGTTCACGCTCATACCGCAAAAGGGTTCCGGACCTATAAAGGGGCTACTGGATCCCTTGTTTGCTAGGTGATCGGCTTCTTCGTTTCCGTCTATACCAGTGTGTCCTGGTACCCAGTATAGCGTTACTTTATTATCCCTGCCAAGCTTGTTCAGCTTCCCCACACAGTCCCATACCAGTTTGGATCTGATGGTGTATGAGCTAATGGCCTTGATGGCTGCTTGGCTATCTGACAGGATAGCAATTCGTTTTTTGCGGTACTTCCTGTCGAGGTTAAACTGTGCACATCTTTCGATTGCGTGTACCTCTGCTTGGAAGATACTTGGGGATGTTCCCATGGATTCGGAGTATCTGGTACGAGGTCCAAACACTCCTGCACCAGTGCCTTCCTTTGTCTTCGAACCATCTGTATACCACTTGATGGCATTTTGCTCTATGTGGTATGCTGAGGATTCGTCGCTCCAATCGGCTTTACTACTACACATTGCTGTGTAGTTTTTCTCGAAGTGGTATTTGCATACCATTTCGTCTTTTGGTACTTCCAGCCAGGGGATCTTGGTAGCGAGGCTGTTTCGGTCTCTGCTCCCGATTATTTTGCCTCTGCCCATTCCTTCCTTGCTGAACCTTACGATCGCCGATCTGGCGGCGCTCTCCACCACAAGGTGCAGCGGAGTCAGATCCAGCAGCAGCTCCAATGCTGCTGTCGGACACGACCCCATCGCCCCCGTGATGCAGACACACGCCAGTCTTTGAATCTTCTCAAGCTGTTTCCTCATAGAGGCCAGCTTGATTCTACTTCCCCACGCAACCGCCCCATAAGTGATAGCAGGTCTCACTATCATGGTGTACATCCATCGCAGGATAGTGGGGTTACAACCCCACGTTTTTCCTGCCAGATTTCTGCACACCATTAGGGCGCGTTTGGCTTTACCTACCACTGCCTCAGCGTGTCTATTCCATAGGAGTTTGCTATCTAGTGTGATACCCAGATACCTTATCTCCTGTTGGTATTCTACTGCCTTCCCATCTATGAGTATGGGATGTAGGCAGTTTAGTTTTCTCCTTCTAGTAAATGGTATCACCGTGGTTTTGCTCGGGTTGAGTCTTAATCCCACTGTTTGACACCATCTACTAGTTACTTTGAGGCCTCTCTGAACAATTTCACAGAGCGTTCCCTCAAATTTTCCTCTGGCCATTATGACTATGTCATCGGCGTAACCTTGACGTTTGATGTCTGGGTCGTTTAGCCTAACCAGTAGTTCATCAACTACCAGGCTCCACATTAGCGGTGATAGTACACCTCCCTGTGGGCACCCTCGAGTTGTGGAGATCTTAATGGTGTCTTTTCCCACTTGTGTCTCCGCCGTTCTAGTTCTCAGCATTTCTCCCATCCACTTTGAGATAGTGCTGTCGATATTCCTTCTTTCGAGGGCCGCCCTGACAGCCTCGTGTGAGGTGTTGTCAAAAGCTCCCTCTATATCCAAGAAGGCACATATCGCTACTTCCTTTATCTCTAGTGCTGCTTCTATTTCGTTTGTCAGCTGATACAGGGCGGTTTCTGTGGATTTCCCTGCTCTGTAAGCATGCTGACTCCTGTGTAGTGGTGTACCTACCAGCACTATAGTCCTAAGGTAATTATCAATCACCTTCTCCATTGTCTTTAACATAAAAGATGTTAGACTAATGGGTCTAAATGACTTCGGTTGAGTGGTGTCTTTCTTCCCCAGCTTCGGTATAAATACCACCTTAGCCCTTCTCCATAGCTCCGGTATATATCCGAGCGCTAAGCTACTTCTAAAGATATTTAGAAGATACGGCATTAGTTCTCTCTCTCCCTTTTGTAGGAAGGCAGGAACTAGTCCGTCCACTCCTGGGGCCTTAAAAGGCTGGAAAGTGCCGATAGCCCATCTGATTCGGTTTTCCGTACAGATGGACGCTGCCCTCTTCCAGTCGGCCCGACTTGGTTTCCGTGGTTGCATCAAGCCCTCGGTCTCCCTGTATACTCTACATCCCGGAAAATGGGTTTCTAGTAGGAGGAGAGCTCTTTGCTCTTCATCCTCCGTGAAGGTCCCATCCGGTTTCTTGAGAGTGGTTGTCATTTCCACTCTATCCTTCGCTAGTGCTTTGTGCAGTCTAGCTGCCACCGGCGTGGATTCTATGTTTTCACAGAAGGTCCTAAAGTTTTCCCTTTTTGCCCTTCTGATCTCTTTGTTGTAGGTGGTAAGCACCTCAGAGTATTCTAGCCAATTTCCGTATTGCTTGGCTTTGTTGAAAAGCCTACGTACTCTTGCTCTTAATGTAGACAAATTTATGTTCCACCATTTTTCGTCCTTATGCTCCTTCACGGTTTTTACCGGGCAGCTGGATTCAAATGCCGTGGTGATTGCTACATTTATTTCTCCTACAGCCTGCTCCAGCACGGTGTAGTGTTTGATACTACCCCGCACTGTCACCTGCTCTAGGTTTTCTTTTAGTTGGGAACTAAACATAGGCCACACAGTTTGTCTGGGGTTTCGAATGGGGGTGTTTTCCTCACTCGCTCCTTCCAGCTCAAACTCTATGATCCTATGATCTGACATTGAGGGCTCACTTGAAACCCTCCACTTTTTAATTAGTTTACTTACGTTAGCGCTACCTACCGTAATATCCAGTACCTCATTTCTGACTTTAGTGACAAATGTTGGTGTGTTCCCAACGTTGTACACAATTAAGTTCTCTTTAATGAGGTATTCTAAAAGGTACTCACCCCTCTTATTAGTGTCCGTGCTGCCCCACATCTCATTGTGTGCGTTCGCGTCACATCCCAGGATGAGTGGCAGCCTTCTCCTAATACAGTGTTCCACCAGCTTTTGTACTTCAATGGGTGGTATGCTGTTACCATCGCCAGGGAAGTATGCTGATGCGATCACTACTTCGCGGTGGAGACCCTCGATCTTGATGAGGGCCTGAATCGGTACTAAATCCCGCGTTAAAAATTCTGAAGTAGTTTATGCCATTTCTTACCATAATGCAAGTTCTAGGGGAGACCTCACGGCTGTCCCATACCAACTTACATTCCCTGTTGCTAAGGCCTTTGATCTTACCTCCGTAGGTCCAGGGTTCTTGAAGCAGCGCTAGCCCTAGGTGCTGCTTGGTGAACATCCTAGCCATCACAGCTGAAGCTGCTTTGGCATGATGGATGTTCACTTGGGCTATTTTGGTGCGCCTGCTGGTCATTCTTGTTTTGTGACAGGAGGCGGCAAGTCCTCCTCTGTCCCTACAAGAACATCTACCTCTGCCTCTGTAGACATGGCTGGACTGCTCATGTCTACGAGTGTGAGGTCAAGGTCGTCTTCCCGGGAATCCGGGCTGACTTCCTTGTTCTCTGTGTCGGTTAGGTCCCGTACACATGGATTATTTTTACCTTTGGAATTCATATAAATCCCACGAGTCGCAAGGGAACTAAAGGTCCACCACATCAGAGCCCCGCTTGATAGTGGTAAGGCTGGATACCCTCTGAGGTCGCCAGGTATCAGAGGGGCTCCGTAAGCGATGGCCGGTTGCCCTTGGCCATCAACCAGTCCCTTTGGCACGGGTCGCATGACACCTTGGGATTAAGGGTTTGGAAGTTCTTGGTTGTTCGCCCTCCGCCGAACGCCCCAACCGGGGTTGTTCCAGTCGTGACGTCCAACGGTACGCGAAACTAAGCCCTCACACCGCGACAAGGTGACTTCCACGTGAGGGTTGCGTGCGTTATTGACATAATCGATCAGAGATGAGCAAGGTTTCGTTGCAACGTCCATGGTAATAGTGCTATTCTGTAAACTTAAGCTTGTTTTATTCATAATTCCCAAAAGATCATTCCATATCTCCGTTAAAAGAATACTATTCAATTTTTCCATTTTTTTTTTTGCTAGGCTTTAGGCTTCGTTTCTTGTTTCTCCTTGCTCTTTTTCACTTGGAATTGAGGACAAAACTTCAGAAATATTTTACCATTTTAAATATTATACCATCTAGTATTCTAGAGAGACTTCAGGACTTTATTTACGCCCAAATGCTCTGTCATAATTTTCCATCGTTTGGTGGAAGCTGAGAAAAAATTGAATATTTTTTTGGATATACTGAAAATATTCTACAGCTTAGGAAATACATTCAACAGCCTGATCACCTACTCAATTTAGCGAATGAGCCGCACATGGGACAAAAATTACAAATTTACATTTTTCTTTTATTCTTGACTGAACACCAGAATACTTTTCAGCCATATTTGATGCATTATTATAACTCTGCCCACGACAATCTTTTATATTAATATCAAGGCTTTAAAAAAGTTTAAAATAGTATCTGCTATGCATTCTGCATTATGCTTATCCATAGAGAAAAACTGCAAAAATCTCTCAATAGTCTCTCCGTCCTTTACGTATCTAACGATAAAGGTCAGTTGGTCAACGTGAGGGAGACCTGGTATAGAATCCACGCTTATATAGAGTAGTATTTTGATGATTTTATTTCGTTAATAATTGATTTTAAAACTTGCTGTCCCATTATATTAATAAACTCATTACAAATATTTGCAGACAAATATGATGTAATTCCTTTCCCACGATTTCCGCAATGTCGTATATGATCAGTAAACCCCGGATTTTTAGGCCATTAAAAACGCTAAAATAGGCAGGCACTTAGGCCCTCCAAATCCCTAAAATAGGCGGTTTTCTAGACAAACTAAATGCAGAAAGGCACTATAAAAAGAAACTAAGTAAGATAATATTACTTATTAATAAAGTACCTACTATATTATAAAAGAAAAATAAACATTGTATAACAAAAATAAATATAAATGTAAAAGAAAAATATTGCAGACTTCTTCATATATATTAAAACATAACGATTAAACACTAGTATATCAAAATAAAACAATAATTTATCTCTATGTATATTTTGATTCACAAAATATAACAAACATTTGTTCGATAGAATTTTCTGATAGAGACTGCCGGCGTTCGTTGAGCACTTGCTTGTAAGCCGAAAAGCTTTGTTCCACGTCACAAGATGTGATAGCGGCATATTTATATTTAGCCATATCACCTGGAGATAACTCAACCCAGTTGATGAATGGTACAGGCCCAGTTGAATTGCCGCATAATATTTTATTTATATCTCGAAGAACTTGAAGGTCTGGATTTTTCTGTAAAACGTTACTTAATTTTTGCAATGCAATTTTTGCAACATTTCCCGGTGTTTATATTAAGGCTTCTTACATTGATATGTAGAATTATTATGTCATAATCGTTGAGCGCAAAATTTAAACACTCGAGGTTATCTGTTGACTGCTCGACGGGAATATATAGATAATAAGAATTAACTGACATTAGAAAAATTAAAAGCTGTTAATTTGATTTTTTTATGAAAACGTATTATGACAATGTTTACCTCTGTCCCATCCTTTGGCTTTTGTTTTGACTAGGGTCTTTTTGGGATCCGGTTTTGGTTCTGATGTGTCGTTAGAAAGTGATGATGTTCTAGTGACCGGTTGATCAGGTCGTTTCATTTTGTCTTTTACTTATTGTGTTTCAAATTATCTCTGGATGTCCGTTCTTTATTTGTTGATGATTCTTTGTGAAAGTTCTCTTCCGGTGTATTTGAATGAGTCTTTTTACTATCTATCGCAGAAGTCTTTTCAAAAATGATTGGTGTACGAGTTCCAGTTTCTTGAAGGTCAGTGCTTCCTTTAAAAGTTTCAGGTCTGTTGACGTTAATGATTAATTAATGTGGAAATTAACAATGTTAGTCGTCAAATAAAAAGGATGCACACAGATTTAATTGTAATATTAAAGAACTCAAAGTAACACGCGTCTATACCCCACTAAGGTCGCAGCACCAAAAAGTAGAGAGAGATGGTTGGCACATTGCGACAAATGCTTACAAGACTAGCAGTGTTGCCAATATAGAACTGGTAACCTTTATGGTACCAACATAACACATAGTACATAAGTATGGTGACATTCAAACAAAATATAATTACAACACTTCCTCTAATGTTATCATGCAAAATTTAGTTCATTTTCTTGAGTCCCAACATTTCACGTAGTTTAATGAATCTAGGCTTTGGAAGTGGCTTCGTTAAAATATCTGCCACTTGTGCGTCTCCTGGAACGTGTTCGATTGTTATATCTCCAGAATTTAGTTTCTCTCTAACGAAGTGGAATTTGACTTCAATATGTTTGGTCCTTTTATGGAATTCTGGGTTTTTAGCCAATTTTAGTGCACTAGCACTATCAGTATAGAGAGTAGGTAAATTACTGTCTGTCCCGTTTACATCGTTCAGCAATCTGCTCAGCCAGATTGCTTCCTTTGTGCCTTCACAGGCTGCAATGTATTCAGCCTCAGTTGTTGATATAGCAACACAAGTCTGCTTCTTACTGCTCCATGAGACTGCTGCATCTGTGACTTTGCAAACCACGCCGCTTTGGGATCGCCTGGTAGGTTTGTCTCCCGCGTAGTCAGCATCGCTGTAAACTTCCAGTTTTGGAATCGCCAAATCTTCCTTCATGTACAGCAAACCCAAATCAGCTGTACCTCGAAGATAGCGAAATATGCGCTTGACTGCGCCCCAGTGTGATGCTCTCGGATTCTCCAGAAATTGGGAGACTGCGCTGACGGCATAACTAATGTCGGGCCTTGTTGCTACCGACAGGTACATAAGACAACCAATTGCCTCGCGAAATGGCGTTGACTTGTCAAGGAATGGGTCTTCCTCGCTGTCTGACAAGTAGTCATCACTCGGAGTGGCAACCGCATTACACTCCTCCATGTTGAACCTCTCCAATACTTGTTTTGTGTATGTGCTTTGACCTACAAATAAAGAATTAGCACATTGTTTGGTTTGCAAACCAAGAAAACAATTTAAATTGGACACTTTTATTTTAAAGTTCGTTTTGTGTTCGACGAGAAATTTTTGGACTTCTGTTTGGTTGTTGGTGGCCACAAGTCCATCGTCAACATATATGGCGATCATGATGACGTACAACGAAGTACGTTTGATAAAAAGACATGGATCTGCTTTGCTTTGATCAAAGTGTTGTTGCTTCAGGAAGTCTACGAGCCGTTTATTCCAGCATCTAGGTGCTTGTTTTAGCCCATAGATGCTACGTTGTAGCTTACATACGCGTCCCGTCCCATCTTCAAACCCCACTGGCTGTGCCATGTATACTTCTTCCTCTAGTTCTCCGTAGAGGAATGCCGTTTTAACGTCAAATTGAACCAGATCAAAATCCTTGGATGCTTTTGCCACCAGTCGTGCTTTAAATCTCTCGATTGAGCCATCTGCATTTTTCTTTAGCCTTAATACCCATCGGCAACCAACAGCCTTCTTTCCTTTGGGAAGGCTCACCAGAACCCAAGTTTGGTTCTCAATGAGAGATGCAATTTCTTCTTCTTTGGCTTCTTTCCAATTTGTTTCGTCAGTAGACGATTCGCTTAACAGAACTTCAGCATCAATTTCTTCCTCCAACAAATAGTCATTCATTCGTACTGGACGTCTTCTTCTTTGTTTGGTTTTCGTTGTTTCGTCATGATCGTCCTCTTCCTCGCGAGGTTGATTGACTCCATCGTCGTCATCATGGTCCTGGTTCACTTCACCTTGAACAACTTGATGGACATCATCATCGTCATCATGATTCATCTCTTCTTCTCGATGTTGATGGACATCGTCGTTTGTCACTTCCTCTGGAACTTGATGAACGTCGTCGCCGTAAGCCTCCAGGACTGGATTAACATCCACTGCACATGGTTCAATGTGATCGAGGGATTTCTGTAAATTTTTATCCATGAAAATCACATCATGGCTGATAGTTACCTTCTTTTCATCTTGCAGCCAGACCCGGTACCCCTTCTTCTCTCCACAGTATCCAACAAAACAAGCGGACTTGCTTTTAGCATCAAGTTTTCGACGCATCTGGTGAGGAATGTGGACGTAGCACCTTGTTTCAAACGTTTTAAAGTGTAACGGTGTGGTTGGTTTCCTGTTAAACCACACTTCGTACGGAGCTTTTGCTTCCACAGAGGTAGGGCCCGTTCTGTTTAAAACATACACAGCGGCGTTGACAGCCTCTGCCCAAAGATTTATCGGCATCTTTGTCGCGTGTATTAAAGTGCGCGCACTTTCAACCAATGTCCTGTTTTCGCGTTCCGCGGTCCCGTTTTGTTCTGGCGAATAAGGCATTGTAATTGTTTGCACTATACCATTCGCCGAGAGGAAAGACTTGAGAGCCTGATTGTCATATTCTTTTCCTCCGTCACTTTGAAACTAGCGAACTGTTACACCGGCTCTAGTCGCCTCATTTATGAAAGTTTTAACGCATTCAGGAACTTCACTTTTCTGTCGAATAAAAAACACGCGCCGAAACTTGCTAAAATCGTCTTTTATACACAGAAAGTATCTCGATCCGCCGAGAGAGGTCACCTGCATTGGCCCGCATACATCGGAATGCACGAGCTCTCCCGCACTCTTTGCCTTGTCTCTCCGCGAACGAAAACTTATTCGTTGTTGCTTCCCGAGAATGCACGCTTCACAAACTGCGTCATTACGATCTAGCGCACTAATGTTGTATCTTTTTAACACCTCACGAACATGCTGCTTGTTTTGGTGACAGAATCTCTCATGCCAAGTTTGGAGTGACGCCGTTTTCGTAGTTGCCACGGCCGCCAACATGGTCGCACACTCATCGACTTCTGATGAAAAAAGACAAAGATTATTTGTCCGAGAAACAGTCATATTTAGTGCATATAAGCCTCGTGTGGTCATTGTACCCGTTAAGCGCACATCGTTGTTCTTCACAAACTTGCACATGCGGATGTCAGCTTGAAACTTAAAGCCTTTCTTCATTGTTGCGCTGACTGAGAAGAGATTGCGCCCAAGATCTGGTACATACCAGACGTTCTCTAAGTAGTTGTCAACTGACGCACCGTTGTAACGCATCTGAACGTTCACTGTTCCATGACCAATTGCCTTTATGACACTAGAGTCCCCGAGATGCACGGATTTTTCTTGTTCGAATCTGTTAAAAGAAGCAAAGTATTCTTTTCTACTCGCCATGTGTGCCGTTGCACCACTGTCCGCAAACCAAGTCTCACTGTCAGTTACCGCACTATTTGCGAACGATGCAACCGCCATGAAAGCTTCACCCGCACTTTCGTTATTGCTGAAATTTTTGTTTCTGCATTCGCGAGCAACATGTCCCATTTTGTGACATTTGTAACACTTTAAAATAGGCTTACGTTTATAGGCTTTCCTGTCCTCTGCAACTAGCGCTTCAGATTCGTTTTTCTTCGTTGGCAAACGCATTTCTATTAACCGTAGACGCTCGGTTAACTTGTTTATCGAACGATCAGCAATGGCAACGGACTCCCACACACTCTTAAATTCGAAGTACTCTGTGGGGAGGGTTGACAAAATTCTACTCATGAGTAACAGGTCAGGAAGTTGCGTTTGGGCAACCGTCGTAAGTTCTTCATTCATTTCCCTGAAGATGCGCTGAAGCCGAGCGATATGTGTCATGATATCCTCATTTTCATCCTTTTCATAGGTGAAAAATCTTTCCATCAGCCTGTCTAAGCGCTGTCCTGAACTTTGTTCATATACACTGAGTAGTTTTTCCCAAACAGCTTTAGCTGTGTCACATGTGGCTGTCAAGTCCACATTCGATTCGTTCATTGTCGAAACAAGTACAAGTTGGGCTAGCGCGTCAGCTTTTTTATACTTTCTTAATGCTGCTTCGTCGTTCGAAGCTTCCGGGACGATCGTCATGCCGGTTACAACTTCATACACCTCGTGGTGTTTCAGTACCAAACACACTTGACGTTTCCACATCACCCAATTTTGTGCTCCACTCAGTTTATCGATCTGAGCCTTAAACTCCATTGTTATTGAAACAATCAAGGCAGTAACGTACTACAAGAAAAGATGTCCGAACTCACAAACACGTGCTCACACTCGCGCAACTTACTAAGTTCAAGATTTTAATCACTAAACACTCGAAATTTACAGAAAATTCGTTCTGGGCCCATAACCTGTTGAGGTTAATGATTAATTAATGTGGAAATTAACAATGTTAGTCGTCAAATAAAAAGGATGCACACAGATTTAATTGTAATATTAAAGAACTCAGAGTAACACGCGTCTATACCCCACTAAGGTCGCAGCACCAAAAAGTAGAGAGAGATGGTTGGCGCATTGCGACAAATGCTTACAAGACTAGCAGTGTTGCCAATATAGAACTGGTAACCTTTATGGTACCAACATAACACATAGTACATAAGTATGGTGACATTCAAACAAAATATAATTACAACAAGGTCGGATTAGGTTTTTTAGACAGTCCATAATTGCAGGAATTAAAACTGCGGCTAGCTCCTTAACATCGACAGAGGTTGGTCGCATAGGTGTTGAGAGAATTTTAGAATACGAATTATTATTAATTGGTGTGGTAATTATAAGATAAGCATTTAATTATGCACTAACTAGATTTACTAGATTATTTCGTCTCACTCGTCCCACTCCGTCCCATAAAAAATTGTCGTGCCATCCCATTCCCAACATGGGATGGGATGGGTCCATGGGATCCCATGCTCATCTCTAATACAGGGGTCTGGTCAGACCACATGTGCCAAACCAAAGGTTAGTGGACTATGTGCCAAACGGAGGGTTAAGTATGTTCTTTTCGACATAATAAAATGAATAAATAAACAAACACGTCAACACTTCTATTATTAACACACTTCTAACAATTCTATTACTTATCGGTATCTTGATGTCAATAAAGATGGACTTAAACTAAAGATAATTATATATTGTTAAGAGAAGGAAGACTTTTCCCAATTGCGTGCCGCCACTAATAACAAAGGAATTCCAACCCCCAAGTGCACGTAGTTGTTTCTATATTTAATATTTACAACTACAGAAAATAAATACCTAAAATTTATTAGTTTAAATATGACATTGCTTACAAATGCATTTAAAACCATTAGTGGTCACAAACAATTGCAAGCACGTAGCGGTCATAAAACAGCCCCAAAAAGCATTCAAAACCATTAAGAAGACACAATAAAAATAGAAATGTTGGGTCAAAATAAAATCACACCACTTTCGGGAATTCTCGAACCATAGATAATGTCGACTCAGATAATGTCGAAATGCGGAACAACTACTTCCTACCTTTTGTCGGATTATATTAAGGTGACCATATTTTTTAAACGCGAAAGCAGTACCTAAGCTATTTAAGATATGGGGACTTTTAAAATTGCGGCTTAGGCAAATTTTTGAAAATTTTCAAGGTCAAACGTTCTAGAATTTAAAGTTAGCGTTCACTGTTTACTCAATTTTGGAAGAAAAATTGACAGTTTTTAATGAAGCATTAGCTTTTGATCGAACTTTTCGGAGAGTTTGGCGGATGTTGAAGAACCTCCCATTCGAGTTCTTGGATAGCGGCTTTAACCACTTGTGCAACGTGAGGTCTGGTATTGTCGTGAAGCAGTATAACTTGACCTCGTCGATTGGGTCTTTTCTGTTGAATAGCCTCATTCACACGGTGCAGTTGAGCTTCGTACAGTTTCCTATCAACTGTTCTGTTATTCTCGAGCATATCCCAGTGCAAACGACCCTCACAATCCCACCAAAAGCAGATCATGGTCTTCTTTTGATGGAGGTCTTGCTTGACTCTCGGCTTCGGTGTAATTCTTGGAGTCGTCCACTCCTTTCTCTGCTTCATATTGACGTAAAAACACTATTTATCATCTCCTGTGAGGATTCTGTATAAGAATCGATCTCTATGTCCACGTGCTGCTCGATATCTTGCGAGATGCTGACCAGCAAGTTGAAGACTAATTTCTTTCTTTTGTTCCGTGAGCACATGAGGTACCTGAGTACATGAGGTACCCAATTTTTGAGCAAATCGCATCTTGTGAAGATGATTAAGGATTGTCTAATAAGCGCAGTTAATCTTTTCGGCCAATTCACGACCTGTTTGGCGACCGTCCTCGTTTAAATGTGCCTTTAGAAGTTCCTCCTCGAGTTCAGAAGGTCGGCCGGTGCGGGGCGAGTCGTTAAGTTTAAAATCGCCTTTTTTGAACACGCTGCAGTTGTTACGAGCTGCTTCAGCAGCTTTTTGACCTCGATGAAATAGCAGATGTCAAAAGTGTTGTTTTTTGTCCCCTGAATATTCCATTTTTAAGCTCCAAAAATCATGGAAAATTAAATTATTCTAAACAGAGACTGTAGCAGTTTGGTAGAGTAGAAAGTTATTTCGAATAGTTTTTTCACTTTGCTTTCTAATGCGAAAAATATTTTAAAATAAAAACAACAACAAGAACTGTATAAGACTCTTAGAGAGTTGACTCTTAGAAAGAGTCAACTCTATGAATATATTCGCCAACCTTAATATGTTTAATCTCGATTTGTCACTGCTCCAGAAATCATTAATAAGTGAAAATACTCGTTCAACTGTCGCATTAGTACCTACCCGGAAAACTCAACAAGTAATTCTAAGTTTTTTATATGATTAATGCTCATCTGTAAAATATTTGTATATTTCTTAGCTTATGTTTTATTTTTCTTCCATACATCTATTTTTTCCATTGAACAACTCATACTCGCTAACTTCGTAGTTTACTCGCTAACTTCGTCGAAAAGTTCATTATCATCGATAACAATTTTGTGGTTTTTAGGGTTCCGTACCAAAAACGGAACCCTTATAGGATCACTTTGTTGTCCGTCTGTCTGTCTGTCTGTCTGTCTGTCTGTCCGTCTGTCTGTCTGTCAAGACCTTTTTCTCAGGAACTCGTAGAGGTAACAAGTTGAAATTTGTATCAAATACTCGAGTCTGCGGTCTCTTTCAGCTGTGAAAAAATGAAACTTGTAAGTCAACGCGATCAAAAGATATGACCGTTTATGTCGCATATTTTGCGATTTCACGAGGGAATCAAAACCTAGAGGGTACTTCCCGTTGACATAGAATCATGAAATTTGGCAAGAAGCGGTGTCTTACAGCACATGTAAAGGGAAAAATCAGAAAACCGTAAATATGTACTTTAATTACAAGAAAAATGCGAATTTACTATTAGAAACTTATGAAAATTCACTAATGTTGTCGTAGTGGTATTGTCAGGCTCCAGAAGCATATGGGTTGCATACAGTTAGGTCCTATTCTATGTTTATTCTGAATTTTCTTTGTTTATATTCGTTATGCATTTCATCACGTACGCTTTATATACATAATATATACAGGGTATATATTATGTCTAAATTTTGCTTTTTTATAACCGACATGCGACATACTCAAGTCCCGTAACATCCTGTATATATTATATTTCGTCTAATTTTTCTTTATAATCTACATAATATGTTGATAATCTACATAATAATACTATACTATACAAGTTTGTACGGAACCCTCGGTGCGCGAGTCACAACTTGCACTTGGCCGGTTTTTTTTTTTCACATAATGAATTGTCTTCAAAATCTCTTCCCAGTTTATATAATTTTTTAATAGTATCCATCCAAAAAATGTGTAGCTCTTCGAAACAATCCGTCCATTTATTCACATATTTAATGGAATTTCTATAATATTGTTACGAACTGGTAATTTGATATGGTGCTGCTCCAGGATCAGGACAATGGATGAATTAATTACACGCAAATATGTCCTTTATATGTAATTAAATACTACTTATCTGCTAATATCTTACAATATGTACAATTAATCGCTAACTTATTACAATAATTACTAACTTAAAAATAATAAATAATAAACAATACACTTAATTCTACGAAACTTATGGTCGAAACCCGGAATTTACTTCAACAAAAATACGGAGGTTCGTCTTCAAAACTCAAATTACTCTCTTGCTAGCTCAATTCTGACTGCCCCTTTTTAACTTCCCCTCTACCTCATCACCTCGGTCTTGGTGTGAGTCCTCCCCTAATCTTTATGGAAAATTTCCAAAACTCATAAAACAAAATCCTCTCGGCGTCTCGGCACGATCCCTAAGTTCGAGCGTCTGCCCGCATGATTTAGATAAAGCAGACTAATGGTCCTAAATAAACAAAAACTAATCGGGTGTCCACTTAGTTTTCTTTGCCGACTCGTGAGAAACTGAAATTCTTTGAAACCAAAATCGCGAGATCACAACAATAATTAATTTCTTTAACAGTTTTCGCCTTGCCCTCAGGGTTTGACTTCGATTGTATCGAGTTTCTGCGATTCCTTTAATGTAACAAATCCACTATTGTATCTCTCTATTTGCTCCATAATATTATTTAGGACATTTTTCACCTCGAAAGCTGGCACTTTAGAGCTTTTAATTTCTTTAATAGTGATATGAAATACAACAGCTGGACTATCAATGAAATGCAATGTAACTTCAGATAAAGCGTTTTCGAAAAAAAAATTTAATAGTTTAGACACTGGTCTAAACTCAAGAAGTACGAGCGCAAAGGCTCAAACATTTTGATTGCGCATTTAACAGCAGGTGTTAATGCAAGCCATCTCGCAATGGAATATCCCAACATTTTTTTGAATTCCATTTCTGCTTCCTCGCAGAAAAATCTTTAAGGTATGTATACTTTCACTGTGTATCTGTGAAAGTATACATACCTCTGAGGGATTATGGGTTCAACATCAATACTCATTTGAGTAGAAGCAGTATTAATTGCATTGAATACTGAATTCTGAGCAAAATGTTCGCTTTGAAAATGCATAAAATCACAGTTATTATTATTTATTTTTACATTATTATACAAAGTAGTACAAGCAGTACATCTTATAGAAAGGCAGTACAAATGCAGTGCCTAAAAATTAGACAGTACAGACTATCTCAAAGAAGTACTGTACTGGCTAAAGCAGTACGCCTGGGCACCTTAGTTATATCTACATAAAATATATAAAAAAAAGTTGTACAGTGTAAGAGAATATATCGGCCTTTCGCCACCCCCAACCACCCCCCCTCCCGGAGAAAAGACGGTTATGGTGACAACTTTGGAGTTACTCAATCCACCCGACACCTGCCCCCGGCGGAATTATCATAGACATTTGTATATGAAAAACACATAATTATTCATCATGTGTGGTTTATTGTAGTTAGAATATCTATACCTCAATATATTCCAAGAGGCATACTGAAGGAAATCACGTCTGAAAATTTGTCACTAACTCCCGGTCTAGTATCCTGGTTTTTAAGTGTTAGGCCTAGGCCGCACTGCGGCTAAGCTAATACAAGCGTCCTCACTTGCGGTTTTTTCCCGTGACTTATTTTTCCCATAGCGTACTGTGTGTTTCTAAAGCGGTTTCCCGCTTATAGCGGTTACCGCTCGCGGGAAAAAACCGTAGTGCGGCCTCGGTCTTAGGCCTAGGCCGCACTACGGCTAAACCGCCGCGGTTTTCAACCGCGTGATTTTATGACTCAAGTAAATTAATACAAGCGGCCTCACCTGCGGTTTTCTCCCGCGACTGATTTTTCCCATAGCGTATTGTGTGTTTCTCGAGCAGTTTCGCGGTTGTAGCGGTTACCACTCCACTACCACCAGTGCGGCCTCGGCCTAAGACAGAACAAAATTCAAATTCCGTAAACCCTAGCGGTGGTCGTAGGTATTAATAAATTTTAAAATTTTCGCACATACCAAGTTTGGAGATTACATGTTTTTTTGGAAACATTGGGTTTTAAAAAACCCAATATTCTCTAAGAAAAATTGCAAAATTTTACAATGTAGAAAACAAATTATGTTGATTTTTACATAATTGCAATGTTGAATGAATGTAACAAAACAAATATCAAATTCAAATTTGTTTCCTTAAATTGTTTTATTTTTAAAAGCAGTAAATTGTATAACTCAAATTTAAATAAATTTGGATTGCAGTAATTTGCAAAAAACAATGAAATAAAATGAAAATCGCGTAACTAAATACCGACCATAAAGCAAAAGGAAATTTTAAAAGGGATAATTATTATTTTGGTCAAAGTTCCGTTGACCTCGATCGACAATTCGATTTTTCCAAAAGGGAAAACTTTTGCCAGAGAAAGAGAAAACTTTAATCAGATCGTAGTATCTTTGATTTTCTACATTACCAATATTCTTTCAACCACAAAACAATCCAAATATAGAAACCCTAAACAATCAAACTGAAAAATTAAACAATTTAAAAGAAATAACTAATATTATTAATAATTAGCATTGATTAAGCAAATATTTAATGGTTTTTTCATTTCGATAGTTAAAACTATTTGGTTGACGTAAAAAGAACGCAGCTAATGCCATTACACACAGAGACAGAACATATTGACATGTCAAAATTTTTCATGTTGTAACAGTAACGCGTTCTGTTTTATAGAAATATTATTTCCAACGATGAGTGTGGTGCGGGAAAAGTGCGAGAACTTCACCAACATCCAAATAAGCAACTTGGACAACGAAAAGGCCGTCAGTCCTGATGACGCGCTTCGTTTCACCAAAGTCACCGACACATACCTGTGCTCGCCGGAGGCCAACGTCTACGAGATCGACTTCACCAGGTTCAAGATCCGAGACCTGGAAAGCGGCGCCGTCCTCTTCGAGATTGCCAAGCCCAGCGCGGACCATACAGACGATCACGCTGATAAAGCCAATGGGGACAATGAGGAACCCATCGACCCTAATGCTGGACGATTTGTCCGGTACCAGTTCACTCCACAGTTTCTCAAATTGAAAACTGTCGGAGCTACGTAAGTAACTATTTTTATTTTATCTTTTATTTAATTATCTGTTTGTAGGTTAAATGAAACGGGCTAGGTCTAGAATACGTTTTTTTTTAAACTTAGTGTTGCGGATTTTTTACTTGGTGTAATTGTTCTTAATTGTCTTTGACACTCTTTAACTAAGATCGGAAAGCAAAAATTAAGCTCCTATGTTGCATGGTTCATACATAATGTTATGACAGTTACTGTGTAAATATCATATTCTTCTACCCATTTTGTTATCAGAAATTGGTAATATTTTGGAAAGCAACTAAACAATTAACATTGTTTAGATACTTTCGCAGCTTCCAAAGTTCCTTCCCGGCCTTGTTTGAAAATGGCCATTAACTCTAAACTAACTTCTAAATAATATTCAAAATACAATAACAAGATAATGACAATTCCCTTCCCGACTTTCTTGTATAAACACAAGAAAGCTAGTCCGTCCGATAGACAGTCCACAGTACATTTCGCAGCAAGTAAAGCTGTATAATGTATATAAATTGTATTTGACTGATTCACTCATTCAGTTTAGTTTTATCGTATAAAAATCGCTCGTGTTCAATTATGTTCAATTATATCTATGTTTATTGTTAAATAAAACGCAAACTTAAATACAAAATTTACATAATTATAAATCGCATAGCAGCGTACAAATAAATATATAGTGAAAGTGATTCAATAGTGAGAAATTTATTAAAATTGTGATGAACTGAACATTTTTTACTACCATAAGAAGTCCTCACCTTCTGATAGTTCAAGTGCATTTTTTTTTGTTCGCCTGACGAGAAAAGGACAGGGCCGGACTCAAAAATATTTGGTGATATAAAATGAGGTGCTGGTCATGTAAAAAAACTCCTGAAAAGGGAAGAGATATATTTACGTGTGATATCTGCAAAGATTTACAATGCAAAGAGTGCTGTGGCTTAACCTCCTCTGAAGTGAAAGTTATGGAGCTCAAAAGTAGAGTTATGATCCTGGCATGCAGTAAATGCCAGAATCAGTCCCATTATGAATCTTTACATGAAAGTTTACGGGCCATGGAGGAAACAATGATTGGAGAATTTAAAAATCTACAGTATTATTGAGTGGCAGAATAAAAAAAATTTCAGAACAAGATGAGGTGATAAATAAAATACTAAAGAAAACAAATTTCAATGATGCTGGTGGTAGTAACAGCTATGCCAACACAGCAGCTCGAGAAGTCATTGAAAATACCGAAATCATAGTGATCAAACCAAGAGATAAGCAAGACAGTGATGTAACAAAAAGCGAATTAAAGGAAAAAATTGACCCCAAGGGTTTGGATATTGGTGTGGAAAACATGAGGAGAGGAAAAGGAGGTTCAATCATCATTAATTGTACTAATTCAGTGGCCAAGCAGAAAATCAAGCAAAGGGTGGAGAGTGACCTTGGAAATAAATATAGTGTGGCAGATGGAATACAAAAAAATCCAAAAATTATTATTCGAGGTGTTGAAGAAGAATACATTGAGAATGATGATAGTGTTATAATAGAATGTATAAGAGAACAAAATAACTTTCATATCGACGAGTCTACTATAATAGAGGTGCAGAGGAAATATAAACAGAAGGACAAGGTTGATAAGGGCAATATAGTACTTACTGTGGATGTCTCACTCAAGGAAAGAATATGTGAATTGGGTAGGATCAACATTGGATGGAGAAGATGTATGGCGCAAGAGTTTTTCAGTGTGCTGAGGTGCTTCAAATGTGCAAGATATGGACATACAGCTCAAAACTGTGAAAATAGCATAACATGCTTCAACTGTGGAGGTATGCATAAATCAAATGATTGCCCTGATCCCGAAAACGTTAATTGCATAAATTGTGCTGAGACAAATAAGAGACTGAAAAAAGTGCTAACAACAAACCATACTGTGTTTGACCCTGAATGCCCCTGCTATAAGAGGCTTCTGGAGTTAGAAGCAAAGAAAACAAAGAAGGTATAGCAATTAACTTGTTCATCTCCAGTTCAAAGTATCAAAGAAAATATAGATTTAAGTTTATTTCATCAAAATGTTAGAAGTATCTCAAATTGTATAAATAATATTTGTGTAATAGTTCAACAGCTCAAGGTACATTTCATTGCCATTACTGAACACTGGCAAACAGCTGACTTTCTAGAAGCATTCCATTTAGAAAATTATAAATTGATCTCATCCTTTTGTCGCAAAAAGCAAGGATCACATGGTGGAGTAGCTTTATATGCATTGACATTATTGAATCCTTTAATAAGAGGCGATATAAATAATTTAAGTGAAGAATATGTTTTTGAATGTTGTGGTGCTGAAATAAGAATTGATAATACTCATTACATCATCTGTGTAGTCTACAAACCCCCAACAACTAGTATTGAACATTACATTAAAAAAATAGATTTTTTTTCTTATAGAAAAATTCTCTTAGAAAGAGCCACGGAAGGTGATAAATGTGTTCTGATTGCTGGAGATCTCAACATAGACATGTTAAAAACTGCAAAAAATGAAAGGCACATAGACCTAGTAAACAATATGTTAAATTCCTATGATATGATTTTCACAATAGATGAACCAACTAGAGTTACCAGACACAGTGCAACTTGTTTGGATAATATATATGTTCCCAGTAAAATAACTTATTCTGTAAATGTCATAAATACAAATATATCTGATCATTATGGACAATACATCTTGCGTAAAAAAAGAAAGAATCTCTGAAGATACCCATGAATGGAAACGTTCATTCAGTGCAAAAAACTATGACAAGCTTTATCAATCATTATCACATGAGACCTGGTTAAGTGTATTTGAAGCAAAAAACGTTGATTATATGTATAATAGATTCATTGCTCAACTCACGAGTTCGGTGAATGAAGCTTTTCCTCTGAAGAAAGTTCATATTCATTCAATGAAAAAACCATAGTGGATATCAGAAATTGTTATGAATGCAAAAAATACACTTAACTTGTTATCAGAAATGTACCTCCTCAAAGAAATAACAAACCATGAACTGAATCAATACCAAAAATATTACTGCAACTTGTTGCTGTCAGAAAAGAAAAAACTCTATGGTGAAAAAATTGCTCAATCTGATAACACGTCTAAAACGGTCTGGTCAATTGTGAACCCAGAACTGGGCAAGTCAAAAAACACCAATTACTCTTTCAATGGAATAAAAACTAACGATGAATTGTATACAGAACCAGATGTTGCTTGTAATATATTTAATGATTATTTTCTAACCACTTCTTCTCGTCTCATATGTGGTAATACTGCAAATAATTTTGAAAGTAACCTTGTGCCAGAATGCAACAGATCGATTTACTTAACAGAGATAACCCAAAATGAGGTTTTAGAAGTGATAAATAGTTTGAAAAACAAGTATTCATCGGGAGACGATGAAATAAGTAATGTTTTACTGAAGAATATCAGTCAATATATTTTAGAACCTATAACTTACATTCTGAATGAATCCTTTAGACCAGGGGTCTCCAAACTTTCCAGCCTTAGGGCCATACTGATTACTCCAGTAAGTTCCGAGGGCCAAAACCATATTATCATTGTTGCCGGTGGTAAAAAGTGAAATAGTCCACTGATGAAAAAAAATCCGAAAAAGTACGCAACGTTTAAAAAAGGCTGCAAATCGGACTATAGTCCGCAAAACGGCAACACTGCATATTATTAATTTTCCTGTCATTATCTGTAATTTCTAGATTAGTCGTAGAGTACGAGCCTGGAGGAGTAACGTGACACGACATCTGGTGGACACAAGCGGAAATAGGTAGTACCTTCTATCGCTAACAGATGGCGCTAATAGCACGTACAGAATAATCTCGTTGGTTCGAGAAAGTTCTGGTGTCTTCCACTCACTTCTAGATGGCAGTAATTAAGTGGCTCGAAGGGTAGAAAACATCGCTGAAAATATATCCTCTCAACTGTTCGACAAAAGTGGACATGTTGAGTGGTTTTCTTTGGCCTTGGATGAGTCAACGGATGTGTCAGATACTGCTCAGGTGTTGATTTATATTCGAGGAGTAGATAAAAGCTGTGAAGTGCATGAAGAACTTCTTGATATGTATAGTATTCATGGCACAACTACTGGTACAGATATTTTTAAAGGAGTTGAAATGGCCATTAATCAAAAGAACCTTCGATGGAAAAACATGAAATGTATTACAACTGATGGAGGCAAAAACATGAGTAGGAAAGATAAAGGAGTGGTCGCTCTTGTGTCAAAGGCTGTAGAAAATGACGGGGGTTCAAAGCCATTAGTCTTACATTGTATCATTCATCAACAGTCTTTGTGCGGAAAATGTTTGGATATGTCTGAAGTTCTGAAACCAGTCATATCAACTGTTAATTTTATCAGATCTTTTGGGCTGAATCACCGACAATTCCGACAATTTATTGAAGATATTGGACAAAAATGACTTACCTTATCATACTGCCGTATGTTGGCTTAGTTGTGGAAAGTCCTTCAGCGTTTTTTTGAACTTCGAGCAGTGATCGAAATTTTTTTGAATGAAAAGCATCGCCCTCTTACTGAATTACAAAACAACGCATGGCTGTGGAAGTTAGCATTCTATGTTGATTTGACAAAACATGTGAACGAACTGAATTTGAGATTGCAAGGAGAAAACCAGCATCTTCCTGATTTGTACATTAATATCAAATCATTCCGGAAGAAATTGATACTGTTTCAATCACAACTACGAAGTAAATATTTTTCACATTTTAAAACATGTGAAATATTCAGCCACACCACTGAGACTGAGTTTCCTATCGATTTTGCAATCGAAACTTTGAGTGCTTTGAAAATAAATTTTGATACTCGTTTCTCGGACTTTGATGCCATTGCGAATCAAATTAAGATTTTTCAGAATCCTTTTGATACTGACATTGAAACCCTAGCCCCGGAACTTCAAATGGAAATGATTGATCTACAGTGCAGTGATATAATTAAGAACAAATATCAAAACTCATCTTTGTTGGAATTTTATAAGAGTCTTCCACTGACACAATTTGATAATTTGCATAAATTTGCTCGTGGGCTGTTTTCTGTTTTTGGTACTACTTATTTGTGTGAGAAGACCTTCTCCAAAATGAAGTACACAAAAAATGTTTACAGATCTAAATTAACTGATGAGCATCTTAAATCTCTTTTAATAATTGGTACAAGTAAAATTAGTCCACAACTACAAACTATTGTCAGTGGAAAATCTCAATTACATAAATCTCATTAGTATTTCATATGTCATTATGCTTGTTATAAGTTATGTTTTTATTTAAAATGTATAAAATGTTAGTTGGATTCATTTCAATAATTTGTTAGTTATTATATACTGAAGTTAAATTTTCTGCATATTATACATGTCTTTACTCACTGCAATTCTGTGTTTCTTTATCCAACTTATCACAAAAACAATAACAATAAGCGTACAACAATGTTATGAGTAGTTAGCCCATGACCATATCAATGTAGATGTCATAGTAATAATTATTCAACATAAAATTAGAATACTTCAGTAAACTAAATTTAATTTGCTATAAAAAATATGTTCTCTAAAAGGAGTTTTCAAGTAAGTTACCTCTCCGCGGGCCGGACAAAATCTGTCCGCGGGCCGGATGTGGCCCTCGGGCCGTAGTTTGGAGACCCCTGCTTTAGACAAGGCATCTTTCCCACTAAGCTGAAGGTGGCAATTATTAGGCCATTGTTCAAAAATAAGGGTGATCCACTTCTAGTGGAAAATTACAGACCCATTAGTTTACTTTCATCCCTTTCTAAATTATTTGAAATTATTATGTGCAGAGGATTCGTTCCATTTTTGAGGGCAAACAGAGTGATAACAAATAATCAGCATGGATTTCAGAAGGGTAAATCTACTACAACTGCCATTTTCGCTTTTATTGAGAGGATCCTTCATTATCTGGACAATGGCTATATTGCTCATGGCGTATTTCTGGACCTGTCGAAGGCTTTTGACTGTGTGAACCATGAAATACTTCTGTGCAAGTTATATAAAATGGGGATTCACGGAATAGCACATGACTGGTTTAGATCTTATCTTTCCAACAGACTACAAACAGTATGTGTAAAGCATAATTCAAAAACATATTTTTCAGATGAGAAAACAATTGCTATGGGTGTACCACAGGGTAGTGTACTTGGTCTGATCTTGTTCATCCTATATGTAAATGATATGTCAAATATCATAACGGACCCATCTATTGCAGTAACTTCATATGCCGATGACACTAACTTGCTTATAGTAGAAAAGAACTATACCCTATTGTGTGACAAAACTATCAATGCCACAGAAAACATTGCAAATTGGTTCCAAAACAATGCTCTAGTTCTGAACACATCCAAAACAAACTGTATTCTTTTCAGACATTGTAGAAATACTTCACTGTATCCAGACTCCATCAATCTTTATAAGACACAAATATTATATGCCAACAAAACAAACTTTCTTGGAATTACCATTGATGAATTTATGTGTTGGTCAGAACATGTGAAGCAGTTGTGTGGCAGACTTAGTAGAATTTGTTATGCACTTAAGGAACTGAAAAAAGTGGTAGATCCTGAAACTCTTAGAACAGCATACTTTGGTCAATTTTACTCAGTTATGTCATACGGAATCCTTTTTTGGAGTGGGTCACACAGTCAAGAAGTCTTTACAATCAAAAAAAAAAAATGATTAGAATCATAGGAAATCTCAAAATAGCTGAGTCCTGTAGAGAACAATTTAAATCATTAAATTTGTTAACTCTACCTGCCATATACTTCTCTGAATGTGTAAATTTTGTTTTTAAAAATAAGCAGTTTTTTGATGGAGTAGTGTCTAGCCATTCTTATGATACTAGACACAAAGTTAATCTTACCTTCCCTGCACATAAAACCACTCTTCTTGAAAAAGGCAGTTTTTATAAATGTGTGGAATTTTATAATATGCTCCCTAGCAAAATTAAGGAGATGAAAAACTTTTTCCACTATAGAAAAACAATTATCAGATACTTAATCTGCTTTGAACCATATAAAATTGATGATCTAAACCAAAGAATTTTTCAGTCCTAGTTTTTTAAATGTTAAAAATAGATGTAATATGACCTGTACTATACAAATTGTAATTTGTCTCTGGTATGAATAAATAATCTAATCTAATCTAATCTAATCACTAACATGACACAACATAATACTGACAGCAGTACAGGAAACCAGATTTACGGACGAACATACCTTCGAGTCCCAAGGCTACAGAATCCTCAAAGGAATAGTGGGTCAGCTGGTAATGAAGAACGTACCCCACTTAGGTACAGGATTTATAATCAGTCACAGGATACTGGATTCAGTCACCGACTTTACCTCCCCGAGTAGTCGTGTATCCATCCTCTCTCTCAAATGCGCAAATAAGGGCTACAGTATAGTCAATGTACATGCCCCAATCAACCAGGACAACAGACGCAATCCAGACAGGACTGATAAATTCTGGGAAGACTTAGAAGATATTATCTCTAAACTTCCAGAGAGGCACACCGTTATACTGCTTGGTGACTTCAATGCTCAATTGGGAAGAGAGAAAAAATACAGAAACATAGTGGGCAATTATCCGGTGCATAAGCGAACCAACCGCAATGGAGAACGATTGGTGGATCGGTGTAGGACTTTTGGGATGATCATGAAGTCTACAGCCTTCAAACAATTGCCAAGGAAGCAGAAGACTTGGATTTCACCAAATACCCACCTGGGTGAATTCCAGATAGATCATGTGGCATAGATCATTTCACGAAAATCTCAAAAGGAAATACAAAACGTGAAGGTACTAAGAAGCGCTAATCTGGACTCAGACCACTACCTTTCAAAGATCAAAATAAGACTCCCGCCTAGAAACACTAGATTACACAGAACCTCCAAAATGGTAAGATATGATGTCGAGCGACTCAAGAACAGTCAAGAACTAAGTCAGAGACTGAACAACACAGACGTAAACAACTGGGACCAACTGAAGGAGACTTGTCAAGGCGGCCAATGAACTCGCCCCTCTCGCTAGAAGAAGGAAGCATCCGTGGTGGACTGACAACTGTGACAATGCAATAGCCCAAGACAGATAGCCTGGGTGAAGTGGAATTCTAAAAAGACCAAGGAAAATTGGCATAAATTTTTGGAACAAAGAAAGGTTACAGCCAAGATAATTCGAGGAACCTTCACACAAAACCAACTAACCCAAATCAAAGAGAGCTTTGCTAAGAATAATTCCAGAGATTTCTTTGGAACCTTTAAGAAGGCACTGAGAAAATATGCCCCACCAAGCCTCCACTTCAGAGACTCACAAGGCAAACTGGCTTATAACGACAAGGACAACTGCCACCTTTTGGCTCAGTACTTTAAAAATCTACTCAACTGTGACCCACTCAGCGAAGACTTTGACTATAAACAAACCACACCTAACCCGGACTCGCTTCCCCCTTCATTGGAAGAAGTTGGCCAGATCATTCGACTTCTTAAGAATAATAAGGCAGCTGGAAAAGATTCTATCGTTGCTGAACTGTGGAAAGGTGCTGGAAACAATGCCGTGTGCAAGCTAACCGAGATCATCCAGGAAATCTGGTAAACAGAGAAATTACCACCCAATTGGAAATCTGCTCTGATCCATCCGCTTCACAAAAAGGGAGATTTTACTGATCTAAACAACTACCGTGGAATTTCTCTTATCCTGGTAACATACAAGATTCTCTCGAAGGCGTTACAAACAAGCGCAGAAAATCAGTTGGATTGTCAACTGGGAAAATACCAGTGGGGCGTCAGGAAGACCCGATCCTGTGTTGAACAGATCCTCAATCTTAAAACTGTACTTGCATACTCCAAGATGAGAAACCGCCAGGAGGTCGTCACCTCTGTTGATTTTAGGAAGGTCTATGATTCCATTGATAGAGAAACGCTTAAGGGGTTAACGCACTTAGAAGGCCGAAAAAAGACGTTTTGTTATAAATTTTTTTTGAGAAGGTATTTTATTTTAGAAAAACAAAAAGTATTGATACATTTAGTGGCAACATCTAAGTTTATAATGGCACTAGTGATTTGTAAAAATATTGATTTGGTGTGCTCCTGCAGACGATCTCCTGAAGGTCTTCCAAAAAAGGTGTTCGGCGGTGGCCACGATTTCTCCGGTATAGTTCATGTGAATTCAAAAAACCAAAAAGATTCTTTTAGTGGACAGCTAAAACTATATATCGATCGAAGGAATAATGGAAATTTTTATTTTTGACAAAATGGCGGCATTGTAAAAAAAAAATCGAATTTTCGACCAAAATTGCCAGGTAAAATTGTTTAAAAAAATAAAAATAATTATCCGAAATCTTATTCCTTCGATTAATACCTGAGGAATATATCTGAGAAGGTTGTGTTAAAATTTCAAAGCGATACTTGGAAAACATAGTTTTGAGAAAAACGCGTTTAAAGTTTCGGAAGAAGTTTACACATAGATAATTTTTTATTTTTTTTACTGAAATGGTGTCATCTATTCCAGGGCCATAAGATGGACCCTCTGTATCACTAGCAGCTTCTAATACTTCGAGTTGATGCTGTCTACGAGCCATTCTTCCCTCTCGCGTACTCCCATGCGCTCTCAAGTCAGAGATCGCGACGCGCTCTGCATCCTCTTCCTCGACATAGGCATGGGCATTGGGCCCAATTGGTAGTCCCATTGCATGCATATAATATAAAATTGAAGTTGTGCCTTCATTAAAGATCCCGGCAGCGATGTAGGCTGCTTTCCAACAGTCCGAAAGCCGTTACCTCGTATATCGAATATGCGTATAACTCGGAAAATACTTGTCGGATCGATTTGAAATTTTCAGGGAATATTATCAGTTAAATATACATTCCGAAAATGCAACAAAAAAACGATTTTTTGAAAATTACAAGTGCGTATAACCCCTTAACAAAGTACTCCAGGAACGAGCACTAGACAACAAAACCTGCAGACTAATCCTTGAAACTTTGACCAACACCCATTCCAAGGTTAAATTTAGAGGCGAGATTTCAGAAAGCTTCGAAATAAAAACGAGTGAGACAAGGAGATGGATTTTCCCCACTTCTCTTCAATTGTGTCCTTGAAAAGGTTATGAGAGAATGGCGCTAAGAACTGAACAATTTGGGTGCTCAGAGTGGTATCTACCTGGGACGTAAGAACGATGGACTGGTTGTAGATTGCCTGGCCTTTGCAGATGACATGGCACTGTTTGCTGATTCTCTTGAGATGGCAACAATGCAGGTAAACTGCCTCAGAAAACAGGC
This sequence comes from Phosphuga atrata, assembly GCA_944588485.1. Lineage (NCBI taxonomy): Eukaryota > Metazoa > Arthropoda > Insecta > Coleoptera > Silphidae > Phosphuga > Phosphuga atrata. The sequence goes on from OX155904.1 coordinate 47,310,660, forward strand.
TGCCAAAGTGGGTCTTTAAGTGTCGCTGGAGAAAACAGAATTCTTCACCAACATCGGAGAAGCAAACAGAGAGATGTTACTAGAACAGAGAAACATCAAGAGGACTGAGAAATTTAAGTTAAAAAATTTAAAATCTCGGCGAATGGATTGATTGAACCCAACTTATCAGAAAGAGCATCATTATCCAAGAGAGTCAGCAAGTTAGAACTAGCCTATTGGCTGACTAAGAACACAATAAGAAATGCTTGTCACGCAACCTGTAACTTAAGCACTACACATCAGTCTTACGACCAGAAGCCCTGTATGCCATGCAGTGTCTCTCCTTGAACCGAAGGGGTCTAATAGAGAAATTGGAAATCAGAGAGAGGAGAATCCTCAGGAAGATCCTAGGCTCGGTAAAGGAAAATGGGGATTTCCGAAGGCGGCATAACTCTGAGCTTTACGAATATATTGAGATGCTCTCTGACTGTGCAGGGAAAAGAAGGGTAGCTTTCTATGGCCAAATTGCAAGATTGCCTCCAAACTGACTAACCAACCGTCTGTTCACCTTCTGGCAAAACAAGAAGCTTCATACCAATTGGTTGACAGAGAAGGATATTAAAGAACTGGGAATAAAAGATCTCAAAAACAGACAGTCTGTGAGACGCACCCTGAAGAAAGCCCGTGGATTTCAGGAAAAACCTCGAAGGAAAGGTACCCCCTGGACGGAAGAGAGAAAGGAGTTACACCGGCAGAAGACAATATATGCGACAATACTGGGCAAAGGTCAAAGCCCAACAGATGAACAAGCGTGATCCAAAGTAGGCCTATTCGAAAGAAGAAGAAGTATATAAATTGTGTGTAAACTAATAAAACCTTTTAAAACCAAACAACTGACTTCTATCTTGACTATGGAGTCAAGATAGAATTCGGACACAGGTCCCCCACAATATAGTATATCGACAACGAAAACTCAACTGGTGAGTTGGTATCTCAACACCATCTCACCCCCGTTGCTGGAAGATCGTCGACAGCTCAATACCACGAACAGGCACTCAATCCTCTCAAATTCAAGCAATGAGCATAGGTGGCTGTGGTGCCCCTTTGGGAAAGTATCCAACATCCATTGTAACGTTGGTAAAAGCGGTGGTTCTCAACCATTGCAACCATAACAATAAAGTAAACCCATTTTTTGTTTAGCTGTCCAGTTAGTAACTGGGTACCAGGCATAACTGTCTTTACCATAAGGGCGCATGGGGCACATGCCCAGGGCCCCCCTCAGCAGGGGGGCCCTGAAAGGCTGATATATTCTCTTACACTAAACAAGTTTTTCTTTTCTATTTTATGAAGATATAACCGGACAAAAGGTAGGAAGTATGTAGTTCTGCATTTTGACATTAGCTGAGTCGACATTATCTATGGTTGGAGAATTCCCGAAAGTGGCGTGATTTTGTTTTGACCCAACAATTCTATTTTTTTGTGTCTTAAAAGCTAATTTTTTTTACTAAATTTATATACATTATAGAGAGACGATAGTGAAATCACAAGCAAAGCGCCCAAAAGAGTATCAACAGAGAAAAAAGAAATTTACTACAAATTTAGAACATTCTGTAGGCGTTCAAATATACAAAGATAAACTTAAATCAAAGAAGAAATGTGTTGAACCTGAATCATTACAATCATCGAAAGAAGATTCATTACCGCCTTTTTTAATCGAAAATAATGAAGAAACTAAAAAAGTAATATTTAGTCACTTTCTGAATAATTAAATTCAATCATCAGGTAATAATGAAGCTCCGCAAGTAATTAGTCCAAGTTCTCAATCATTCCAAGCCCCATATGAGGAACATGATGAATGCTCAATGCCAAATGTCTTATTGCATCATGACACAAACATTGCTGGCGACGGTAACTGCCATACATTTCTTATAAGAATTTTACAATGTCAAATATCAGCATCGTTTCTTCGACAACAACTTTATAATTCACCTTACTTAAATGCATGTCAAAATCCAACTAGTGCAAGATAAATACTTTGTAGTGGGTTTTAATATGGAGATTTAGATTGTTTTTTCATATTTTCCAGAACATACAATCAACATTTTTCTGTGCTCTTTCATTATTTTAATAATAATTCAAAAAGAGAAGTTCCATTCTGTTGAATGCGCGAGGAACTTCGTTCCTGACGGGGGTCCCATGACCGCATACGTTTTTGTTGATTGGCACGCCTTATAACTGCTTTTGAAGATTTATCTGTATGTAAATTAATCAAATTAGTAGTAGCTCTTTTATTTTCTCTGTACCGCTGACTGTTTTGTTTGGTATATTCTTTACGACGTTTAATTTTTTACTCCTCCTCAGCTGTGATTGTTCGATGTTTAGAAATTTCTGAACTAACTATTGCAACAGTTTTTTTTCTTATTCTTATCTCTATATCGCTGGGTATTAATTTTATTTTGGAGTTTCCTTCCTTTGGAGAGCACAATGCGTACATTTGGTTGCCTAAAACTTTGATGGGTCTTATTCGTGATTTACCATGAATTCTTCGATACAATCCAGTAATCTGAACATTCCAATAATCCGGCACTAGTACATCTACTAGTACATCCGGCAAAATTACTTACTCTTGTACTACACACTGATTCTAGGAGTTGATATTTCCTTAGAAGCGCTGCGTACATAGTAGTACATCTACTAGTACATCCGGTAAAAGTACTTACTCTTGTACTGCACACTGATTCTACGGGTTGATATTTCCTTAGAAACGCGTTCTGTCAACACTGACAAAAACTGACTATTAAGTTTGACATTCAGAGTCAACTTTAAATATATGCGTATAGATGTGTTCTTTTGAACACATCTTTGAGTAATAGAAATTTTCTATAGAACGCAACTATTGATGACGAGGACGGAAATCTATGAGTTTACCCTCTACCAAAAACACACGCCCAGCTATAGAAGTTTTCACTTCAAAAAAACAAATAAATGAAAATAAAATCAACACATTCAAGACCTCGATATTAAAAAAGTGACGTGAAGTGTCAGAATTTTTTTTCATTACAAAATAATCATACAAATTACAGAAAACGTTTTAAAATGAGTGTAAATTCTATGGTGATACCGGAGACTGAGGAGAGTTCTTATGACGAATCCACACCACCGGAGACAATTGAAAAAGCAAATTCTTCATTTTGGATTGAATTTTTTTAGGATGACCCCTGAATTCCAAAATTGTAAGATACATCCACTCGCATGGGTAATAAGAAATATTGTTTGTAACACAGGCGGTATTGTCAATTGCCCTCTCGAACGAATGTCCCAATTTCGCTCCCGCGTGAAATTGACAACTTTTCGCCCTAGTTACAAAATATACAAATATAACTTGTTATTCACATATTTTATATATATATTTTGAGAAACATGTAGCCTATCCTACCTGGCTTTATCCTCCTAAATGGCTGGTCTATTTAACGGGTCAAAAAACTATCAAAGTAAGAAAATAGTATTAATTACACTTTTCTCTGATCATTATATAATAGAACATATAAGTGCATAGATGCAGAAACGTTTAGAGCACTGTCTGCGAAACTGTGTGCTGTGGTAAAGTAGTATGCAGTGAGAGCAGTGGTGGATTATCTATAAGGCAAACTAGACACGTGCCTGGGGCGCGAGATTACAAACGGGCGCGCAGATGCGCGCGGAAGGTTTTAAGCGAGAAAAACTTACCTACATACTTACATTGCGACAGAAAGAATCTAAAAAGCGACAAAATAATCTAAAAAGCGACAGAAAGAATCTAAAACAAATCCAAGTGAATATTGATTATAAGAATAGGGAAATAGATGGGAAATGGGTAACATGGGTGGAGTCATAGAAAATTATGCTAAAAAGCAAAGGTGCAAGCCAAGAACGGGAAGGGAGAATCAGATGGAAGGAACTAAAATTTTATAATTATATTAATTTTATAAATATTTATATTTTATTTTGGAATGTGGCTGGATTACTAAGGAAATTGCGATTAGGAGAGGAAGAATTTGGGGCATTCTTGTCTGATTTCTAAGTTATTAACTTAGTTGAAACTTGGACCAGGAGTGGGAGGAGTGTACTAAGAGGTTTCCAGAGGATTATAAATGGAGGCCCCACTATGCTTAAAAGGATTTGAAAGTTTGGAAGGGCCAAGTGTGGAATAGTAACAGGGGTGTTCAAGGCTTTCAGGGAAAAAGCTTCCGCGGATATATCCAGAAGGGAAAAAGGTATGATAAAAGATGTGTGTGAAAGTCTGGTGGTGAGGGAAATAGAAATTGATTGGGAATGGTGGGGGGTGATGAATGTGCATAACAATAATAATAGATCTATGGAAATACAACAAAAATCAGAGGATTGCTTGAACGAAAGGGAACACTAAAAAGTGTTGATAGGAGGAGACTGGAATATAAGAATAGGGGAGTATGAATAGGATGATTGCGACAGTTGCTATGTGGTAATTCATACTTACATTGATTTGAAAAATTCACTATGTTTTTACCACACTTATACTATGTAAAAATGTTATACAACTTGTTATTCACAGATATATAAATTTCTACACGTTTCATGTGTTTCAAAAATTTCAAGTGTTCACTTGAAAATGACCGTCAAACGTCGAAACTTAAGTCGTGGTATGTGTAGAAATTTATATAACTGTGAATAACAAGTTGTATAACATTTTTACATAGTATAAGTGTGGTAAAAACATAGTGAATTTTTCAATTCAATGTAAGAATAGGGGAGGGAGGGTCAGCCAATGGAGATTAACAGTAGTGGAAGCAATATTTTGAGGACATCGAAGGATAAAGTAAAGCATGTTCAAGAAATGCTGTGGTTGGAGTGGGTAAAGAAAAACCAGTGGGAAGTGCTAAATGGGTGCTGTTTAGGAGACTCGCAGGGGTAATTTACTTATGTGGGAGGTAGTCGTGAATCCGCGATTGACCTAGTGGTGGTAAATGAGAAAACAATGGAGTCGATAGAAAGTATGAGGATTGGAATTAGAGGGGACTCCGACCATATGTCGATTACTGTGATCTTGAAAGAAAAATACGAAACAAGGGTAAGTGAGGAAAGAAATATTTAAATGTGGCCACACAATCGGCCCGCACAAGAAATATGAGGCTAGCAAAAGCAAATTGGAAAAACCTGAAAGATTTTGAAAAAATAACGCAGTATATGAGAGCGTCAATCTTGGCTATTATTACACAACCATACAAAACATACAGAATACACACCAAAAAATAAAAAAAGTTATGCAACTAAAACTAAAACTCCATTAAAAAAGAAAAAATATTTTTTTAACACTCTATAAACCTATATACCAATACCTGTACATCAGTCATAAACTAAAAACTAAACCGCAACACTCAAAAAACTACCCGTCGCATCCGTTCTTTCCACCTTTTCACTCTGAATAAAAACGACCGTCCCTTCCCGTTCTCGTCGAAAGGATTGGAGTGTGTGCATGACACACTCTAATCCTTTCGTCGCCTTCTCCCCTGTTCATTCCACTCCGCCATCGTGCATTCTTCCAACCAATGACTCCACATATCCTCCTTCCCACACACCATACACTTTCTACTTTCCTCATTCATCCAATGTCTCCTGCCACGCTCTTCATTACCACACCTAAATCTTGCCAACACTGACTGGTCCTCCGACCCTTTACCTGTCCTCAAATAACCAAGAACACGGCCGTGCACTTGTATCTGACTGTAGCATTGGTGATAATTGCTAGCCTTTATTTTGGATTGGCGCTCTTGGCAGTCCACTTCTAATAACCTCTCCCTTAACATCATTTTCCAATGGACACCCGCACTTTTTTCTCTTTCTAACCCCTCGGATGATAACCCGCCTCTCTCATACAGTTTCCTTTTATTCAGCCCCAACCACTCTCTATTCTACCACTTAACCCCTCTTTATTCACTACTCGAAAGATTTCCTTTATTATCCTTTCATCTCCTAACCCATCCAACCTGTACTCGAACTTGATCACTCTTTCCGCAGCAATTACCGCCACCTTACACGCACTCACTTCCTGAAGGACAATGTGACCAGGCATCGACCTATCAAGTTTCAACACTTTCTTAAAAACTCCAGCTGCACGCTTTCGATCTTGTCTTCCTTTCGTTCCCCAAAACTCACATCCATACAGTAATACGCTTCGCACACATGCCTTCTATATCGTCTCTGCTGCTCTAAAGTTTCCGTCAAAGTTTCTTTTCCAAATCTCCCAGATATGACCCGACGACGTCATCCGCATATGACAAGCTCCACACCTTCTTTTTCCCATTCACCACTCCTCCAGCTTGACCGGCCTGTAGAACCTTCTCCATATCCGCCACATACAGATTTAAGAGCGTAGGACTCAAAGGGCAGCCTTGTCTCAGACCCTTCCTCACCTCAAAATAGTCCGATTCCCATTCATTCGTTACTACCTTACAGACGGTTTCCTCGTACAAATCCCTGATGTTTCTTCTTACAATCTCTGAGATACCTAGCTTGCCTAAACATTCATCCAATCTCCTCCTGTTCACCGAGTCATATGCGGCTTTCAAATCAATGAAAACAGCAAAGAGGCATCCCTTTCTTATTTCTTGGTGACTCTATGATGACTCTTAAGGTCACCAGGTGTTCCACCGTGCTCCTTCCTTTTCTGAACCCCGCTTGTATTTCCGGCAAAAGCTTCTTTTCATTGATTTCCTTCCTCAAGCGACAGGATTCCAGGATTTTAGCAAATATTTTGTATGAGGAGTTCATCAAAGTTATACCTTTATAATTTTCAAGCGCGTCCCTCGTTCCACTCTTCAACACCGGTTGAATTATCTACACTTTCCAGCTGACTGGTATCCTTTTGTCTCCTCTCCCTATCCTTCTCAATTCCTCCGTTAACTTCTCCTTACAGATACCAGGTGCTTCTTTCCACACTTCATTTCCGAGCCCATCCAAACCTCCCGCTTTTCTTGGCTTTAGGGAATTAATAACATCCCCCACCTCCGTCAATCTTGGCTAAAACTATTAAGATAACTGGAGCCAAATCCACATGGTTTGATGAAGAATGCAGGAAAAAATGAAAAAGCTGAGAGAGGTGATAAACAGATGAAGAGAAGGAAAGGGAGTCAAGGAAGAAATTAAGAAACAAAAACTGCAGTTAGAGAGAGTTATGAAGACAAAAAAAGGAGGATGGGGAAAAGAAAAGGTTGGAAGAGATATCAAACATTAAAAATGAAGCTGAGATGTGGCAGTTTCTAAAGAAAAAGGGAGGTGAAGGAGAAGAAACTTATCTGAAGGAGAAGAAACAGCACTTCATGGAGTTAGTAGGAGGGGAGGTAGAGTAAGAAGAACCGACGAGGCAAGAACTCGAGAATAGGATAGTGAAAGAAGAGGAATTTTCACTGGAGGAAGAGGTAAATCTGACAAAATCCTTGAAGGAAAGAAAGGCGGCAGGTCAAGACGGGGTACGTAATGAGGCATGGGTGATGGCAAACGAGCAATGTTTGGAGAGAGTGACAGGCAAATTCAATAGAATATGGGGAAAGAAGTTTAGTTGGAGTGTCAAAATGCTACACGTTGGGGGAAGTGATACCTGTCTACAAAAGTGGGACTAAATGAGAAACGATTCTGGTATAACGCTTATGGATACATTTTATTAGATGTTTGCGAAACTATTAGAAAGGCGTTTGGGGGAGGAAGTGGAGGGCAAAAAAATTCGGCTCACCACGTTTAAAATTCGTTTCAGTTTCTTTCGTTTCGGTTTCTTACTGCAACATTTGCGATTTGATGATATGGTTACACGCGAGGAGACACGAGAGACAAACAAATTGGCTCCAATCAGAGATATTTTTCATTCAAACCTGCGTATATAGGGGGCCCCTACAGTTTTTAAGGAGGTTCGAGCGAATCCCATGTTAAATATTTTTTTCAAGTTTAAGCTTTGAAACTTTTTATACAAGAAGATCAATACTTTATTTATGTCCTCTCAAAATTTGAAAGTGATCCTCCGTTTAGTTTATCCGAAAAAAAAAATTAAAAAATGATGATTTTTCGAATCTTATTCACAGGTTCTTATGGCCGACAAGCTTCCGTCACGTCTTTATTTATTTCTTTCGGTATTAAATTCCCAATTTTAAGGAATAAAAAACTATATACAATAAACTTAGATATTATTAAAACACGATAACATTAAAGCAATGTGATGTTCCCGATGTAATTATTTCAATAATTAAAGTTAATTTTTTTGTTTTGAATCTTGTTTATCGACAGTAATTCACATGACAGATGGTTTGGCAAAGTCGAGTTAACAGCTGATTGTGAGAGAAAAAAAAACATGGAAACATTTTGAACTTTTGAACGTCTGTGGAACTATTTGATAGAATACACTCCAGCTTTTTACATAGATTATCTATAATTTTTTGTCTTGGTAATTCGAGGTTTTCGGGCAACATCTTGGGATAATAAAATTATGATCCCTTTACAACCAGACTCATAACACTGATGTTGCCAGATCTTTTTACGTCACCTTATAAGTCAAAAATAACGAAGTCATTTAATAACTTTATTTTATTAAATAAATAATAATTACCAATTTGAAAATTTATTATAAATACAAATAATGAATTTTAACAACTATTAGGATAATTGAAAATATAGCAAAATTCAAGCACTATTTTGACTCATTAGTTACGCTCGAACCTCCTTAAAGTGGGTGGCGAGCCACTATTTTTAGGCAGATTTTTACTTTGATGGTTTTACCAGACCCACGCACTGGAGGACGGTGGCTTATTTTTATTTACTTACCAGGATTTGAACTCGGGACCTATGGCTTAGGTAGTAATCTGATGTCTTGCCTACTACGTCACCACGACGGTTAGTTTCCTGAGGGAAACTTCGGAGGGAATCAGCTACTAGATGGTTCGATTAGTCTTTCGCCCCTATACCCAGTTCCGACGATCGATTTGCACGCCAGAATCGCTACGAACCTCCATAAGGGTTTCCCCTGACTTCGTTCTGACCAGGCATAGTTCACCATCTTTCGGGTCCTAGCATTTGCGCTCTCGGTGCGCCTCAGCCCGCAATGGACACGAGACGCCCCAGGAGTGCGGGGCCGCACCGCGGTGCGACCCATCTTCCCTAGGCGCGCGCAAGGCGGCCTTTACTTTCATTTCGCCAATAGGTTTACAAGTCCCAATGACTCGCGCACATGCTAGACTCCTTGGTCCGTGTTAGATACTTGTCTCTGGTCACCACCGCCTCAAATCTGCGTATATACCATTTCAAAACGTTGATTAAAAATTTCGTGATAGATGTAGCTTCCGTCAGTACATCCCGAGCAAGCCCAATAAGTATGGGCTAACAATTTATGCGATGGTGGATTCGAAGACTTTACGCCCAACCAAACGGACCTTATTCCTCAGATAATTCTTCTTTGGCGCTTGTTCAAAGACTGGTTGAACCAATTAGAGATTCAAAACGAAACGTGACATGTGATAACTGGTTTACCAGTCTCCCATTAGTGCATACTTTATATACGGACTTCACACTTAAACTTTTTGAACCTTTAGGAAGAACAAATTTCAAGTCCAACCCAAAGACCCGTGGGTACAACTATGTTTGCATTTGATAAAAATATAACATTGGTGTCGTATGTCCCTAACGTATTAGTGATGTTAAATCTTCACGACGACATTAGAATCTATGTAGCAACAGGAAAACCTCAAATGATTATTGACTATAACGAGTCTAAGGGTGGGGTAGACACATTAGACAAAATGTGTGCGGCATATGATTCTGTCAGAAACACACAAAGATAGCCAATGGTAATCTTTTATTCATTGCTCAATGTAGCTGGAGTGAATTCTATGGTACTCTTTTATCTACAAAACCCTGGCCAAAAAATGCCTCGACAAAAATTTTCGCATGTTCTGGTTTCCGAATTGGCTGATTATTATACTTGGAATAGAAAATCCCCAACCTGTCTCGAATCCCGAGTATACTCGAAGATGTTGCCATTATTGCAACATCTTTTGTCATTATTGCAATTATTGCCATTATTGCAACACGATTTTCTTGCCAGACCTGTGGCAAGTTTATGTGCCTGGAACATCTAACCTGTGTATGTATGGAATGCTACATACCATAACTGTTATTTTATATATTGGATTAGATTAGATAGTTTATTCAGTTTTTTTTTCAATTAATCATTTTGTTTTTGTATTTGTGACTTACAGTACACGTATTTATGGTTTCTTATTACTCAAATATGTAATGTATTCGATTCCTATATGAAACTGTAAACACTTGGATTGTTTTTGTATTTTTCAACCATGTGAATACCAAATATTACATTGTTCACGAATGCGCGTAAAAAAGTTAACTTACAGTCCGTAGCCAGCGACTAGAAAACCGGGCGCCGGTGGCGGAAGGTTAACGAGCAAACCGACCTAATCTATTCTCAACTTTTTAATCTAACGCTATCTCCTGGAGATAAGTTCTCAACTACAGACATACACCGTCCCTCCCCACTAAAGCTATAGGTATATATTCAAACTCATCAATTTATAAGTCACTTGAAAATGACCTTCAACCGTCGAAACTCGAGTCATTTGAAGTGTAAAAATGTATATAATTTTGAATAACAAGTTATTAGTATATTTTGTAACTAGGGCGGTAGGTTGTCAATTGGACACGATAGCGAAATTGAGCGCACGAACGAAGTGAGTGCGCACAGTTGCTCGAGAGGACAATTGACAATACCGCAAACAATATTTTTTATTACTCATGTGAGGGGATGTATCTTACAAGTTTGGAATCCAGGTGCCATCCAAAACCGAAATTGAAGAATTTGCTTTTTTAATTGTCTCCTGTGTGGATTCGTCATAAGTCATAACTCTTCTATATAAGTTCTCAACTATAAGTTCTCAACTACAGACATACACCGTCCCTCCCCACTAAAGCTATAGGTATATATTCAAACTCATCAATTTATAAGTCACTTGAAAATGACCTTCATCCGTCGAAACTCGAGTCATTTGAAGTGTAAAAATGTATATAATTTTGAATAACAAGTTATTAGTATATTTTGTAACTAGGGCGGTAGGTTGTCAATTGGACACGATAGCGAAATTGAGCGCACGAACGAAGTGAGTGCGCACAGTTGCTCGAGAGGACAATTGACAATACCGCAAACAATATTTTTTATTACTCATGTGAGGGGATGTATCTTACAAGTTTGGAATCCAGGTGCCATCCAAAACCGAAATTGAAGAATTTGCTTTTTTAATTGTCTCCTGTGTGGATTCGTCATAAGTCATAACTCTTCTCAGTCTCCGGTATCACCATAGAATTTCCACTCATTTTAAAACGTTTTCTTTGATTTTAATTTTTATTTTGTAATGAAAAAAAAATTCTGTCACTTTCACGTCACTTTTTAATATTGAGGTCTTGATTGTGTTCATTTTTATTACTCATGCGTGAAAAGTACTTCTTGACGCACGTTTTTTAATACAAGAAATGTCACTTTTCGTTGTATTTCTACATAACCTGTATTATAAATAAATAAATTTGTTATAAATAAATAAATAAAATAAACACAATCAAGACCTCAATATTAATAAAGTGAAATTGTCAGACATTTTTTTTCATTACAAAATGATAATAAAAATTAAAGAAAATGTTTTAACACTTATGTCAATACCCAGTCGTTTTCACGTTGTTCAATACCCGGGTACCCGTGTACCCGCATGGGTTTTTCATTCAATAAAATAATTTTAATACCCGGAGACTTTCTTACCCGGAGACATTACAACTCGGTATTACCCATAGAGTATTCCACTACCCGAAAAACCCTATTTCTATAAATAAAACCGCCGGGTGGGCAAAGTATGGGATCAAAATATGGTGGATAAGCGACGCCAAATATTCATATCCATTGAAAGGTCAAATTTACACTGGCAAAATAACAACTGGCCGTGAAATAAATCAAGGCGAAAGAGTGCAAGAGAGTAAAAGATTTAGCTGCAAAATATAAAGGGTCCGGAAGAAATATTACAATGGATAATTTTTTTACTACTTTTTCTTTAGCAAAGCATTTATTGTATGGAACCTAACAATTGTAGGAAGGTTGAAAAAAAAATAACACATTCTGGATATGCTAGCATCTAAAGATCGTGAAGAATTATCTTCTCTATTTGGGTTTCATGAAAAAGTTACTCTATGCACTTATGTTCATAAAAAAAAGAAAGTTGTTATACTTCTATCTACGATGCACTCAGATTTGCAGCGAAGACAAAAAAAGAAACCAGAAATTGTTCAGTATTATAATAAACCAAAAATTGGTGTGGATATAATGTTGTAGGATCATGTCATATTTGTTACCAGGATGTCTATAAAAAATGGAGAAAAACCGCGAAAATCGTGAAAAGAATGTAACAAACCAGTTTGCGACGAACATTCAAAAGCAATTGTAAAATGTGACGCATATTGCCAATAATAAATTGAATATAAAAATATTTTATGTATAATTTATAATAAGTTTTATAATAAAATTAATTAAAAGTTAAATAAATCCGTTTATTTATACAGGGTATCCCAACGAAAATTTGACCTCCCCTATAATTGGAAAACCGAATAATATTTCAAAATTCGCCGAGACCCGTCGATTTTTGTTCTTGGGGGGAGCTTTTTTGACAGTCAAGCCAACTCGATATGTTCATCCCCCTAATGCCTAGCAACCCCAACTTAAAAATTTAAAATGCAACTACCCCACTTGTGGCACATCATTTTAAAGCCCTTTTCATTGCGAATACAGTGACGTACCGTTTTTAGAAATCGGTTGAGATTTGACAGAATTATTGGTTACAAACGAAAAGATGACAAACCAACTTACGCCTAGTAATTTCTACACAAATGCCCACCACTAATAAGTTTTTCATCTACTACACATGACCGCATTTGATGAATTGCTCAAAATGACCCCCGTTAACTTCCAAACAATAATACAGTCTGTTTTCAAATTCTGTTCGAACATTATTAAAGACATCCGAAGTTATTAATCGGCATTCTTCTACAATTCTCTGACGTAGCACTTGCAATGTTTTCGGCTGATTGGCGTACACTCGTGATTTTAAATGACCCCACAGAAAGAAGTCCAAAGGGGACAGATCCGGAGATCTTGGTGGCCATTCGACGGGACCTCTTCTACCAATCCAATGCCCCTGGAAATGGTCATCCAAAAATTGTGATGCAGCAGCATAGTGCGGGGGCGCACCATCTTGTTGGAAGGTTATTTCATTTTCTAGTAAATTGTCGTCACTTTCTAAAATCTTTGTTATCCTAGGATCAATTGCACTTTCCAATAATTCTAGATAGGTGTTTCCATCCAGATTACCTTTTATTAAAAATGGTCCAACAAGATGGTCGCCCAAAATGCCTGCCCAAACATTCAATTTTTGAGGTGTCTGAGTTTGAAATTCCCTGATTGAATGCGGATTAGTATCACTCCAATAACGACAATTGTGTCTATTCACTTCGCCATTCAACATAAATGTGCATTCGTCGGAGAAACATGTATTGTAGAGAAGATATGGATTCTGTAGAAGTTGTTCACTAAAGTATTCGCAAAATTGGTTACGGCGATCAAAGTCATCTTCATGTAACTCTTGAACCAGCGTCATCTTAAATGGATGAAACTTGTGTTTTTTCAAAATTCGATGAACACTGGAACGGGGTACGCCAGAAGCTTGAGACACAGTTAAAATCGATTGCTTATTATCCATCTGTACATGACCCAAAACTGCCACTTCAACTGCTTCATTTCGAACTGGCCCAATTACTTCACGTTTCTTGTTTAAAAGCGAACTTGTTGCAACAAATTTATCAATCAGGTGTTTAACGTACTGGTGGTTTACATTTTTTTCAGGATGATTGGCATTAAAAATTCGTGGTGTAGCTTTAGCGCAATCGTGATTTCGATAATAAACTGCAACAATTTCTACTCTTTTCGCTATAGAATAAACCATTTCGAACACACGTTAATACTTTCAATAACGGCTGAAACTAACGATTTCTTGGTCACAAGCAAAAAACACCGACTTTTTTTGTAGTACTGATTTTTTGTTATTTTGATTTTTTTTTTTTTTTGTTTATTTTGAGGTCTGAATTCCTATAAACTTAAGTATCTTCTACTAATAACTATTTTAGTATCTAGTTTTATTTGCTTCAGCTTTTTTATTTCATTTCTGACTTTTTTCTAAACTGATAGACACATCAATAACAATTAGGTAATGCGGTCATGTGTAGTAGATGAAAAACTTATTAGTGGTGGGCATTTGTGTAGAAATTACTACGCGTAAGTTGGTTTGTCATCTTTTCGTTTGTAACCAATAATTCTGTCAAATCTCAACCGATTTCTAAAAACGGTACGTCACTGTATTAGCAATGAAAAGGGCTTTAATGATGTGCCACAAGTGGGGTAGTTGCATTTGAAATTTTTAAGTTGGGGTTGTTAGGCATTAGGGGGATGAACATATCGAGTTGGCTTGACTGTCAAAAAAGCTCCCCCCAAGAACAAAAATCGACGGGTCTCGGCGAATTTTGAAATATTATTCGGTTTTCCAATTATAGGGGCGGGGGGCAAATTTTCGTTGGGATACCCTGTATATAAAGTAATATTTTTTATCCCTAGAAATAAGTTTAATTATTTATTTATATATGGGTACCCGTGTACCCCGAGTATTGAACAACGGGGTATTTGACTTTAAGTCCAAAAAATTTATATATTTTTTGGCCCATTTTATTATTAATGTATATGAATCGATGTCAATAGACACAAATAACGAGGATCTGAAAGGATTAGATGATTTTTCGTTAAATAAAAAAGATATGTAAGTAAGAACATGCAAAAGGGTACCCGGGTATTGACATAAGTGTTAAAATGAGTGTAAATTCTATGGCGATACTGGAGACTTCTTGTCTGCAGAGTTCTACCGGAGAGTTCTTCACCACCGGAGGCAATTGAAAAAGCAAATTCTTAATTTTTGATTCCATTTTTTTTTTTTGATGGCCCCTGTATCCCAAACTTGTAAGATACATCCCCTCGCATGAGTAATAAAATTAGTATATTTTACGGCAAGAGATGAAAGGCGTTTTTTTGTGAGGTGGGAGTTGCTCACGAGTGCCAGCGAGTTAGCAATCACACCGAACCAAAAACACTTTCATCTCGAGTAGTAAATGCATTTTTTTCTACTGATTTCGGTTGTAGAATCCATAATTCGACTAATAAATCCAATTCGAAGCGAACTGTCAGAACTGTCAATTTAATTGTTGGTTTGGTCGTTTCCATGGTAACATATTGCATTCTCATAGAAGGTGATACTTTTCAAGTCCTAATTTTATTTTAATTGGTTAGTTTAGTGTTTTAATCGAGAAAATCATAAATTTAAAATGCTCATTTTCGTCTCTAGATGTGAAAATATTTTCATCTCTAGAATGAAAATATATCACTTTCATGGAGTGTAAGCCGTGGAAAAATGCCATTTTCGCATATATCAGGAGAAAAAATATTTTTTTCGCCCTCGAGCGAATGTGCTCACTGAATGTGAACTGTGTCTCACTTCGTTCGTGCGCCCCATTTCACTCTTGCGTCAAATTGGCAATTTACCGCCTTCGTTACAAAATATACTGTTATTTAATTTTTTTTTATGTAACCTAGCGATATTGAATATTTGCGTGCGTTACCCAAGTTATGTGGTAATACAACCAAAAGTAGAAATTTTATACTAAAAAACATGCGCCAAGATAGTACTTTTAATGCATGGGTAATAAAACATATTTTTACATATTAAATGGTTAAAACATGGATAAATTTTCAATTCAGTGTATACTCTTGGATTATAGTAGCCTAGTTAATAGCCTTTAAAGCTATATACTGTACTAGATACATTTAAATTAGTTAAAAGGATACTTTTGTCAGTCAAATCTAATTTCACTTTTTCTAATCTTCCATAACTAACTAATATGTTCTAATCTGGAAAGTGTCTCTTATGTAGGGTTTCTGAATATCCGCAGTTTTGCAAAACCGCGGTTTTCGGTTTTTGAAAATTAAAAACCGTGGTTTCGGTTTTTAATAACTTTTGGTGGTAGTGCCTGATATTTAAACGAGATCTTAGTTTTGCACAAAAGTTGCCGCTAAGGGAAAATGATCTTTCGGAGTAGGTGGATGTAGCTTTACTTGTAGAGAGTGCTTGAAACAAAATATTTCATCTTTTTGTTCTCTCAGAAGTTCTTCTTTTTCATAGAATTAGGTTAGCGATTTGTTTGCATATAAGTATTTTTATTTAATTCTCCTTGAATAGCTTTTTGTACTTCGTCTTGCAAGGAATAGTTTGGATTGGTCACTTCTTCTAATTCTTCTGAATTTGCCGAACATTCACCTACGACTTCAACCTTATTGTTGTCTGGATAAAGTCGTTCAAAAAGATTTTCCGCCAATATTAAAACAGACTTTATTGGAACTTTCGAAGGATATAGTAAGCATCTAGCCAATTCTGTTAATTCCAGATTTTCACGGGTCTTCAAACGTTCCATGATATTTTTCATTGAAGCTTTGCTTATATCAGAACCAATTAATTTCTCTTCCAAGAGTCCTATTACACCTTATCCCGTAAATATGTTAGAATCATCGTTGCTTAATGTTGTTACTGCTACGGTTACTGGAGATAAAGTTTCATAACAATTGAAAATTAACATTTTCAATTAAATGCACTTAATTTAAATCTGTTACAATCTGTAATATTACTACTTTTAGAAGAATACATTTTACTTAAATTGGTTCAATAGAAGACCACCTTGTCTTGATGTCCATTGCTAATTCAATTTCCTTTTCAAAAAGAGCCTTTACGTTTAGTTGTAGGAAACTGATTTTATCGGAGATAATAACGAAAATAATTTACAAGTTTTCTTACAATTTGTAAATTACTTTTAATTTTATTATCTTCTTCGACGTAATACTCATTATCCAAATCTTCTTCGTGCGTTTTTTCAAGAAATAAATCTACATCTTCACTGCTGCACCTGTTTTCTGCTTGATATGATTTCTTGTAAAAAGTGTCGCACACAGCGAGATGAATTGTATGGTTAATGCAAATTTTTTGCTCAGCAGGACAAACTGAACCATTTTTTTAAATTAAAAAACCCGGGCATCGTCATGTGTAGTATCTTACTCAATAATAATCCCACGGTAATAAATCCCAGACTCAATCAAACTTTGAGGTTTTTGCAACCAGAAATTGAAAACCGCGTTGAAGTCGCTCGATAACTAACGCCGCGACGGCCCGTCAAAGTTAGATCTACCGAGGATTGGTTGCATTTGTTTTTTTCGAAATTTCGCAGCTACCGCAACAAATTCGATGTTTTGTTAGAGCAAAACGGGGTCGGAAAGCGAGACTGAAAACCGCGTTGCGAAATCTTTGACAGCGGCGTCGCGACGTCACCGCAAGTTCAATTTCCTAATGCGGCTGCTTGTTTTTCCGCCGTAGTTTTCGTAATTTTCAAGCTAGCGAAACAAGTATGACGTGTTGTTGAAGGGAAAGCTTGTCAGGAAGCGGTAGGGAAAACCGCGTAGCAAAATCTTTGATAGCGACGTCGCCGGATAGTTCAACTTGCTAATCTAGGTCGAATTTCGGGAACTCGCGGTGATTTTTCCGCTGTAGTTTTCGCAATTTTGCAGATAGCGAAACAAATTTGATGTTTTGGTGAAAGGGAAAGCTTGTGGTAAAGCGCGACTAAAAACCGCATTGCGAAATTTTTGACAACGGCGTCGCGACGTCACCGCGAACTTTCTAATCCAAGTCACACACAATATCATTTATGGAACTGCTACTAGACGAATCTAAATGTTTTTCTACACCTATTACGATATTATTTGCAGAAGAAGTTCCTTCAATTGGCAGAAAGCCTAAATTGCAATTAAAATTGTTTTCTCCATGAATATTAACTCGAAACTCTCTTAACTTAACTCGAATAATTTTCTGGAACACATATACCATCGATGGTTGCCATTTTTGCAACAACAGTTGAGAATGCAATGTGCAATGTTTGAGAGCAGTAATACAATGTACATTATTTTTATTAATCTTTAGATAAAACCGAAAACTGCTGTTTTTATGACGGTTATGTGGTTTCGGTTTTTACACAGAAAACCGCGGTTTTGCGGTTCGGATATATCCGAACCAGAAAGCCTACTCTTATGTGATACTGTACATCTTATAACTTTTGTATTTTCTTTCAAGTGTGGAGTTTACGGTTGGAAGCAAACCAGTCAACAGATTTCGCATGATTGAGAAGCACTTTTTCCGCGATAAGTTGCTGAAAACCTTTGATTTCGAATTCGGCTTCTGCATACCGTTTTCTCGGAACACCTGTGAGCACATCTATGAGTTCCCCACACTGCCCGATGACCTAGGTAAATAAAAATTTACATTACCAAATTAAGAATTCTATTAATATATTTATTGTTGAATTTGTGTGAAAGTAAGAACATTATGTGAAATTAATTGGGTAAAAGAAATTGTTTTTATTGAAATGTTTCAAATGCAGGACACAAAGTTAAGAATTTAAAAACAACATCGACTTACGATTATAACATAATTTGTAATATTAATTATTTATACACTACTCAAAATAATTAGCGGGTTACTAATTTGTGCCTTCATAAAATTCAAACGACAAATTACATGCAAAAAAAATTTGAAAAACGCTCTATTTATTTTTTTTAATTCACACATAGGGAATTATCAACATCGCATACTTCCGGAGTATCCGTAATAATTAATAAAAACTACCAAATCTAAAGAGAGACAATGTATCCCAAATTTAATGCAAAGAGCTAGGAATGCCTTGTTCAAATCAATATACACACGAAAATGTTTGCAACTGACTTTCACTTAACCCATTCGAGACCGATTGCACACCATGTGTGCAATTGATTTCCGAGACTATAAGACGGCCTGCACACCGTGTGTGCAATAACAGTAATTTGCAATTATTAATTATTCTGAGTAAACTAATCGTCGAAATAAGATTTTTCCTGAACAAATGAAATCTGTAAAGTACAGGAAAACAAAATTTGGCATTGGTTTTACTATGTACCTAAAAATCTAAAAAGTTATCTGAAGCCTTTACATGTAAAATACTATGAATACATCAGGATCATACATCAACATCAGGAATGCAGGAAGCAACCAGTGATAATGAAAGTGATGATTTCATGTTTGCAAGAAATAGAAAAAAGAATCGAAATTTTGGTATCATGGATAGTGATTTAGAAATTGAGGAAAACATGATTGTGCATATTAAACTATTAGGTGATATACAGGATGAGGTTTTTGAAGGAAATGATTGGGACGATTGTACTGATATTGAAAGTGAAATTGAACAGCAGCAAAGTGAGCTTCTGAAGATACAGAAACGTGGAAAGATGATGGATGGTTCTCTTTCAAAATTCTCTTACAAAAGTTACCAAACGGAGGTAGTCCGTTTGGTAACTTAGGTTGGTAGGTACGATCTTTTTGAACTTTTATTTGATTACACCTTTTTCTCTTTGATTGACAAAGGAACAAACATGTATGGCGAAATGAGTTTAAAGGAAAAATGGAAGGACTTAACAACCATTTCTGAATTTAAGGTGTTTTTTTTTAGTTTATTATTACATATGGGAACTATCAAATGCCCAATAATTGATAATTATTAGAATAAAAGCAATCAATTTGGTTTTCATTGTTTTTCCCAACACATGGTTAGACAAAGATTTCAAAATGTCTTACGATCGCTTCATTTCTCGTCTTATAATGAAATTGATCATCGCCTACGGAAAATAATTCCAAGAGAACATTTAAATGGTACATCAAATTATGGATTCATTTAGTTGAAACTTTGGTTTTTAATTCTTGCAATTTTCACTTTACCTTACATTGCACACATGGTGTTCAATCCGCTCCTCGCAATAAAAATTTTCCGAAGAGCGAGCTGCTCACCCGGTGTGCAATGCTCCTGGGGACCGTGTTCAAAAAAATCGTCGTCTGGAATGGGTAAAGTTAAGTGAAGATGAGGCATCTCAACGAAGTGGAAGTTGTTCGTGCTATAACATTAATTCAAAATGGCGAAAGCCTTTGACAAGTTTCAAGAAACTTCAACGTAAGTCTATCTCTTATTCAGCGATTGTGGAAGGTACTTGGATACCGGTCAATATATCAGACGCGGTGGGCAAGGTCGCAACAGAAAAACTACTCAAAATCAAGACCGATTTTTACTGATTTCAGAGCCCACTGACGAGACGTATTGGACTATCAGTTCGAATATGTCAATCTTCAAACATTGAAGGCATTTACAGATCCAAATCCGAACATCTGTCCAAAGTACTACAAGAAAATGAAATTGACGTGGCCGTCTTGCAAGAAACGCTGGATCGGAGGTAAATTTGAAGGCCAGAGGTGCCATCCCGGGGTTTTCATTAGTCGGAGCTACTTATCACGATGCCTATGGAGGAGCTACATATGTTCGAAACTCCATTGGAAATGTGAGCTTTATCGCCGAATCTTCTCTCAACGACATATTTATGGTGGTGATAAATATAAATGGGATAAACATAGTGAACGTGTATAAATCACCTGGCCGCCTGGAACACTGCCGGTTTATGCTGAACCCACTGTGCACTTGGGGGATTTTAACAGCCATCATAACCTATGGCGATACCAAGAAAACGATAAAAATGGAGATAAACTAGTGGTGGAGATAAACTCGACCATCGACTTGAACAGTTTGCATTTGGTTTTTGATGCTAATCAACGGCGATCGTTGCTTGCAAGGCAAACATCATTGCTGAAAGCGGACCCTACATTACCAAGACCACAACCCGAAATAAAATCAGTAAATGGGTAGCAATTAAGCACCGTCTACAGTGGGTCAATTTGAATGGTCTGACACACAGCAATCGAATGTTTCTTCTGCAAGGAAGCAGATCGCAATTGTGGTAGGCCTACTTACAGGACACTGCTCTCTACAAGAACACCTGTATAAAATGGGTATCTGGAAGGATGAACATTTATGCAGGTTATGCTATGAGGAGGATGAAACCGCCGCCCATATAATCTTCCACTGTGAAGCAATTGCACGTAGGAGACACAAGCTTGATATTACAGCTGAGAGAGTCCCTGTGAAGAACATTGCACATAGAATCCTGGACCTAATAGAGGGACTGGATCTATTTGCATGAACGAAACAATGTGGGGAAATACAATAGGCCAATGGGCCGCAGTGTTTTAAGGGCTAACCCCCCTGGACCCACATTGGTTTGAGGAAAAAAAACGGGGATCGTTTCACTCCAGAAGATGGAACAAGGACTACAACCCTGATTTATGTTTTGTGTCCTCCAGCCAGAACAATCGTCCACTCACTACAACTAAAACCATACTCGCAGACTTCCTACATAGTCAACACCGTCCAATCGTTATCGATATTGGTATACAGATCCCATTGGTTCAATCTACCACACGTCCTCGCTGGAATTTTGCTAAATCCACCTTGAAAATATTCGAAAAGGAACTGGTTGCCGGCGTTAGGTTCATCCCAGCAAAAGCTATCCACTAGGA
Source organism: Phosphuga atrata (assembly GCA_944588485.1). Taxonomy (NCBI): domain Eukaryota; kingdom Metazoa; phylum Arthropoda; class Insecta; order Coleoptera; family Silphidae; genus Phosphuga; species Phosphuga atrata. The sequence goes on from OX155904.1 coordinate 47,332,307, forward strand.
CCGCTTCGTCAAACTTGTAATCACAGCAAGAAAGCACATCCCCAGGGGATACAGGAAAGACTACATGCATGGGTGGAGCGCAGAAAGTACTCGCTTGTTTGTACTCGTACATAGCCGATGACCTGCTAAAATTGTTAGACAAAACCCGGCTAGAAAAATGGGAGACGACCATGCAAAATCTCGATTTTACACATTCTAGCTGCAAAGCATGGAGCCTTCGGCTCGCTACACACGTACCGGCGCAGGCCCGGCACCGGGTGGAGAGGGTGGTATTGTATAGTCTAGAATGGAGGAGTTCAGACGTGCTGCGTGAGTCTATCCGGCGCCGGGCCGGATAATTTTGTCGGGTTGTCACCGGCCGGCCCCCACTGGCCGTCCGACTGTACCGGGTATAGGCTCGGCTATGGTGGGCTATGGAACTGTATTGAAGCTTGCACACATGCCGGTCCGGTAGTCTACCGTCTTCACTTGTCGAGTGGGTGCACACAATGTTTTCTTTGCTTTTTTTTCTTGCGAAGTAACCGCCGATAAAGTAACCACATACAAATAACTCTTTCGCGATCCATTTTGTACTGAAGTCAATTAAATACACTGCTCGTAGCTCGACCTCGTGGGCCACCGGGCCGGTTCCGGAAAAATCCATCCGGCATGTGTGTAAGATGTCCAACCCGGTGCCGCGCCGGCCCCGGGCACATCCACACAGTAGGTGTGTAGCTAGCCTTCTACGGAAACTAGGCGAGTCTAGAATCATGAAAACTAGTAAATCCAACTTGAAGGCAGATATGATACCGATCCGAATTCAAGAAGTGGCCTGTGCTTCATCTGATAAACACCACTCAACACGCGTTAAAAATGAGTTGAAGGCCTCGAAAACAACAATGCCCTGCACAGTTTCTCTGAATCTTTCTCAACCGTTAAAGTAGACGCTGCGATTAAAATGACCAAAAATGGTAAAGCTGCAGGGTATGATGGAATCTTTCCCGAATTTGTAACGCACTGCGGACCATACACAAAGCGTTGGCTTGCTGCTCTCTTCTCAGAAATATTTCATACTGGAAAATCGCAAAAGTTGTTTAAGATTACTAAGACCATCGCTTTGGCTAACAATTTATTGTAATTACAATCGCCTTAATCAGTGTCTGCTATAAACTGCTAGAACGTCTCACCTATAATTCCAATTGAACAAGCTGGCTTTCGCGCGGGCCGTGAGCGGACCAAGTATTATCTCTCACAACCCACATCGAGTCTGGTTTTGAGACAAAGATGAAGATATCAGTTGCATTCACCGACTTGACTGCTGCCTTGACTATGTATGATACGGATTCGAGAGAAGGACTTCTGTATAAACTCGTTAAGGTGATCCTTTGTCGCATGATAACACAGCTCGTAAACAACATGCTTTCCAATCGACTATTTCAAGTACATCTGAACGATGACATCAGTACTAGGAGAAAATGAAGCAACGCCCTTCCGCAAGGCTCAGTCCTCGCACCGCTCCTGTTTAACCTTTATAAACATAATCTACTACCGACGTTGTCCAGAAAATTCGCATACGCAGAGGATATGGCGATTGCATTGCAACGTAAAGAAATTGCATCAACCGAACATGCACTCATTACTGAAGTGGAAACAATGTGGACTTACTTTAAGCAATGGCGCCTACGTCCAAGTATGCAGAAAACGGAAGTATGCTGTTTCCACTTGCGCTCCAGGTTAGCGAATGCGAAACTCCCAGTGAGGTTCAACGACACATTGCTGGTTCATAATCCAAACCCTAAGTATCTGGGGATTACTGTGGACAGATCATATAAAATGCATATGAATAAAACCGCCGGAAAGCTAAATAAAAAAAGCGAAACAACATTATTCAGAAACTCTCCGGCTCTTCCTGGGGCGCGTGTGCTTATCCAACAGCGGCGCTTGGCTTGGTCTACTTGGTACCCGAATACTGTCTTTTTGGATGAATAGCGCTCATGTCAGTAGAGTTGATGTCCAATTAAACAACACGATGCGCATAATCACTGGGACGATACGAGCGATGCCCGTCCAGTGGCTACCGGTTCTAAGTAACATATCCCCCCACCTTCGCCGTTCAGCCGCTCCTACCCGTGAGACTGGAAAAATTCACAAGAATGCATTGCATTAAGACATTCAGACACTAGCTCAACCACAGAGACTAAAATCACGAATACCAACAGTACGCACAATTGAGTGATCTATCATTTCATCCTAAGGCTGACTGGACTGTTGAGTGAACAGCTCACTACCCTGGGGGTCTGATAACTGGTGACAACCCAACATCGTTCCCAACTGGCTTCGATCTCCCGCGTAAACTGTGGGTAAAGTTGAACCGCATCCACTCAAACTGTGGAAGATGCGCAGACACAATTCATCGCTGGGGTCTTGCACAATCACTGGCTTGCGACTGTGATGAAGCACGGCAAACAATCCGGCATATCGTGACTAAATGCTCAGATCGTGCATGCAATGGCCAACTGGACGACATAAACAACTTCCATCCAAACGCAGTTGACTGTTTGTCGTAGTTGAACAAGTTTGACGTTGATATATGACATTAATAAATTAATCTACTATACATTTACCTACAATGTTCGATTTTCTTGTAAATCCATACAATAAATAAATAACTAAGAGTCTACGCAATAGAGTTTCTACAGCGAAAGACTAATTAATTTTCGTCAGGACGACGCATGGGGTCATGTATAAGACCAGACAATTAGAAATAGTTTGAGGAAATCAAATTTGAGGGCAAGACGACTCGTCCGAAACCCTTTTTTAACACGACGCCACAGAATATTAAGGATGAATTTTGCTCGTGAAGATATCGCATGGCAACTTCGCAGCTGCTACTGTCAACGCAGCTGCTACTGTCCAGGAATTCGAAAGATATGGAGGTGGTTCAGTTAATGTTTGGGGTGGGATTAGTATCTGCTGTACAACCGACCTTGTTGTAATTCCAAGAAATCTTAACGATAATCTTTATGTTGACATTATGTTAGGAGAGATGTTTTCCCTGTGGCATATGGAATAGGTCCATTTTTTGTTAAGCAGGATAACGCAAGACCACATACTGCACGAATCACTTCAGACTTCCTACAGGAACTGGAAATTCAAACAATGGTGTGGCCTGCGTTATGTTCTGATTTATATCCCATAGAGCAGTGGTACCCAACCATATGCCCGCGGGCACCGTGGTGCCCACCGACCATTTTACATATGCCCGCCGAAAGTAAACGCAGCCAAAATAGCAACTTATTCAAATAAGGACAGAAAGAAACTTTTGACCATCAAAACGACATTTCCCTAAAATTCAATGTATCAGATGTGGACTTCTTGAATAGAAAAAGATGCCCATCGGCCGACAGACTTTCTAGAATGTGCTCTTGAGTGCAAAAAGGTTGGGGATCCCTGCCATAGAGCATGTTTGGGATATGCTCCACAGACATGTTCGTGGTCGCCCGCATCCTCCAGCAGCTAACGGCGGCTCTTATTGAAGAATGGGAGAAGACTTTTGAGAAGCATCCCAAGAATGTGTGATGCCGTTATTCCTGCTATGAGAACACATACTCGATATTAAGTTATTACCACTTTATATACAAAAGATTACATTCATTAACAATTAATTTAAATTCGTTTTGCACTTTGGTTTTGGTAGTTGTTGTTAATTATTACGGGTACTTTAAAAGTACGCGATACTGACACTTCCATATGAGCCAATTATAACAATTAAATAGAGCGTATTTCAGATGTTCTTAATTTTATTTGCACGTAATTTCCTGTTTGAATTTTATGGAGGCACAAAGTAGTGACCCGCTTATCGTCTAAAGGTCGATTCCCATATGCGCGACACTCAGCTACGCGACGTCGTGCGACATCTGTCAAATAATGATTACATTGTTTTAAATGGACACGTCGCATAGCTGTCGCGTAGCCATAGTGAGAACGTGCCCATTTAAAACAATGTAATCATTATTTGACAGGCGATGTCGCGGGACGTCGCGTATATGAGAATCGGCCTTAATAATCTAATTGTTTTGAGCAGTGTATAATTGATTTTTTTAAATGTATTTTTGTTCTGTTTTAGTGAAGGAGATGATAGCATCACCGTTTGAGACAAGATCAGACAGTTTCTACTTTGTAGATGATTGTCTAATAATGCACAATAAGGCTGACTACGCTTACAATGGAGGTCAATCAACGTAACTAGGAATTTTCTAATGCAAACAGGGTCGCAAAATCAATAACGATTTATGTATACAACACAACTTTTTTTCAAAAAACAAAAAAAAAATCTCCATAAAGTTTTTCAGCTTATGCAGCGCACTATAAATGAACTATTTTTAAAACCCTCTCGCAGGGTCTCAATTGAAAACAGATGACAAAATATAATTAATAATTAAGATGTTTTGGGTTTCACGGTGGCACTTTTAATAATTAAGACACGAGTGAAATCTCTTGCCTAAAAGAAACTTGTTCGCAATTGATTTCTTGTATTTTTTGAATGAAAAAAAAACGCATTTTTTGTGCACAATCTAGAGAGTTTTTAAAAATATATTAAATATATATATACGTAAATTACCAAAAGAAATTAATTAAAGAAACTATATGTATATTGCAGGGGCTGGCTCGTGCTAGAAGATTTTATCGTTTTACCGTTAGTTTTGTTTCAGAGGAAAACTGTTTTAATATTAGGTGCTGTCTTTTCGGAATAATGAATAAACAAACAGGAATAATTACAATGTAAGACAATATTACACGTGAATGTTTTTCGATTAGAATAATTAGGCGAAAATGAAAACCAGTATATAGTTAGTCACTAAAAGTTAGTCTTAATTAAAAACAAGAAAACGTACTGAAGTTATAGTGACAAAGCCTGTAATAGATAAAACAATCTTTTCCGATGTTAAATTAAGACAAAATTAGACAATAACGCCAGTCGGAAATTGAATTGAATAAAAGCAGATAATGTCTAAATTGTAAATAATTATCTAGATTTCTTTAAATATTATCTATACTTGGGCCGGGGAGAGAATGCAGCTGTACTGCGTCGAGGTATGAGGGGGGTGCGTCGAGGTACGCGCAGATTAGTTTGAATTAAGAAATATGCGTCAGTTTTTCAACTAAACGCCGCGCACTCGATATAAAGTGGGGGTATGCACAGAACAAAGCTAAACTCGTCGAGACGAGATGCATTCTCTCGTCGGCTCGAGTATAGATATTATAACGAGTTTTGAGATTAGACAAACTAGTTAAACATAATTAGACACATGTATGATATCTAGATAATATTTCGATTTATAGCAAATTTAATGTGATTATCTAGGTTTTACCAAGAATTATCTATTAGAAAATAGTCAATTTACGAACTATATAAACTTCAACTAGAATCTGTTTATCCATGTTCACTGATTCATATAGATAACGCTTATGAATTCATTTCAATTCGTTATAGACAATACTTGTCTTATTTAGATAATACTTGCCAAATATAGATAATACTTGTTTGATATAGATAATACAGGTAATACTCGTTTAATATATATAAAATGGGTAATAGATAAAATGTAGCCTAATCTACATAATATCCTTTTTTTATTTTGCGTTTATAATGAAGTCATTAAAGCACTCGTATGGGTTCGTTAATGGATCGCCGAAAGCGATACAATTTTCTCAATATGTATCGGCGATTTTTTTATTTAGAAATGAAATAGAAAAAATGGTGTGAAACACTCGTTCATTTGGCGTTTTTCGCACTTGTTCATTAGACGACTCCTCGCTACGCTCGTCGTTTTCTAAACATGGACGCGTGCTGAAAAATCGCGCTTATTGAACTCGTTCTTTAATATACCATTATCTGTTTTCTTTACTATTGAAAATTTGTGTTTCTACAGTATAAAGACACACTATCTATATAAAGTTATTTATTGTCTGTTTTGTCTTAATTCTTGCAAATTGGAATATAGAATCTAGAACGTTTACGCTTCGGTCCATAGAAAGCTAGACTCTAATCTATAGATATCTACGTTATCTGTTTGATTCGAATGTTACAACAGTTTAGACTAAGCGTTTTAGTACAATTTTAAATGAAAACATTCGGTAGTTGATCGGAAACTCTGTTGATACTTACTCTCGTGTATTAGATTAATTTTTGTATTCTGTATGTGGAAATTGTGTTTAGGAGAACCGTCGGTTTGTGTTTTAATGTTACAAATAGACACATGATTTATCTATGCTCGGGCCGGCGTGGGAATGCAGTTGTACTGCGCCGAGGTATAGCGCAGAGTACTGCGCCGAGGAGCGAGGGACGCGCCGAGGTATGAGGAGCGAGGGACGCGCCGAGGTACGCGCATGTTAGCTTGAGTTAAGAAATATCTGACAGTTTTTCAAACACGGTTAAATAAACACCGCGCGCTCGGAATAATGTGTGGGTATGCGCAGAACAATGTTAAACTCGTCGAGACGAGATGCATTCTTTCGTCGGCCCGAGTATATGTAGATGCATAGATTATTCTGATTGGTTTTAACAATGGCCTTTGGTTTAGACAATTTTTACTACATAATAAAAATACTATCTTTATTTTGTTATCTAGTTATCTATCTAGAATTGTTATAATATTAAGAAACATATAATACATAAATATCTTGGAATAGTTATCTAGATTTTATCTATATTATTTCAAATTAAATATTATAAGCAATTTTTTGTGGATCTTTGAAAAATTGTCTAAATTTAACAGACTTAAACATATTTTTTTTTTAATTCCCAAAAAAATTATTCTGTCTGCTTATATTGATATTTGAAAAAATGTGTTTTTATCGATTATTGAAATTTTTGCTTTTATGAAAATCGTTTTGGTATTGTCTGCATTGTTTTTATATAAATGAAACTATTTAGAGGAAAAAGATTACTCAAAGGATTTTTTTTTCGAAACTCGGAAACCATTTAACGTTGGTAATTTATTTATAGCCGCACTATTTAGCAATTAGGAGAGCTTTAAGATTACTTTTTGTTTAAAAACAGATTTGATTTTTTTGTCTATTTAATATTCTTTGAAAAATTTGTACCAAAGAAAAAGCAACAAACTAAATTTTCAGTTCCTAGTTTTCACTCGTTCGATTAGTGTTTGATACAGGTTTTTTTAATGCAGTTCTTGTTTAAAACTATCTTAGCAGTATTATTGTATATTTATATTTTCCGTCTTTCTTTATTATGCATTCCTTATATTTAATTTTTTTATTTTTATATACTCACATATTTTTTTATCGATTATTTATGAGTGTGGTTGTTTATTTTGTTACGAATCAATAAATAATTTAGATAAAAAAATATTACGTAGTTCTAAAGTCCATTTCTTATTGTTGAGTATTCTTCAAAATGCCTCCAATATCCTTGAGAATCTCCTGCGCTCCCCAAAATATGTTCACCCTCAATCCTCGCAATTTTCCTTGTTATTTTTTGCGATATACCACATTATTTAAACTTTTTATCACCTTATGCAGCCCTTCCCAGGGTGTTTGCAGTTTCGGAAACAATCCTTTCTTCCTCTGATGATTATAGAGAAATACCAACACGCCGTCTTTAAAACCGTTGGAGTATGCTGCACGATCGTACCATTCATTTCATCTTATCGCTCATAAGCTGTGTCTTTCGTCTTATGTAACGGTGAAAGACTTTCATCTCATCTTTTAATCCGTTCCAGTAATCACCAACGTCTTCTACGTCACCAGGACAAAACAATCTTTCCTAATGGTAAATTAAGATAAAATTAGACAATAACACTTGTCGGAATTTGAATAGAATAAAAGCAGATAATGTCTAAATTATAAATAATTATGTAGATTTCTCTAAATATTATCTATCTAATTTGGAGTATGACAAACTAGTTAAATAAACAAAACAGAATTCAACAAATGAGATGCAAAAAATTTTGTTTTGTGTGAAATAATCTATCTGAGTTGTTGAAGTCTAATATTCAAGTTTTCAATTTAAATAAACTATTTGTTTAACTTGCTGGAATAAATTTTGACAACAGGACGGGTGGGAATTGATATTTCACTTTTGGATAATAATTTAGGTTTCTCTAAAAGTTATCTATTTACATTATAGACTAACCTAACTTGATCAAACAAAGTTAGTCAAATAGATAAAATGCAGATTGTTTTAGAGTCTAAAACAATCTGCGTTCGGCAATCGGTCTTAAATTTAGACCCACAATTCTTAAGATCAAATGAAACATTAATTTGGTCCATTTATACACTGGTGAGCAAAAAAAGTGAGGTCATTTAAGAAATTTCAAATAATTTGATGTTTTCGTGGAATTTTCTGTTTGTTTAATATATTAAAAATTAATAAACTTATAGGCTAAATTTGATATTCACTATTGAATTGGAAAGCATATTTTTTGGTTTATGATTTATTATGAAAATCCAACAAATTTACGTTTAAAATGTAGTTCGATTTTTGTTTATCAGGAACTAAGAAAATGAAAAACAAACCTAACATAAATTATTAGGTTGTGTCAAAAGTTTTGTTCGTTTTTATGAGTCTATTTTAAACTGTAATATCTAAGTGAATACTTATTCAATTTAATCGAAATAAGCTCCTATTGAATCAGTGCACTTTTGTCAACGTAACACATGTCGATTAATACCGTTGGTATGAAAATTGGGTGCTCGAGATTCAATGAAGTTGACGAAAGCCGTTTTTGCCTTGTACTGATTGGCGAAGGTTCTATCGGCGAGAAAGTTATCGAAGTGCTTGGAAAGATAGTAGTCGGTTGACGAGAGGTCTGGGGAGTATGATGGGTGAGGCAGAACTTCGACACTCAATTCGTTTAATTTTCGGATTTTGTGAAATGTGCAAACGGGCGTTGTTGTGGAGCAGGACCGGACCTCTTCTGTTGACCAGTGCCGGCTGCTGCTGACGCATTTTCGGTCCATTTCGTCGATTTCCTCACAATAGGGCTCTGCTGTGATGATTTGGCCCAGTTGCAGAAAGTTATAGTGAATCACACCAGGACCACCATACAGTAACTGGTATTTTTTTGGGTGGGTTTTCGTCTTTGGAAAGTGCCTGGGTTTCTCATCAACCACTGTCCTCAATATCTCCTGTTGTCGCAGAGGATCCACTTTTCATCACACGTGACGATCCTACCCAAAAATGGATCGTTTTGGTTGCACAAAAGCAAAGAACAGACCACGAAACGTTACAATTCCCGTCTATCGTTCAAATCTTGGGGCACCCACTTTTCGAGCTTTTTGACCTTTCCAATACGTTTTAAACCATCAAAAACCGCACGAGAGCTGACGCGCAGTTCTTCTGCCATCCAACTCACCGTTTGTGATGGGTCAGTCTCCTCCGGGGTCCTCAAATCCTCGTCCTGGATTACTGTAGGCCGACAACTTCGGGGCTCATCTTCGAAGCTAAAATCTCCGGAACGAAATTTCGCAAACTAACGGTGAAGAGTGCGTTCATTAACACTGTCATTGCCAAATGCCTGGTTAATTTTTTGGACTGTTTCGGTAGCGCTTTGGTTCAATTTGAATTCGTAGAGAAAAATTGGCAGAAAATCGCTTGACGAAATCATATAGTAATAAACTGAAAAGAGGTAACAAAATTATAATTTGGAAAAAAAATGAACAGAATAGAGTACAAAATTCTCTATCGATCAGTATATACCACGACACAGTAGAATAAATATTTATTGAGATATGGAGCTGCAAAAACACATGACATTAAAACGGACAGAACTTTTGAAAGAACGTAATAAAAAGAATAATCATTAATAACTTTAATAGCGACGAGGCATACGAGGCATAAAATTTTGGTCAATGTTATTCCTTTCCTGCAGTAGCACCAATCTTAGCTCCTGAGCAGTTCTTGGAGCTGGTGTATGCCTTCGGATACGTCGTCTCAATTCATCTCATACGATGGGATTCATGTCTGGACTGAGTGCTGGCCATTCAAACCGCCTAATTCCCACCTCGGCCAGATATTCTGTAACATTTCCTTCTGTGTGAGGTTTAGCATTATCTTGCATGAAAATGCCATGCTCATCCATAGTGACCATGAAAGGCTTAACATGATCGTCTAGAACTACCGTAATGTATCTGTGAGTTGTGAGAGAACCGTTCTGTATGAAGACCAACTCAGTGCGTGCTCATGACGAAATTTCTGGCCATACCATAACCGAGCCACCGTGAAATGGAAGTCGCGTCAATGTAAACTGGAGCATATCTTTCTCCGGGTCTTCTCCATACTCGTCGACGTCCGGCTGGCCCAGTGACGTAAAAACGCGTCTCATCTGAAAATAGGACCTTGCTCCAGTCATCATTATTCCATGCCAAGTGATTTCTGGCAAAAGCGAATCTTGCAATTCGATGCCAGCATTGTAATGGTGGACCTGTAGCCTTCTACAAGATAATCCAGCAGCCGTCATCTTCATCTAACGATCCATTCACTAACATTGACATCTCTATCTTCTTGAAGTTGCATAACCGCAGAACATGTTCTAGGTATATGGAACACACGGACACAAACTTGCGGAACACCAAAAAGCAGTCATATCTTTAGGTGGTGACTCATTTTCGCCCGGATCCAGGATTTCTGCTTATTAGGCCTTAGTTGCAATTTCTTAACTGACTTTTTGATTTTTGCTAGCCAGTGTTTAAGCCAGATAATATATTATCCACACTATCTTTATTATTTTCTACACAAATAGATAAATTAAGAACAATTGTCGACTTTGTCCAAAAGTATGTCTTATTAAACTAGCAGAACATATAAGAAACTGTTTCTCTAAATTTTATGGATACAAATTAGTCTAACTAATCAATTTTAGGCCAGTTGGTAAATAATATATCCAATAGGTAGATAATTTGATACAAATATCTTGGTTTCTCTATATAAATATCTACTTGAATATTGTAGACTAACAAATATTTGGAATAGACAAACTTATAATGTAATGTAACAAAATTTTTAAACAAATGGTTATAATATTTGTCTATTAATTATCTATCTATTTTCGGGCCGGCGAGAGAATGCAGCTGAGCTGCGCCGAGATATAAAGGACGCGCCGAGGTACACGCAGGTTAGCTTGAGTTAAGAAATGGCGTTTTGGTGAACGAAACACGGACAACTAAACACCGCGCGCTCGGAATAATGTGGGGGTATGCGCAGAACAATGCTAAGCTCGTCGAGACGAGATGCATTCTCTCGCCGACTCGAGTATAGATATTATACTCGATATTATATAACGAGTTTTGAGATTAGACAAACTAGTTAAACAGAATTAGACAAATGTATGATATCTAGATAATATTTCGATTTATAGCAAAGGGTATAGCCGGATTTATATATGAAATTTGCCCCCGCGGAGTTTTCTTCGCACTTTGGGGATCGTTTTGGTACCAAATAAAAATAATTCATTCAAAATTTGAGCTCTTTATCTCGAGCCGTTATTGAGATATTGTAAAAAAACTGATTTTTGGATTTAATTTTTTTTCTATAGTAAAATTGAATTTCAATAAACGCCGATTTTTTTGCCAATACTTACGAGTAAAAGGCATGATACATTTTTTTTATTATGATTCCCAGATCGAAATCCAATTTTTAAGAAAAGAAATAAAAATAAAATCATTTTTTGAAAGTATTTTTGACAAGTGTCATCCGCCAAATTTTGTCAGAAAATGTCTTCTGTACTCCTTGTTACTCAGGATTCTTTTCAATTTTTTTGATGTGGTGGAACAATGTGAAAAAAATTAAAAACGATCTGTTTCGAAAAAACGAAATGTTTATTGAAAACAAACTTTTACAAAAGGCTATCGACCACTAGGTCTTTCCCCCTAGGAGTTTTAATATTTTAATATATATACATTTTAATATTCAGAATAATTTTATACAAAAAAAATAAACTGCTGAATTTACAGATTTTGCGGGGTATTGCTAGAAATATACATATAACGTTGTTTTTGACTTAAAGAATACGTCAGTTGATTAAGGTTTCTTTCTATATTATTCCGATTATTATAAACATTTTTTTCTATAAACAGACGACTTAATATTTCGACAGGTCTTATTATTTTAGCCAAATCGAGCATGGGAAAGATAATATCCAGAGTGGCCCAAAAGTAGGGATACAGCAATACTTTTAATATTTATTTTTTTAATTACAGGTTTAATTACATATTTAATTCCGAAGGTGCTCAAAATGTCCACATTCGGCATTGATGCATTCCTGCAACCTATTCAACTTCAAATTAACCATTCAACTTAGAACGAATGTCTTCAAACGCATATAATCTGTATACCTACTGTATACCTACTTTTGGGCCACTCTGTATAATCGCTGCAATGGGAGAGCAACATCCAATAGTACGCCTTCCATTAGCACAATCACGATGTTGACGATATTGTTCGTCTAATACCAGAGATTTATTTCTTTTTCCAGAGATTTCATTCAAGTTTTAGGGAGTAGTTTATTGTTTAGTTTACGATCTAAAAGCTTGAACTTTTGCTTGATATTACCATGAACTGCTTCAACTACACAACGCACTTTGGTAAAAAAACGGGATTGATTTGACTCGACTGTAGTAAGCTGATTACATATCCCTTTAAGAGCCGGCATTAACACTTTGAATTCTAGTTGTTCTAAATATTCTGTTATATTACGAAAGCATCGATCTACTTCGATAAAATAATCTATTTTAGTAACTTAATGAGACCATTGGGATTGCTAAGGAACATTTTAATAATTTCAGCATCGTTCATATTAGCCCTGTAAGGCACAAGCATATCTATAATCAAACCATTTGTAGTGCATATTGTAAATGGTTTGCACAGAGGTACTTTTTTTGAGCAGAATATGATTTTCTCTGGCTTTGATTATTTGTACTTTTTTGATGGCAAGTATATATTCCATCACAAATAAATATCAGTTGGTCATTTTTTAGTTTTTATAATTTTCTAGCTATGTTTGTATTAGAAAGTAAAGCTTCTCTATTGACGACGTCAATTCCAAAATTCAATGGCAAAACGTCGTTTTCAAATGAGTTCATAACTTCATCACAGTAGTCAAATACCATTTGTTCACAAGCCAAACCAAAAATGGAAGATATCGTAGCGTTCGAATTCCCAGTTTTTAATTTAAATAAAAAAATGAATGAGCTTGAGTGACATTACCATTTTTTCAAATGTATTTTTGCATGATTTGGTTTTAATGTTTTAGGATTTCTTTTAGTTATTTGGGGTAGTGTAAAATGTAGTCGACAAATATTTTTTTTTGTGTTTTTTAGCAATTAGAAAAAAAAAGATTAACGATTAGAAAAATCGTTTTTAATTTTTTTCAGATTGTTCCACCACATCCTATGAGTATAAAGGAGTACAGGAGACATTTTGTGACAAAATTTGGCGGATGACACTTTTCAAAAATACTGTCAAAAAAATTATTTAATTTTTATTTATTTTCTAAAAAATCGGCTTTCGATCTTGGAAGCATAACAAAAAAAAAAATTCATGCCTTTTACTAGAAAGTATTGGGAAAAAAATTGGCGTTTATTGAAATTCAATTTTACTATGGAAAAAAAAATGAAACCCAAAAATCAGTTTTTTTTATAATATCTCGATAAAGGCACGAGATAAAGAGCTCAAATTTTGACTGAATTATTTTTATTTGGTACCAAAACGATCCCCAAAGTGCGAAGAAAAAACTCCGCGGGGGCAAATTTCATATATAAATCCGGCTATACCCTTTAATGTGATTATCTAGGTTTTACCAAGAATTATATATTAGAAAATAGTCAATTTACGAACTATATAGACTACAACTAGGATCTGTTTATCCATGTTAACTGATTTATATAGATAACACTTATGAATTCACTTCAATTCGTTGTAGACAATACTTGTCTTATTTAGGTAATACTGGCCAAATATAGGTAATACTTGTTTGATATAGATACTACAGGTAATACTTGTTTAATATAGTTAAAATGGGTAATAAATCAAATTTAGCCTAATCTACAAAATATATTTTTTTCTATTTTGCGTTTATAATAAAGTCATTAAAGCACTCGTATGGGTTCGTTAATGGCTCGCCGAGAGCGATACAATTTTCTCAATATATATCGGCGATTTTATTATTTAGAAATGGCATAGAAAAAATAGTGTAAAACACTCGTCCATTAGGCGTTTTTCGCACTTGTTCATTAGACGACTCCTCGCTACGCTCGTCGTTTTTTAAACGTGGACGCGTGCTGAAAAATCTCGCTTATTGAATTCGTTCTTTAATATACCATTATCTGTGTTCTTTACTATTCAAAATTTGTGTTTAAGCGATATAAAACACACTATCTATATAAAATTATTGTCTGTTTTGTCTTAATTCTTGCAAATTGGAAAATAGAATCTAGAACGTTTACGCTTCGGTCCATAGAAAGCTAGACTCTAATCTATAGATATCTACGTTATCTGTTTGATTTGAATGTTACAACAGATTAGACTAAGCGTTTTAGTAGAATTTTAAATGAAAACATTTGGTAGTTGATCGGAAACTGTGTTGATACTTACTCTCGTGTATTAGATTAATTTTTGTATTCTCTATGTGGAAATTGTGTTTAGGAGAATCGTCGGTTTGTGTTTTTGGAAGAAGAATTTGAAATTATGGGCTGCTTTATAAACAATAGACAAATGATTGATAGATACTCGGGCCGGCGATAGAGTGCAGTTCAGTTGTACTGCGCCTAGGTATGAGGAGCGTGGGACGCACCGATGTACGCGCAGGTTAGTTTGTGTTAAGAAATATCTGACAGTTTTTCAAACACGGACAACTAAACATAGCGCACTCGGAATAATGAGGGGGGGGGGTGGGTTTGGTATGCGCAGAACAATGCTAAACTCGTCGAGACAAGATGCATTCTCTCGTTGGCCCGAGTATATGTAAATGAATGGATTATTCTGATTGGTTTTAACAATGGACTTTGGTTTAGACAATTTTTACTACGTAATAAAAATACTATCTTTATTTTGTTATCTAGTTATCCTAGAATTGTTATAATATTAAGAAATATATATACATAAATATCTTGTAATAGTTGTCTAGATTTTATTTATATTATTTCAAATTAAATATTATAAACAATTTTTTGTGGATCTTTGAAAAATTGTCTAAATTTAACAGACTTAAACAGAAATTTGTTTAATTTCCAAAAGAAATTATTCTGTCTGCTTACATTGATATTTGAAAAAATCTGATTTTATCGATTAATGAACTTTGTTTTTTGTGAAAATCCTTTTGTATTGTCTGCATTGTTTTTATATAAATGAAACTCTTTAGAGGAAGAAGATTACTCAAAGAATTTTGTTTTCAAAACTCGGAAACCATTTAACGTTGGTAATTTATTTATAGCCGCACTATTTAGCAATTAGGAGAGCTTTTAGATTACTTTTTGTTTAAAAACAGATTTGATTTTTTTGTCTATTTAATATTCTTTGAAAAATTTGTACCAAAGAAAAAGCAACAAACTAAATTTTCAGTTCCTAGTTTTCACTGATTCGATTAGTGTTTGATAGTTTTTTTTTAATGCAGTTCTTGTTTAAAACTATCTTTACAGTATTATTGTATATTTATATTTTCCTTCTTTCTTTATTATGCATTCCTTATATTTAATTTTTTTAAATTTTTATATACTTACATATTTTTTTATCGATTATTTATGAGTGTGATTGTTTATTTTGTTAGGAATCAATAAATAATTTAGATAACAAATATTACGTAATTCTGAAGTCCATTTTTTATTGTTGAGTATTCTGCAAAATGCCTCCAATATTCTTGAGAATCTCTTGCGCTCCCCAAAATATGTTCACCCTCAATCCTCGCTATTTTCCTTGTTATTTTTTGCGATATACCACATTATTTAATCTTTTTATCACATTATGCAGCCCTTCCCAGTGTGTTTGCAGTTTCGGACACAATCCTTTCTTCCTCTGAGGATTATAGAGAAATACCAACACACCGTCTTTAAAACCGTTGGAGTATGCTGCACGATCGTACCGATCATTTCATTTTATCGCTCATAAGCTGTGTCTTTCGCCTTACGTAATGGTGAAAGACCTTCATCTCATCTTTTAATCCGTTCCAGTAATCACCAACGTCTTCTACGTAGCCAGGACAAAACAATCTTTTCTAATGTTAAATTAAGACAAAATTAGACAATAAAACCAGTCGGAAATTGAATAGAATAAAAGCAGATATTGTCTAAATTATAAATAATTATGTAGATTTCTCTAAATATTATCTATCTAATTTGGAGTATGACAAACTAGTTGAATAAACAAATCAGAATTCAACAAATGAGATCGAAAGATTTTTGTGTTGTGTGAAATAATCTATCTGAGTTGTTGAAGACTAATATTCAAGTTTTCAATTTAAATAAACTATTTGTTTAACTTGCTGGAATAAATTTAGACAACAGGACGGGTGGGAATTGATATTTCACTTTTGGATAATAATTTAGTTTCTCTAAAAGTTATCTAAAAGTTCTAAAAGTTATCTATTTACATTATAGACTAACCAAACTTGATCAAACAAAGTTAGTCAAATAGATAAAATGCAGATTGTTTTAGAGTCTAGAACAATCTGCATTCGTCAATCGGTCTTAAATTTAGACCCACAATTCTTAAGATCAAATGAAACATTAATTTGGTCCATTTATACACTGGTGAGCAAAAAAAGTGAGGTCATTTAAGAAATTTTAAATAATATGATGTTTTCGTGGAATTTTCTGTTTGTAAGGGCTAAATATATTAAAAATTAATAAACTTATAGGCTAAATTTAATATTCATTGAATTGGAAAGCATATTTTTTGGTTTATGATTTATTATGAAAATGCAACAAATTTACGTTTAAAATGTAGTTCGATTTTTGTTATCAGGAACTAAGAAAATGAAAAACAAACCTAACATAAATTATTAGGTTTTTTGTTCGTTTTTATGAGTCTATTTTAAACTGTAATATCTAAGTGAATACTTATTCAATTTAATCGAAATAAGCTCCTTTTGATTCAGTGCACTTTTGTCAACGTAACACATGTCGATTAATACCGTTCGTATGAAAATTGGGTGCTCGAGATTCAATGAAGTTGACGAAAGCCGTCTATGCCTTGTACTGATTGGCGAAGGTTCTATCGGCGAGAAAGTTATCGAAGTGCTTGGAAAGATAGTAGTCGGTTGACGAGAGGTCTGGGGAGTATGATGGGTGAGGCAGAACTGCGACACTCAATTCGTTTAATTTTCGGATTTTGTGAAATGTGCAAACGTGCGTTGTCGTGGAGCAGGACCGGACCTCTTCTGTTGACCAGTGTCGGCTGCTGCTGACGCATTTTCGGTCCATTTCGTCGATTTCCTCACAATAGGGCTCTGCTGTGATGATTTGGCCCAGTTGCAGAAAGTTATAGTGAATCACACCAGGACCACCATACAGTAACTGGTATTTTCTTGGGTGGGTTTTCGTCTTTGGAAAGTGCCTGGGTTTCTCATCAACCACTATCCTGAATGTCTCCTGTTGTAGAGGATCCACTTTTCATCCCACGTGACGATCCTCCCCAAAAATGGATCGTTTTGGTTGCACAAAAGCAAAGAACAGACCACGAAACGTTACAATTCCCGTCTATCGTTCAAATCGTGGGGCACCCACTTTTCGAGCTTTTTGACCTTTCCAATACGTTTTAAACCATCAAAAACCGCACGAGAGCTAACGCGCAGTTCTTCTACCATCCAACTCACCGTTTGTGATGGGTCAGTCTCCTCCGGGGTCCTCAAATCCTCGTCCTGGATTACTGTAGGCCGACAACTTCGGGCCTCATCTTCGAGGCTAAATTCTCCGGAACGAAATTTCGCAAACTAACGGTGAAGAGTGCGTTCATTAACACTGTCATTGCCAAATGCCTGGTTAATTTTTTGGGCTGTTTCGGTAGCGCTTTGGTTCAATTTGAATTCGTAGAGAAAAATTGGCAGAAAATCGCTTGACGACATCATATAGTAATAAATTGAAAAGAGGTAACAAAATTATAATTTGGAAAAAAATGAACAGAATAGAGTACAAAATTCTCTATCGATCAGTATATACCACGACACAGTAGAATAAATATTTATTGAGATATGGAGCTGCAGAAACACATGACATTAAAACGGACAGAACTTTTGAAAGAGCGTAATAAAAAGAATAATCATTAATAACATTAATAGCGACGAGGCATACTTTCAATTAGCAATCATTAGTAGCACCAATCTTAGCTCCTGAGCAGTTCTTGGAGCTGGTGTATGCCTTCGGATACGTCGTCTCAATTCATCTCAGACGATGGGATTCATGTCTAGACTGAGTGCTGGCCATTCAAACCGCCTAATTCTCACCTCGGCCAGATATTCTGTAACATCTCCTTCTGTGTGAGGTTTAGCATTATCTTGCATGAAAATGCCATGTCCATGCCATGCTCATCATAGTGACCATGAAAGGCTTAACATGATGGTCTAGAACTACCGTAATGTATCTGCGAGTTGTGAGAGAACCGTTCTGTATGAAGACCAACTCAGTGCGTGCTCATGACGAAATTCCTGGCCATACCATAACCGAGCCACCGTGAAATGGAAGTCGCGTCAATGCAAACTGGAGCATATCATTCTCCGGGTCTTCTCCTTACTCGTCGACGTCCGGCTGGCCCAGTGACGTAAAAACGCGACTCATCTGAAAATAGGACCTTGCTCCAGTCATCATTATTCCATGCCAAGTGATTTCTGGTAAAAGCGAATCTTGCAATTCGATGCCAGCATTGTAATGGTGGACCTGTAGCCTTCTACAAGATAATCCAGCAGCCGTCATCTTCATCTAACGATCCATTCACTAACATTGACATCTCTATCTTCTTGAAGTTGCATAATCGCAGAACATGTTCTAGGTATATCGAACACACGGACACAAACTTGCGGAACACCAAAAAGCAGTCATATCTTTAGGTGGTGACTCATTTTCGCCCGGATCCAGGATTTCTGCTTATTAGGCCTTAGTTGCAATTTCTTAACTGACTTTTTGATTTTTGCTAGCCAGTGTTTAAGCCAGATAACAGACTAATATATTATCCACACTATCTTTATTATTATCTACACAAATAGATAAATTAAGAACAATTGTCGACTTTGTCCAAAAGTATGTCTTATTAAACTAGCAGAACATATAAGAAACTGTTTCTCTAAATTTTATGGATACAAATTAGTCTAACTAATCAATTTTAGGCCAGTTGGTAAATAATATATCCAATAGGTAGATAATTTGATAAAATTATCTTGGTTTCTCTATATAAATATCTACTTGAATATTGTAGTCTAACAAATATTTGGAATAGACAAACTTATAATGTAATGTAACAAAATTTTTAAACAAATGGTCATAATATTTGTCTAATAATTATCTATCTATTTTCGGGCCGGCGAGAGAATGCAGCTGAGCTGCGCCGAGATATAAAGGACGCGCCGAGGTACACGCAGGTTAGCTTGGATTAAGAAATGGCGTTTTGGTGAACGAAACACGGACAACTAAACACCGCGCGCTCGGAATAATGTGGGGGTATGCGCAGAACAATGCTAAACTCGTCGAGACGAGATGCATTCTCTGGCCGACTCAGTATAGATATTATACTCGATATTATATAACGAGTTTTGAGATTAGACAAACTAGTTAAACAGAATTAGAGAAATGTATGATATCTAGATAATATTTCGATTTATAGCAAATTTAATGTGATTATCTAGGTTTTACCAAGAAATATCTATTAGAAAATAGTCAATTTACGAACTATATAGACTACAACTAGGATCTGTTTATCCATGTTAACTGATTTATATAGATAACATTTATGAATTCACTTCAATTCGTTGTAGACAATACTTGTCTTATTTAGATAATACTTGCCAAATATAGATAATACTTGTTTGATATAGATAATACAGGTAATACTTGTTTAATATAGATAAAATGGGTAATAGATCAAATTTAGCCTAATCTACAAAATATATTTTTTTCTATTTTGCGTTTATAATAAAGTCATTAAATCACTCGTATGGGTACGTTAATGGCTCGCCGAGAGCGAGACAATTTTCTCAATATGTATCGGCGATTTTTTATTTAGAAATGGCTTATAAAAAATAGTGTAAAACACTCGTTCATTAGGCGTTTTTCGCACTTGTTCATTAGACGACTCCTCGCTACGCTCGTCGTTTTCTAAACGTGGACGCGTGCTGAAAAATCGCGCTTATTGAATTCGTTCTTTAATATACCATTATCTGTGTTCTTTACTATTCAAAATTTGTGTTTCTGCGATATAAAACACACTATCTATATAAAATTATTGTCTGTTTTGTCTTAATTCTTGCAAATTGGAAAATAGAATCTAGAACGTTTACGCTTCGGTCCATAGAAAGCTAGACTCTAATCTATAGATATCTACGTTATCTGTTTGATTTGAATGTTACAACAGATTAGACTACGCGTTTTAATACAATTTTAAATGAAAACATTTGGTAGTTGATCGGAAACTGTGTTGATACTTACTCTCGTGTATTAGATTAATTTTTGTATTCTCTATGTGGAAATTGTGTTTAGGAGAATCGTCGGTTTGTGTTTTTGCAAGAAGAATTTGAAATTATGGGCTGCTTTATAAACAATAGACAAATGATTGATAGATACTCGGGCCGGCGAGAGAGTGCAGTTGTACTGCTCCTAGGTATGAGGAGCGTAGGACGCACCGATGTACGCGCAGGTTAATTTGTGTTAAGAAATATCTGACAGTTTTTCAAACACGGACAACTAAACACCGCGCACTCGGAATAATGGGGGGGGGGGGGGGGTATGCGCAGAACAATGCTATACTCGTCGAGACAAGATGCATTCTCTCGTTGGCCCGAGTATATGTAAATGAATGGATTATTCTGATTGGTTTTAACAATGGACTTTGGTTTAGACAATTTTTACTACGTAATAAAAATACTATCTCTATTTTGTTATCTAGTGATCCATCTAGAATTGTTATAATATTAAGAAACATATATACATAAATATCTTGGAATAGTTATCTAGATTTTATCTATATTATTTCATATTAAATATTATAAGCAATTTTTTGTAGATCTTTGAAAAATTGTCTAAATTTAACAGACTTAAACATAAATTTGTTTAATTTCCAAAAAATTTCTTCTGTCTGCTTACATTGATATTTGAAAAAATCTGATTTTATCGATTAATGAACTTTTTGTTTTTATGAAAATCCTTTTGGTATTGTCTGCATTGTTTTTATATAAATGAAACTCTTTAGAGGAAGAAGATTACTCAAAGAATTTTTTTTTCAAAACTCGGAAACCATTTAACGTTGGTAAATTATTTATAGCCGCACTATTTAGCAATTAGGAGAGCTTTTAGATTACTTTTTGTTTAACAACAGATTTGATTTTTTTGTCTATTTAATATTCTTTGAAAAATTTGTACCAAAGAAAAAGCAACAAACTAAATTTTCAGTTCCTAGTTTTCACTCGTTCGATTAGTGTTTGATACAGTTTTTTTTTAATGCAGTTCTTGTTTAAAACTATCTTAGCAGTATTATTGTATATTTATATTTTCCGTTTTTCTTTATTATGCATTCCTTATATTTAATTTTTTAATTTTTATATACTTACATATTTTTTTATCGATTATTTATGAGTGTTTATGGTTGTTTATTTTGTTACGAATCAATAAATAATGTAGATAAAAAAATATTACGTAATTCTAAAGTCCATTGCTTATTGTTGAGTATTCTTCAAAATGCCTCCAATATTCTTGAGAATCTCCTGCGCTCCCCAAAATATGTGCACCCACAATCCTCGCTATTTTCCTTGTTATTTTTTGCGATATACCACGTCATTTAAACTTTTTATCCCCTTATGCAGCCCTTCCCAGGATGTTTGCAGTTTCGGACACAATCCTTTCTTCCTCTGAGGATTATAGAATAATACCAACACGCCTCTTTAAAACCGTTGGAGTATGCTACACGATCCTACCGATCATTTCATTTTATCGCTCATAAGCTGCATCTTTCGCCTTACGTAATGGTGAAAGACCTTCATCTCATCTTTTAATCCGTTCCAGTAATCTCCAACGTCTTCTACGTAGCCAGGACAAAACAATCTTTTCTAATGTTAAATTAAGACAAAATTAGACAATAAAACCAGTCGGAAATTGAATAGAATAAAAGCAGATATTGTCTAAATTATAAATAATTATGTAGATTTCTCTAAATATTATCTATCTAATTTGGAGTATGACAAACTAGTTGAATAAACAAATCAGAATTCAACAAATGAGATGGAAAGATTTTTGTGTTGTGTGAAATAATCTATCTGAGTTGTTGAAGACTAATATTCAAGTTTTTAATTTAAATAAACTATTTGTTTAACTTGCTGGAATAAATTTTGACAACAGGACGGGTGGGAATTGATATTTCACTTTTGGATAATAATTTAGGTTTCTCTAAAAGTTATCTATTTACATTATAGACTAACCAAACTTGATCAAACAAAGTTAGTCAAATAGATAAAATGCAGATTGTTTTAGAGTCTAAAACAATCTGCATTCGGCAATCGGTCTTAAATTTAGACCTACAATTCTTAAGATCAAATGAAACATTAATTTGGTCCATTTATGCACTGGTGAGCAAAAAAAGTTAGGTCATTTAAGAAATTTCAAATAATTTGATGTTTTCGTGGAATTTTCTGTTTGTAAGGGCTAAATATATTAAAAATTAATAAACTTATAGGCTAAATTTAATATTCAGTATTGAATTGGAAAGCATATTTTTTGGTTTATGATTTATTATGAAAATGCAACAAATTGATGTTTCAAATTTAGTTCGATTTCTTGTTATAAAGAACTAAGAAAAAGAAAAACAAACCTAACATAAATTATTAGGTTGTTTCAAAAGTTTTGTTCGTTTTTATGAGTCTATTTTAAACTGTAATATCTCAGTGAATACTTATTCAATTTAATCGAAACAAGTTCTATTTAAATCAGCGCAATTTTGCCAACGTAACACTAGTTGATTAATTCCGTCGGCATAAAAATTGAGTGCCCGGGATTCGATGAAGTCGACGAAGGTCGTTTTTGCTTCCCGATTGGAAAAGGTTCTATCGGTGAGAAAGTTACCGAAGTGTTGAAAAGATAGTAGTCGGTTGACGAGAGGTCTGGCGAGTATGATGGCTGAGGCAGAACTTCGACTAATTTTCGGTTAATTTTCGGACGGTGATTTGTGAAACGTGGAAACGGGCATTGTCGTGGAGCAGGACCGGACCTCTTCTGTTGACCAGTGCCGGCTGCTACAGACGCATTTTCGGTCCATTTCGTCGATTTCCTCACAATAGGGCTCTGCTGTGATGATTTGGCCCGGTTGCAGAAAGTTATAGTGAATCACACCAGGAACACAATACAGTAACTGGTATTTCTTGGGTGAGTTTTCGCCTTTGGGAAGTGCCTGGGTTTCTCATCAACCACTGTCCTCAATGTCTCCTGTTGTCGTAGAGGATCCACTTTTCATCACACGTGACGATCCGACCCAAAAAAGGATCGTTTTGGTTGCGCAAAAGCAAGGAAGAACAGACCTCGAAGCGTGACAGTTTCCGTCGTTCGTTCAAATCGTGGGGCACCCACTTTTCGAGCTTTTTGACCTTTCCAATACGTTTTAAACCTTCAAAAACCGCATTGGAGCTGACGCCCAGTTCTTCCACCATCCCACGCACGGTTTGTGATGGGATAGTCTCCACCAGAGTCCTCAAAGCCTCATCCTGGATTACTGTGGCTCGACCACTCCGGGGCTCATCTTCGAGGCCAAAATCTTCGGAAAGAAATTTCGCAAACCAACGGTAAAGAGCGCACTATCATTGCCAAATGCCTGGTTAATTTTTCGGGCTGTTTCGACAGCGCTTTGGTTCAATTAGAATTTGTAGAGAAAAATGGCCCAAAATCGCATCATATAGTAATAAACTGAAAAGAGGCAAAAAAAATATAATTTGGAAAAAAATGAACAGTACAAAATTCTCTATGGATCAGTATATATCACCACACAGTAGAATAAATATTTATTGAGATATAGAGCTACAAAAACACATTGACATACCTAGTCACAGGCTCACAGTGCTTAGCAACATAACTCACCCTATAACTAAATGAAATCCCAACTCTGAACCCAACCCAGAACTTCCGATCCATGCTTATTCTTTCCTTCTCACGAGCAAAGAATTACCAACTGACTAACATCTCCGTAGAAGACTGGAAGGCGCACTGTAGAGAAAAAGAATTGAGAAACGCAAATATGATAGAAGATCCGTCATGTAAGGTTGCAGGTTTTGCACTTCCCTGTACGGATTTGTGCAATCTCAATAGAAGTCGCACATGGCACGTAGTTTGCAATAAGAGTCTGTACCTATGGGGACTTGCCGAGGATTCTCGATATACGCTCTATATATGCACGCTCTTGCATAAACCAAGTAAATAAGGCATTTTCCATTTCATGATAATCACCTGTTTTAAATGTCTTTTCTTTCCTTCAAGTCTTCCTCAACAGTCCTGACAAATTGGAGGATTTTCTCACGGTTGGCTTTGATGTCGTAGATAGTGGATCGCCGTAAGTGCGTGCGAGATTTGGCGTGGTTTCTCCTTTATCAAGTTTATTGATGATCTCCTGTTTATGACGCGAACTTAAACTAACGTGTTTCCGTTTAGTAAACTTTATACACTAAATAACTACATACACTAGATAGGGGAAGGAAGACCACGAGCGGGACTGTTTGCGTATATACGGCGCAGCGGCAAGAAAAGACACGTGTTTCCTCATGTGCCGGATGTGACACGTGCCGGACTAACCAACCGCCGGATTATCAATATTGTACTGTATACCAAATATTATTTCAGCTTAACCCTAATCGACTTCATTTTAACAGCTAATCCTTGTAACATAAGTAGCAGCTATGTGATAGATGTTCTCATTTCTGACCCCTGACTAATAATATCCAAAATTGTCAATACGGACATTAAAGATAGTAATATTACCATTCAGTGAAGAACATATGGACGTATGAAGAAGGACATCAAGATGAACATATGGAGCAATTTAAAAAAGAGAAAAAGATCAATACTTTTGACGGATTCTGAATATATATACACAGTGTGGTGTTTGGAATCACACCAATAATTTCTTTATTTACTGCTTTTGGGATAATCGCTCGGACCCGTCACTTTTATTTTCCAAAACACAAAGTTATGACGTAAAAAAAATTCCATGACGTCATTTGTGTTTGCGCTATGACGTCATCGACATTTTTTTTTTTAATGGCAACCCCCATTTTTTATTCTCGATTTGGAAAGTCTTTTCTAATGTCTAAATGGTGCGTTAAAATGTTTGATATGTTACATTAGAAAATTTACGAAACCACCAAGCTAGAATACCGCAGTGACACAAGCCCAATATCCATTTTACCAACATTATCCATGGTGTTAGAAATAATCGTGGTAGCTCAACTAGCCAACTACTTGGAGATCAACACCAGACTACCATCTACGCAATCTGGATTCTGCAAAGGACATAGCTGTGTCACTGCTTTACGTAACCGACGCGGTCTTAAGGACTCTTGATAACAACATGGCTACAACGCTTGTGGCTCATACTACTAGATTTTAGAAAATCCTTAGATGCGGTCACATAAAATACTTTTGAAGATTTTGCTTTCAAAGGATGCTTGCGATTTGTATAAAAGTAACCACATTTTCATTGAGACAAAGCGGGACAAACGAGATGAAATGAGAATTATAATTTAGTTATGATAGCAGACCAATAATATATTTTATCTACTCACACACCAAAATGAACACATTAATAAATACATTATTGTATGTGGAGGAAGTCATTATTATAATCGTGTGTGCAATTATCCAAATCGTGTGTAAAAATCCAATGTAATTCAAATGGAGTTTCATTATTAAACGATTTCTGTTTGTTGTTACTATGACAGCAACTTTCCTTACTAAACAAAAAACAGACGTAGTGAAAATAAATTCTGACGTTTATTAAAATTGAATTAATCTTTCTCAACGCAAGTTGTTGCCATAGTAACAGCAAACAGAAATCGTTTAATAATGAAACTCCATTTGATTTACATTGGATTTTTACGCACGATTCGAATACTTTTACGCACGATTATAATAATGGCATCCTTCACATAATATAATGCATTTATTAATGTTTTAATTTTTGTATGTGAGTAGATAAAAGATTATTTTCGCAAATATTATTTTTCCACCGGATTTTCTGAAAGCAGTCAGAAATTTTTATAAATAAGATTATCATCTTGCATGAGAGTGCAAGATATATAAAGCATGGAGTGTTTAATTCGAGGATATTAAAAAATTTCATTAGGTGACATTAAAAAAGGAGATTTTATGGGAATATGTGGAAAAATCTCATTTTATATATTACTCTGTACATTTAAAATAAGAAATGCAGATATTTTCTAAAAAGCGGGACATTTTTAAAAATGGGCGGGACGAGGGACTGTCCTCCAAAAATCAGAACTGTCCCGGCAAAATCGGGACGTGTGGTCACTTTAGATTTGTATGCTTGTTTTGCCAAAATATGTCAGGGAGATGAAAGTTTTATCTGAATTTCAGATTTACGGATATATTAGGGCCAATTTGGAAATTATCCAAAATTTTCCCAATTGATAAATATAACCTCCATTTGGATGTTTAAAACTCTCGACCAATTTCCATTATTTTGCCAAAATTTATTCAATTAACTTCATTTTCAATCATCCATTTTTAATGGCAGAGCACGGCTTCTTCTCAGTCCTTCTACCCTCTGTAGGGTGTAGTGATACTATTTTCGGTATGTGTTTTTTGTTTCCATGCGTTTCTATTTTGTGCTAGATGTATTGCTTCGTGCATTGAGTGTCCCGTCATTTCTTTTAATCTGTCGGTCCATCTCATTGGAACCAGTCCTCTAGGTCTTTTTCCCTCAACTTTTCCCTCCATCAAGAGGTTTTCCATCTCACCTGTTCTTCTAGCTATGTGGCCAAAGTAACTGAGATATGCTCTATTGATTTGGATTAGTAGACGCTTTTTGATTTTTAGTTCTTCTAGAACAGAGGCGTTTGTTCTGTGTTCCACCCATGGCACTCTTAGGATTCGTCTATACACCCATAATTCGAAGGCTTCAATTCTTTTTCGATCTGTTTTCTTTAGTGTCCATGTTTCAGCGGAGTAAACAGCAATTGGAAAGATCAAGGAATTGGGCAGCATTACTTTCACTGTTTTTGTAATGGTTTGATCTCTCCATACTTTTATGAGTTTAGTTGTTGCTGATCTGGCCATTGCCAATCTTCTCTTTATTTCCTCTGAGCAGCCTCCATCTTTGGTTAACAATGATCCCAGGTATACAAACTTGTCCACCACATCATATCTCGCTACGATTTTGATATTGGATGTGTCATTGGATCGATCGATGATCATTACTTTGGTTTTTGTTTTGTTGATTTTTAAACCATATTCTCTATTATAGTTCTCCAATTTGTTCATTATGTTTATCAGTTGTTCTTGTTTATCGTCTGCTGCAATAATCAAGATGTCATCCGCATACCTCAGGTTACTTATTTTTCTTCCTCCGATTGATATTCCACCTTCCCAATCGTTAAGGACTTTTCTCATGATGTATTCGCTATATATGTTGTAAAGGAGGGGCGAGAGTATGCATCCCTGTCTGACAACGGCCTCTATCTTAAAAGCTCGGGACACTGTTTGTCCTGTTCTGACCTTGGCGTTATCGTGTTGGTAGAGTCTCTTAATTAAAAATATCAGATGAGTTGGAACACCCATTTCACCCATCACTTTCCACAGAAGTGAGCAGTTCACTGAGTCGAACGCTTTCGTATAGTCCACAAAACACAAATATAATTTTAAGTTGTGTTCCCTCGTTTTTTCAATGATCTGTCGGGCATTGAGTAGCTGCTCTCGTGTACCTTTACCTGGTATGAACCCTCTCTGCTCGTCCGATATTTGTGGGAGTAGAAATGTTTTCAAGCGTTCATTAATGATGTGGAGTAATACTTTGCTTGCGTGTGAAATGAGAGTTACTGTTCTGTAGTTATAACATTCCGCCGGTGATCCTTTTTTATGGATGGGGATGAATATAGATTCGCACCATTCCATTGGCCATTTGCCCGTTTCCCATATTTTAGAGAATAACGCGTGCATTACATCTGTTCCGTAGTGTCCCATTGCTTTAAGTATTTCAGCTGTGATGCCGTCTGCCCCAGCTGCCTTCCTATTTTTGAGTGTTTTTATAGCCTTTTCTACTTCTGATTTTAAGATCCGAGGTTCTCTTTCTTGTGGTGTTACTTGTTCTTCGGATGTTGTCGGGCTAACTGACTTATATAAATCTTTGCAGTATTGTCTCCATTGTAGATTGTAGATTGTAGATATGGTGGTGACGACTTGTACTGCGACCTTTATAGATCTATTGTACCCCACCCTCCTCCTCCAAGTGTTGGTGTACTTACCCATTTAGAGCGCCTCCTCTAATCCTGATTCCTTTAGGAATCTCAGGATCTGGGTGGGATTCAAGGCCTGCAGCTCCTCTGTGTTCAAGCAGTGAGCCCTAAGGTACATCTGTCTCTTGCGTAGTAATGCTCCGCAGTCTTTGAACAGATGTATGGGGGTTTCCTCTGCTGAGCCACAGAATCTGCATCCATCCTCCTCTAGGCCTAGGGATTTGAGATGTTTCCTAAGTCTGCAGTGTCCCGCCAGGGCTCCTGTCAGAATTCTGAGCTTGTTCCTGCTTAGTTTCAGGCAAGCTTTAGTTCTCTTCTGGTTAAAAGATCCCAGCATCACTTTGGATTGCCTTAGCCCTGGAAGTTCTTCCCAGGTTTTCATCCATTTTCCTCTTATTTCTTCATCTAAACTTTTGCGGATGGTGTTCACGCTCATACCGCAAAAGGGTTCCGGACCTATAAAAGGGCTACTGGATCCTTGTTTGCTAGGAGATCGGCTTCTTCGTTTCCGTCTATACCAGTGTGTCCTGGTACCCAGTATAGCGTTACTTTATTATCCCTGCCAAGCTTGTTCAGCTTCCCCACACAGTCCCATACCAGTTTGGATCTGATGGTGTATGAGCTAATGGCCTTGATGGCTGCTTGGCTATCTGACAGGATAGCAATTCGTTTTTTGCGGTACTTCCTGTCGAGGTTAAACTGTGCACATCTTTCGATTGCGTGTACCTCTGCTTGGAAGATACTTGGGGATGTTCCCATGGATTCGGAGTATCTGGTACGAGGTCCAAACACTCCTGCACCAGTGCCTTCCTTTGTCTTCGAACCATCTGTATACCACTTGATGGCATTTTGCTCTATGTGGTATGCTGAGGATTCGTCGCTCCAATCGGCTTTACTACTACACATTGCTGTGTAGTTTTTCTCGAAGTGGTATTTGCATACCATTTCGTCTTTTGGTACTTCCAGCCAGGGGATCTTGGCAGCGAGGCTGTTTCGGTCTCTGCTCCCGATTATTTTGCCTCTGCCCATTCCTTCCTTGCTGAACCTTACGATCGCCGATCTGGCGGCGCTCTCCACCACAAGGTGCAGCGGAGTCAGATCCAGCAGCAGCTCCAATGCTGCTGTCGGACACGACCCCATCGCCCCCGTGATGCAGACACACGCCAGTCTTTGAATCTTCTCAAGCTGTTTCCTCATAGAGGCCAGCTTGATTCTACTTCCCCACGCAACCGCCCCATAAGTGATTGCAGGTCTCACTATCATGGTGTACATCCATCGCAGGATAGTGGGGTTACAACCCCACGTTTTTCCTGCCAGATTTCTGCACACCATTAGGGCGCGTTTGGCTTTACCTACCACTGCCTCAGCGTGTCTATTCCATAGGAGTTTGCTATCTAATGTGATACCCAGATACCTTATCTCCTGTTGGTATTCTACTGCCTTCCCATCTGTGAGTATGGGATGTAGGCAGTTTAGTTTTCTCCTTCTAGTAAATGGTATCACCGTGGTTTTGCTCGGGTTGAGTCTTAATCCCACTGTTTGACACCATCTACTAGTTACTTTGAGGCCTCTCTGAACAATTTCACAGAGCGTTCCCTCAAATTTTCCTCTGGCCATTATGACTATGTCATCGGCGTAACCTTGACATTTGATGTCTAGGTCGTTTAGCCTAACCAGTAGTTCATCAACCACCAGGCTCCACATTAGCGGTGATAGTACACCTCCCTGTGGGCACCCTCGAGTTGTGGAGATCTTAATGGTGTCTTTTCCCACTTGTGTCTCCGCCGTTCTAGTTCTCAGCATTTCTCCCATCCACTTTGAGATAGTGCTGTCGATATTCCTTCTTTCGAGGGCCGCCCTGACAGCCTCGTGTGAGGTGTTGTCAAAAGCTCCCTCTATATCCAAGAAGGCACATATCGCTACTTCCTTTATCTCTAGTGCTGCTTCTATTTCGTTTGTCAGCTGATACAGGGCGGTTTCTGTGGATTTCCCTGCTCTGTAAGCATGCTGACTCCTGTGTAGTGGTGTACCTACCAGCACTATAGTCCTAAGGTAATTATCAATCACCTTCTCCATTGTCTTTAACATAAAAGATGTTAGACTAATGGGTCTAAATGACTTCGGTTGAGTGGTGTCTTTCTTCCCCACCTTCGGTATAAATACCACCTTAGCCCTTCTCCATAGCTCCGGTATATATCCGAGCGCTAAGCTACTTCTAAAGATATTTAGAAGATACGGCATTAGTTCTCTCTCTCCCTTTTGTAGGAAGGCAGGAACTAGTCCGTCCACACCTGGGGCCTTAAAAGGCTGGAAAGTGCCGATAGCCCATCTGATTCGGTTTTCCGTACAGATGGACGCTGCCCTCTTCCAGTCGGCCCGACTTGGTTTCCGTGGTTGCATCAAGCCCTCGGTCTCCCTGTATCCTCTACATCCCGGAAAATGGGTTTCTAGTAGGAGGAGAGCTCTTTGCTCTTCATCCTCCGTGAAGGTCCCATCCGGTTTCTTGAGAGTGGTTGTCATTTCCATTGTCTCCATACTTCCGCTATAATAATTGGATCTACTATAACCTTCTCGTTTTTGTCCTTTATAATTTGTGTTCGTGGTTTAAATTCTCTAGCTAGATATCGTACTTAATCATACAGATCGCGAGACTCTCCGTGCTGGGCGTGGTGTTGTAGTTCCGTGCATATATTTTTTAAATGGTTGTTTTTGTCCCGTCTACATTCCTGTTTGATTCGTTTGTTAAGATGTTTAATTACTTGTCTTTTTTCATCTTCTTGCATGTTTGAGTTGTTAATTTGTCTTCTTTGGTCTATCAATTTTATTGTGTCATTGGATATCCAGTGATTTTTTTTATTAATTGGTATGTTATCGGATGTGCAAGATTTTACTGCAGCTTGTATCCAGTTCTTCTTGGACATCCATAGAGTGTTGGGGTCTGTAGAGGTGTCATGCCTTTGAGTTGTTCTTAAATGTTCTTGAAAATTTTCTGTCTTGGGAGTTTCTAATTTAGTATTTTTTGATTCTGATGTTTTAGGTGTTCGTAGTTTGAGGGATATTGAGGCTAATAATAGTTTATGGTCTGATCCGCACACAGCACCTGGTTTTGCCTTCACGTTTCTTACTGATGTTCTCCATCTAGTTTCTATTAGAAAATAATCGATTTGGTTTTTGTGCTTTCCGTCGGGACTTGTCCATGTCGATAGACTTCGTGGGTGGTGCTTGAAAAGGGTGTTTGCTATAGCCAGGTTATTGTCAACTGCAAAGCGGATCAGACGTTCTCCTCGTTCATTTCTATTACCTAGTCCGTAATTACCAATGAAGTACATGGTTATCGAGATCTGTCCTACCTACTTTAGCATTGATATCGCCCATCACTATCAGTATATCTTTCTTTGGTGTTTTTGCTATTATATCCTCGAGCACGGCTACATCGCTTAAAACAAGGTAGTTATGGCTAGAGACACAAAACAAAACTTGTAACAGTTCACTGATAAATATAAAAAGTTTTTGGTTTGATACAGTTTTTAATGTTTGTTTTAAAAACATACAAAACATTGATAAATAGAAATGTAAACTTTGGCACACAACAAAATAGATAATAATAATAAAAACAAGATTATTTTTTTACAAATCGATAAATAAAATGGTAACAATATATAAAGAGGTAGAAAAAAAACGACCTAAAAAAGAAACACCGAAGAAAAACGTGTCTTCGAGTGCGAATAAAATATTATACAAAACTAATTATAAAAAGTTGTAGATTAAAAAGTAACTATACTCGAACCGGCGAGAGAATGCTGCTGTACTGCGCCGAGGTATGAGGGGGCAATGGACCCGCTGAGGTAAGCGCAGATTAATTCGAGTTAAGAAATATACGTCAGTTTTTCAAATACGGACAACTAAACACCGCGCACTCGAAATAAAGTGGGGGTATGCGCAGAACAATGCTAAACTCGTCAAGACGAGATGTATTCTCTCGCCGGTACAAGTATATGTAAGATTAAAATTTGCCGACGAAAACTTGCTCGTTTGGTTTATTTCATTTTTTTTAAACTTTTTTTTCATCGTTTCAATATCAAACTAGATTTTCTTATTCTCTTATAATTTGAAAAGTCGAAATTATTATTATATAATATTACCCTAGTAAAAAAAGCTTTGAAATGCATCCAACAATCTAATAAACAAAGTAATTTGTAATATTCTAGATATTTAGATTGTCCACTTTATTTGAAATCAACTGAAAATTAATTTACGCTAGACACAAATTTTTGAAAAACCATAAATTTAAAACACATTTTGGTTTGTTTGAATTCACGTATAAATACGTTTACCAAATTAGTTTAACCACTTAATGCACCAGGACGAGTTATCTCGTTTTACGTGGTATGCTTCTTTTCCGACGAAACGAGATATCTCGCCCGCCAGATTTTTATTAGTTTAAATTCTGCCTGGAAGAAGATAACGCGTTCTAGGCATGCTTTGTATCCCCACCAAAATTCTCCCGTGCTATTACGCGAGTGGGAGGTTACACTTTGCACATAAGCCACTAGTAACACAAGTCAACCTTTAACCATCAGTGTGCGCTGAGACTGTTACATAGGAGAATTGTATCATAATGTATAGCGACAACGACGCTGACGACGAATTTATTGTTAGATTCTGATTCAGAATCTGATTTAACAAGTATTTCAGAAAATAGAGCTTCATCTTCAGTTCGCATTGCTTCAGCTCGTGTGTGGTGCAATTTGACACCGAATTCGCCGTCTCCACCACAGTTTCCATTCACGGCTGTACCGCAAATAAATTTA
This sequence comes from Phosphuga atrata, assembly GCA_944588485.1. NCBI lineage: Eukaryota > Metazoa > Arthropoda > Insecta > Coleoptera > Silphidae > Phosphuga > Phosphuga atrata. The sequence goes on from OX155904.1 coordinate 47,365,752, forward strand.
CAAGATGGTGCAACTTTACTTCCATTTGTTGAATACCATTTCGACGAAGATCTGGTAACTTACATTGTCAATTAAACCAATAGTTATGCAAATCAGAGTCTGCGTAACGGAATGTCAACTTACTGGAAGGACACAGATGCGAATGAAATGAGAGCTTTTTTTTGCCATAATTATACAACAAAGCGCCGTCAAAAAAAAACAGATACCGTTATTATTGGTCGAAGAATCCTCTAAAACAATTTTGCAAATAATGAAGATTACGACCAATAAACACATCCTGCTCCAAAACTCAACAAAACTTGGTCCGTTTATGACAAACTATAATTACCGCAGCCACCCGATGAAGTAATAAACTTGCGTGACCTTCACGTAATTTTCGAGGGATGATTCCCTATTGGTCAGTGCAAACGCTTTTGAAGCGTAGAACACGCAGCCGAAACTTTAAACCAGTCAACCAGTCTGGTTGTATGCCACTTGCTCTCAAGTTTTAAAAATCTTTATTGAATCTGCTATATCTGAAACGACACGTTAGCATTTGTATTTGCTTATAGTATTGAGATTTATATTTTCCGCATAAAACTAAAATTTGGCAAAGCAGTGTAAATCAGGCTTTTTACAACGTCGTTACGAACTATCACGTGAACGCCGCGTGATTACTCCACGGGGTCACTGCGGCAACTGTAGTAGCTAAATTTCGTAATGCTTTGTTCCTGAAAAGTTCATAACGTTAGATGAAAGTATGCTTTTATGCAAAGATAGGCTTGGGAGGATTCAATATTTGTTTTATTTATTAACCTACTGGCATATAGAAATGTGGCGCTGATAGTCATTGCAGTTGTTAACGACTCCGCGAGGCAAGAAATTAGAGAGATGGAGATCGGAGTGAAAGGTGAATCTGACCGTATGCCAATACTGATCACGTTAAAGCAGCAGGTAGAAGAGGGGTCCAGGAAAGAAAAATGGGTTACCAGGTGGGATAGCGGTGCGACGGAGCTGTTTAAATTAAGAATGGAGGCAACAGACTGGGATAATTTAAAAGATATAGATATGATAACCGATGAAATGGAAACAGCAATGGTCAGGAGGAAAGTCACAGAAGGAACAGTGGGAAGATTATGGGCGGATAAGGAATTCATAAGGGAGAAACAAAAATATAGAGAGGTGACGAGAAGGTGGAGAGAGGGTACCGGTGACAAGGAACTGTGGTTAAGTACGAGAGCGGACTTACGAAACCTGGAGAGGAGAAAGAAATGTGGGAGAGAAGAGAGCGACAACGAATACTGGAGATTAAAACTGAAGCGCAGCTGTGGAAATATTTAAAGGAGAGGAGCGGGAGGAAGGAGCGAATTCCAGACAGTATACCTAAGGAAACCTGGTTAAGGCACTATATGGTTCTATTGGAAGGAGTGGAGATGCCCAATAAAAGGGGAATTGCTGTTCAAAAACCTAAGGTAGTTGTGGATTATAACCATACCATGGGCGGAGTGGATCGAGTAGATCAACATCTAGCAAATTACACTATTCCTCGGAAACGCGGAAAAAAATATTACAAGATTTTTTTTTTCATTTGTTTAATTTCGCTCTATGGAATTCATTTACTCTGTACGATAGTTGGGCAAAAATTAATTGTGAAAACAATTAACAATTAAATTGCAAGATTTAATTGCAACTAACAATTAAAATAATTAATTGTAATTGCAATATATCACAATTAACAATTCATTAATTGTTAATTGTAAAATTTTGCAATTACAATTGATTAATTGATTGATGCACTTTTACAAATAAAATTAACAATTAATAAACGTCGGTTAGAAGATGTTTATTATACTCCAATGTATCACTTGCCATAATGCGTAACTGAAATAGTTATTTACATTAGAGTGTGGAAAGTTTGATTTTACAACGCGACAGCTCGTTTGGGAAACGGTGGATCGAGAGAAAGACAGTGTTAGAAGGGAACAGACTGTTGAAGAAGTAGGTGAAGAAGAAATTACTGCCGGGGAAGTACACCAGGTAATTGCAGCCTTAAAGCAGAAGAAAGCGGCGGGATCGGACGGAGTTGGAAATGAAGCGTGGAAGTTAGTACCAGATAAATGTATCGACAAGCTTACGGAGGAGTTCAACAAGATATGGAAAGGGACAAAGGGTATCCCAGAGAGCTGGAAAGAGGGGATAATACAGCCAATCCACAAAAATGGGGACAAGGAAAGGGTGGAGAATTACAGGGGGATCATGCTGATGAACTCTTCCTACAAAATGTTCGCCAAGATTCTAGAAGGGCGGTTGAGAAAAGAGGCAGAGGAAAAGCAGTTAATACCAGAGGCGCAAGCAGGATTCAGAGAGGGAAGAGGCACAGTCGAACAACTCATAACACTTAGATTTATAATTGATCAGGAAATTAGATCTGGGAGCCTTTTTGCTCTTTTTATCGACCTGAAAGCAGCGTATGATTCCGTAGATAGAGGGAGATTGTATGAATGTTTGGTTAAAAAGGGTATTTCGGAGAGGATGAGGAGGAATGTAAGGGAGGTGTATAGGGAAACGGTGTGTAAGATCAAGGTGAATGAGTGAGTAACGGAATATTTCGAGATAAAAAAGGGCCTGAGGCAGGGATGTCCACTGAGCCCCACACTTTTCAATCTCTATGCGGCTGATTTGGAAAGAGTTTTGGCAGACGGACAAGCTGGAGGAGTGGTGGTAGGGAGAACAAAGGTGAGGAGTTTAGCATACGCTGATGATGTAGTTGTATTTGCCAAGACAGCTGGGGAATTGAGAGAGGTAATTGAAAGGGAAAGAGGGTTTTTTGAAAGGAGATATTTGAGTGTGAATGTGGGAAAAACTAAATGGATGCGGTTCAAAAGAGGTGGGAAGTTCAAGAAAGAGAGGTTTGAATGGAGAGGGAGGGAAATCGAGGAGGTGCAAAGGTTTAAGTATCTAGGGTATGTATTTGGAAATGGAGGTAGCAATAGAGAACATGTGGAGTATGTAGCGAAGAAAGCGTGGGTGGAAGCTGGGCGAGTATGGAATGAATGGAGAAATAAATTCGAAGGTAACTTCAGGGCGGCTGAGACGGTGTGGAAGGTGTGTGCCAGAAGCATTTTATTGTATGGCTCAGAAGTTTGGGGGACGAGAGAGGAGGAGAGGATAGAGAGAGTCCAGTTAAAGTTTTTCAAAAAAATCCTGAAGCTTGATAGGTCGACACCTAGTGACATTGTCCTCCAGGAGGTGAATGCGTGCAAGGTGGCAGTCTTGGCTGCAAGAAAGGTCATAAGGTATGAATATAAGGTGAGTGAAATGGGAAATGAAAGGTTGATAAAAGAGGTTTTTAGAATGGTAAATCGAGTGGGAGTAGGCGGTATGAAAGGGAGTTACTGGGGTAAAAATAAGAGGAAATTGTATAAATGAGGTGGTATATCTGGTGAGGGGCTCGAAACGCTAAAGCAGGAAAGGGCAGGGTGGGCCGAAAGGTTGGTAGAACGTTTGCAAGAAGTGGACCTACAGGAGTGGCAAAGCAAAATAGAAAGTAGTAATTTTCATAAAGGGTACGTAAAGATACAGGTACATGGGCGGTTACCAACCTATTTAAGTGTAAATCAAGAGGACGATGCACAAGTCATGTTAGCAAGGTATAGGTGTGGATGTGAGGAGCGTGGTAGAAGATACTGGATGAGTGAGGAGCATAGAAAGTGTAGTGTTTGTGGGACAGCAAAGGATACTTGGGAGCATTGGATGGAAGTGTACAAGGGGTGAATGGAACGAGGGAGAGAGGCGGGAAGGAAAGAAATGGGAGGAATGTATGGATGATAGCGGAAAGGGTCTGAAACTGCTGAGACGGATAAAAAGATGGAAAGAGTAAACTGGTAACAGAGAAGGTGTATTATAAAGGAAATTGGAGTTTATTTTGTGTTTTGGGATATTTTTGTATTCTTATTTTAAAATTTATATTTTTTGTTTGTTTGTGGTTTCTATATGCCAGTAGGTTAATAAATAAATAAATAAAAGGATTCAATATATTTCCGTAAAACGTGCACGGTTCGGCATAAAAATATTCCTTTTGCGTGAATCTAAAACTGGATACGTTTGGAACTTTATAATATATACCGCGAAAAATACTGTTCTTGAGGTAGAATTTGAAAACATGCCAGTATCGGCAAAGGTGTTTATGACACTAACAAACCATTACTCAATAACGGATACTATTTGATAATGGATAACTTTTACAATTTTATCAGACACTTTGCGAGTGAATCGGAAGTAAGTACCAAAGGAACAAAAAAGCAAAAAATCAGAAATTTTTGGCTTTTAAAGAGGGACAGTCAGCGTAATGAAATGGAAGGATAAGAAGGATATTGCGCTCATTTCTACCATACATAACTTGGAAGTTGTAGAGGTGCCCAATAAAAGGGGAATTGCTGTTCAAAAACCTAAGGTAGTTGTGGATTATAACCATACCATGGGCGGAGTGGATCGAGTAGATCAACATCTAGCAATTTACACTATTCCTCGGAAACGCGGAAAAAAATATTACAAGATTTTTTTTTTCATTTGTTTAATTTCGCTCTATGGATTCATTTACTCTGTACCATAGTTGGGCAAAAATTAATTGTGAAAACAATTAACAATTAAATTGCGAGATTTAATTGCAACTAACAATTAAAATAATTAATTGTAATTGCAATATATCACAATTAACAATTCATTAATTGTTAATTGTAAAATTTTGCAATTACAATTGATTAATTGTTAATTGATTGATGCACTTTTACAATTATAATTAACAATTAATAAACGTCGGTTAGAAGATGTTTATTATACTCCAATGTATCACTTGCCATAATGCGTAACTGAAATAGTTATTTACATTAGAGTGTGGAAAGTTTGATTTTACAACGCGACAGCTCGTTTGGGAAACGAGCCCGAAGGGCGAGTTCCGCATTAGCTGGAGCGCTGTAAAATCGTTTCCGCACGAAATTTGTATAATTTTTTTAGCCGACAATTATTATTTAAAAAACAAATAGACCATCCGCCTCAACTTCCGGTCCCCACCCTGCTTCCGGTTCCCGCCCCCACTTCCGGTTCCGGTTCCGTGTGGGAACCGGAAGTTTGAGTGGGAACCGGAAGTTTGAGTGGGAACCGGAAGTGTGAGTGTGAACCAGAAGTGGGGGTGAGAACCGGAAGTGGTGTGGGAATCGGAAGTGGGAGCGAGGTTGGGGGCCGGAAGTGGAGGGTCCAGAACGAACCATCTTTCCCAACTATTTAGATTATTTACAACATTGGAAATTATTTTTTGGCCTCCTGAATTGTAAAGCTAGCTTTGACATCGTGTACACATCAAGCGAAACTAGAATTTTACTCACTATGTTGCAAAGTCCGGCTACATTGCGGTAAAGTCACTTTGCCGCATTGTAGCCGTACTTTCCCGTATTGTGGGACACTTCCGGTTCCCACCCCCACTTCCGGTTCACACTCACACTTCCGGTTCCCACTCACACTTCCGGTACCCACCCCACTTCCGGTTCACGACCCAAAAGTGGGAACCGGAAGTAGGAAATTTTTTGGAACCGGAAGTGGGGGTGGGAACCGGACGTAGGGAAATAGACCACTTCCGGTCCCCTACCCTCGCCCCCCACTTCTGGTTCCCACCCACTTCCAGTTTCCACCCCAACTTCTGTTTTCCACCCACTTCCGGTCCAGACCCGGCACTTCCCACAAATTTTTCACCACTTCCGGTTCCCACCCCCATTTCCGGTTGCAAAAATTTTCACAGTCCCGGTTCTCACTTCCGGTTCTGGAAGTGGGGTGGAAACCGAAAGTGTAAGTGGGAACCGGAAGTGTGAGTGTGAACCGGAAGTGGAGGTGGGAACCGGAAGTGCGGTGTTGACCGCAAGTGGGAGCGAGGTGGGTTTTTTTGGAGCGAGGTGGGAACGAGAACGAACCATCTTTCGCAACTATTTAGATTATTTACAATATTGGAAATTATTTTATTTGGCACAATGCGGGAAAGCACGGTTACAAGAGGGAAAAGTTTTTACATTCATCAAATAGTATTAATTGTTAATTGTAATAATAAACAATTGATGATTAAGTTAATTGTAACTAACAATTAAAAATTTAATTGCAATTAAATTAATTGTAAACCACAATTAATGGATTTAATTGCAATTGATTTCAATTGCATCTCACAATTAAACAGTTAATACAATTAAATTAATTGATTTAATTGCAATTAAAATTGTAATTGTTTGATTCCACAATTAAAAAATTAATTGAATTATGCTCAACACTGCTCTGTACAAAAAGACTGGAGGGATGGATACTGCTTTGGAATACCAGTTGAAACTTGTTCAGCAAATTATAGAAAACTATGTTCAACCAGCTTCAAGACCAGGAAGGCCATCTAACGAACCAACGCCTCTGAGGTTGATCGCACGACATTTTCCGGATATCATACCTTAACAAAAACTCGAAAATGTCGGATTTGCTCCAACACCACGGATAGTAGAGGTAAAAAAGTTCGACGGGAGACCAGATATTACTGCAGTGAATGAGAAATGCCCTCATGTGTTGTTCCGAGTTTTAGAAAATATCACACAGAAGCAACTGTTTAGTTTTTCTAATCGCCGCAAAAGGTGTTTTATTGAAATGTTAATTTCTTACAGAAAATATCACAGAAGCAATTGTTTAGTTTTTCATTGACAAACGAGATAACTCGTATTCGGGAAATATGCTTAACTGAAATGTTAATTTTTTGTTTAAATAAAAGTTTTTTTAAATGCAAATAAGTTTTTTAGTATTATCCTTTCAAATGTAATATAAAACAATAGTGAAAAAAGAATACTTTTTGTAAAAAAAAAACCGTGCATTAAGATCGATTTCCATATGCACGACACTCAGCTACGCACAGTGGTCTGGTACAATCTCAAAAACTTGGCCAAAAATCGAAAAAGTGATAGTCACCGAAAGGGTTTATTTCTAGAGAATCTAGTAAAGAATACTTTGGTGTGTGTGTTGTTCTAAAAGAAAAGTGGGATATCTTTTTTCCCTGAGACGCTACGCTTCTTCAAAGTTACCCTTGTCGGCATATCGCGATCACGTGTAGCGGCTCCTAAATATAATACAGTGGAATCCGTTTATTATGACTCCGGCTATATTGACCAACCGCTTAATATGAAGTAATTGCAGTGTGAAGTTTGGTTTTCATATTAAATTCTTTATAGCAAAGTAGCAAAGTTCCGATATAATGACTTCGTTTAAAATGACATGTCGCTTATTATGACTTGTTTTTAAGAAATTATGTCCGGCTATAGTGACCGTCCCCACCCAAAACCATCTCCACACGTTTCCCTGCAACGAAATTTGGTGAGTACGTGGCTCGTTTTTGTTTTGATTCCCAGTGACGAATTGATAGTTCATGGATACGTACCAACTGTTATTGATTTGTGCACAAAATGACATTGCAATGACGTAAAGCGTTTACCATTGAAGAGAAAGGTGCGATTATATGCAGACTAGAAAATGCAGAATCAAACTCATCTCTCGCAAAGGAATTTTGTGTTGGCCATTCGACCATATCAATGATTTTTGAAAACAAGAACCAGATTAAGGAATCATTTAATTCAAATGTTTTGAATCCGAAGAGGCTTCGAAAATCACGACAGAATAATGTTGATCAAGCGTTAATTCAGTGGTTTAAAATGGCGAGAAACAAAAGAATACATATCAACGGCCCTATGTTACAGGAAAAGGCAAATGTTTTTGCTTCACGTATTGGTATCCTCAACTTTAATTGTTCTGCGAGCTGGATAAGTCGTTTTAAAGTGAGGCATAACATTGTGGCATTGTAACTTTTTACTAGAGTGTCCTCTTTCATTTCTGTTTGATGGAGGGTGTTAAGGAAGGTATGTAGAATTTTTACGAAGATAACGTTTTCATTAATTTATACTCGCGTGTATTAGAAATCATGTCAAAGATGTGTTTACATAACGGTTTTTCAAGTAACAAAAATCCGTAAATTTGCAAAAAAGTTATCACGCCAGCGGGATCTAAGAAGTTGAGATATGGAACATATAGATTACGATGTTTTGTAATAAAATCTAGAAGAAAATCTTGCCCATGTCTGCCTCTGTACATGTGAGATTAGAAATACGAAGTGCCGACTGGCATGGCGACGCCCTGGGCAAATTGTTAGTTTAGGATCTATGCAGACACAGTTGGGATGCGGGACTAATTGCTATCTCGGATGTCTTATTTTAATATATATTTTCATTTAATTATAAGATTTTCATCATTTTTGAAATTAATAATTCGAATAACACTCCGCGAAAATATTATTGTGAATAAATTTCTTAATATTACATCACTTTATGTCTGCATTTTAGAATCGCGTATTGATAAAATAATCTGTTGTCGAGAACTGATCGAGATCATACGGAACGATTTGAACTTGTAAGGACTTGGAAACTCAATGTAAGCGTTTGGAGAAACATTTTATAGAGAAGCCAGAAAGAAGGATATAAAAAAATAGGATTTTCCAGAAAAAGTATCTTCGGATTCACTTATTTCGAGCTTGAGAAAAATGAAACCAAATATAGGTAAAAATTTGTCATCAGAGTCCCATAGAGCTTTTGCTTTTCCCTGAAGATGATGAGTCTGAAAGTTTCCTATAAATTTCTAAAAAGCATGATATTGAATTTCGAACATGATAATTATCCCGACAGTGATAGCGACTGATTAGTACCATTTTTACTCTATCCATTCTGTAAAACTGTAAAATCATGATCCGTCACAGGGACCACTGATCATCAATGAACCACAAAGATAAAACTGCAAACGCAAATCACATCGCGACTGGAGGGCGAAGGCCAAAGGCCAATCAACGATACAGTACTAGGAACCTGCAAACAGGAAAGAGCAGGGTGGAATGACGCGTGAAAGATAGCCATCCAATCGAGAAATGACGCACACAAGAAAATGCTGCATGTGGAAACAACAGAGATAGGAAGCGTTCAAACAAGCTAGGCGAGACCGAGTCAGACCGAGTATGTAGGAAGAAGAGAGAAAGAAAGTATGAGAACGAACAAGCCCTAAAGATGGAGACAGACTTCAAAACCGGAGGTATAAGAAGTGCGTATAAAAACCTAAAACAAATTAGAGAGGGATAAAAACCACACACCACTCTATCCCGAGACCAAACAGGGCAAATTATCAGTGACTCAAACCAAATACAAAAAAACTGGAAGAAACACTTCGGAGACCTGTTAAGCACAGCGGATCACGAGGTCTCCGAACAAGAAACACAAGCTATCAGAGAAGGATTCTCTGAAGAAAACGAAGAAGACAACGAACTTAGAGCCATTGAGCGACTAAAAAACAAGTCCCCGGCCGTCGATAACATACACGCGGATGTTAATAAACACGGCGGAGAATTTCTAGTGATTCGGAATACTTTGGACACATTCTCAGAAACGAAAAATTCAGACTTCTCAAATTAATAATAGAAGGAAGGGTCGAAGGCAGAAGAGAACCCAAGCGTCGAAGAATATTGTGGAAAACGAATTTGCGACAATGGTATGGTGAGATCAAAGAAGCCAAGCAGAAATGGATGAAACGGGAATGTGCAGAAATAGAAGACCTCTGCTCCAAACATGATACTTAATATGTACAGAAAAGTAAAGGAAGTAGCTGGAATCCACAGGAAGAGAACGACTATGTCACTTACAAATTATAGTAATCAACTAATTTTGGAGGAACAAGAACTAAAAAACACATGGACAAGTTATATAGAGGCCAACTTCAAAGATCATAGAGCTGATGCGGTATACGTGCATGTGGGCATGGGACCAACTATTCTTAAATCTGAGGTGATACATGCATTCTCTATAGCAAAAAATAGGAAAGCATCTGGCCCTGACAACATTCCGACCGAAGCTCTAAAGCTCATTACAGAGGAAAATATTGGCTTGGTAGTTAAACTGTTTAATAGTATCTATGAGACAGGTGAAATTCTATCTGACTGGTTATCATCAACCTTTATTGCTCTACCAAAAAAACATCAGCCAAAAAAATGTGGTGATTATCGCTTAATCAGCCTCATGTCCCACATGCTCAAATCATTCCTACGGATCATTCACGCACGCATCCGACGTAAATGTGAGGAAGATCTTGATGATTCTCAATTTGGCTTCAGAAACGCTTTCGGAACGCGTGAAGCACTTTTCGGTATGAACCTTCTCCTCCAAAAATGTCGCGATCAGCGAAAAGATGTTTTTGCATGCTTTATCGATTACGAAAAAGCCTTTGACCGCATACTGCACGATAAACTTATAGATATACTACATGGGGTTGGAATAGATGATAGAGATATCCGCATAATTAAAAATCTATACTGGAATCAAACGGCACAGGTAAAAATAGGCAATATTAAAACAGACCGTATTGAGATACAACGTGGAGTAAGGCAGGGTTGCATACTGTCGCCCTTACTCTTCAACCTATACTCTGATAGAATATTTAAGGAAGCATTGGAAGCAATATCACACCTCGGCATCAAAATAAATGGAGTGCCAATAACAACAATCAGGTATGCTGACGATACAGTGATTTTAGCAAACACAATCGAGGGACTACAGTTGCTTACAAACAAAATCGGTGACGTGGGAGAGACACAAGGTCTAAAAATCAATATAGGAAAGACCAAATTTATGATATTCAGCAGGCAACCGCACAATGGCACTAAACTTAATGGAAGCCAAATTGAACGTGTCTCTAAGTTCAAATACCTTGGTAGTATTATTACAGAGGATCTAAACCCGGACTGCGAGATAAAGTGCCGAATAGAGATTGCTCGGGCAACTTTTAATAATATGAGATCCTTTCTTTGCAATGACAACCTGAATCTGAAGCTAAAACAACGCATGGTTGAATGCTATGTATGGTCGGTATTGCTGTACGGAGTAGAGACGTGGACTCTGAAGGTCAGGACGATGAACCAACTGGAGGCATTCGAAATGTGGCTTCACAGAAGAATGCTTCGTATTCCGTGGACACAACATGTTACAAACGAGAATGTACTACGAAGAGCAAACATCGAAAGGCAACTTTTGACGACCGTAAAATGCCGAAAGACATCATATCTTGGACATATTTTGAGAGGTGATAAATATCGTCTATTACAGCTCATACTAAAGGGCAAGATTGAGGGACGCCGTGGAGTTGGAAGAAAGCAACAGTCGTGGCTGAGAAATATACGGGACTGGAGCGGCAAAAGAAGGGCTGGTGAACTCTTTCGCTTGGCGGAGGACCGTACAGCTTTTGCCATGGTGATCGCCAACGTCAGGGAGACCGGACAAGGCACATGAAAGAAGAAGAAGAAGAGGTATGGTGAGACTACGACAAGTCTCTTTAGAAAAGCGATCGACAAAGTACAGATTGCGGTAATGATTGCCAACGTTCGAAGAGGACAAGGCATTTAAGGAAGAAGAGAATATCTAGCCACCTATATCCATACACCAATTACCAAAATATGGAGCGAAGAATACATGCTCCTAGAATGGGGGAGAAGCATAATATGTATAAGAAAGGAGATAAATTATTGCAACGTATACAAAATCTTCACGAGTATCATAAATATTAAGATAGAATTGGTATTACGTTATAGATAATGATAAACTTAAAAGAAACGGAACACATACTTATAGAACAAAAAAACCTTTCCGGAGCTCGATAACAATTGTTATGGCTCGCGTACACCTAAACCGTCATCGGCCGAAGTTTGCTCGGGCGACGACGGCGATTGAATCAAACACTTGTAAAAGAATGAGAGCGCGTACACAAACACGACTGTCATCGTCCGATGACGCCCGAAAACAGCCGATCTTCACGATGATCCGAACTTGTTGGGATTTCTCGCCAGACTGCCGGCGTCTACAGTGCAAATTGAGTGTATTTATAGTTAAATTCTGTTGTTATCTACCTAAACGACTATGGATATTGACAAAACTAAATTTTAAGGGACTGAATTGTAGTGGAGGCAAGTTGTCAAAACATAGAATAACCGTCATGGTAGCAGCAAATCTGAGCGGCACAGAGAAAAAATAATTGCTCGTTATTGGAAAATCTAAAACACCAAGATGTTTTAGCACTGTTAATTCGTTGCCAGTCGATTATGCAGACAACCGTAAAGCTTGGATGACGTCAGAACTGCTCGAAAAGTGGCTTCGAGATTTGGAGAAAATGAAGAAAAAAATGTTATTGCTAGTTGATAATTGCCCGGCGCATCCAATAGTTACTGATTTAAAATCTATAACACTTGCTTTCCTTCCACCAAATACAATATCAGTCTTGCAGCCAATGGATCAAGGCATAATACGATCACTCAAAAGCAATTTCAGAAAGAATCTTGTGCTAAAAATGATTATAATCGAAATAGCTCTTCTACTAAAATAACAGTTCTTGATGCAATTCTTATGGTTTATGATGCCTGGAATGAAATGCCACAAAGTACAATTTACAACTGTTTCAAACATGCAGGATTCATTGAAAACCATGCTGGTTTACATGTTCAAAATAGAGCAGAAAATGAATTTGATGATGAAGATGACGTTCATTTATCTTTGTGGTTACGAAACCTAAATTCAGACTCGTTAACAGCGCCGGGAATGTGGAACGATTATGTTGAAATTGATAACGCTCTCCTCGCATCAGAAGAACCATCAGATGAAAATATCGTACATGATATTACAGTTAATGAGCAAAACGAAAACGATGAAGAAGAGGAAGTCAAGGAAGAATCAATACCTTCCGCAGAAGAGGCTTTAAAAGCTGCAGACTTATTATCACGATTTGTTCATACCAACTTCGAAAATGATAATTTGAACAGGGCAATGTCTTCTTTTCACAATAATATTAGATACTGTTATTCGAGAGGTCTAAAGAAGAAACAAAAGCAGACAAAAATTAGTGATTTGTTATATAAAAAAATACTAAATATGTTATGTATGTACATTGATATTATGTGTGTTATACAATTTGTAGTTTTTCTCTCTATTAAACTAAATACATAACTAATAAAAATAGGTTGATGAAAATAAGATGTTTATTTTTAAGACTATGCTTTGTATTACGTCCGCTTAATATGACGTGTTTGTCACTTCCCTTCGATGTCATTATAAGCGGATTCTACTGTAGTTAATTCAAGTGTGTGTAACTTTTTACTAGAGTGTCCTTTTTCATTTCTGTTTGATGGAGGGTGTTAAGGAAGGTATGTAGAATTTTTACGTAGATAACGTTTTCATTAATTTATACTCGCGTGTATTAGAAATCATGTCAAAGATGTGTTTACATAACGGTTTTTCAAGTAAAAAAAAATCCGTAAATTAGCAAAAAAGTTATCACGCCAGCGGGGTCTAAGAAGTTGAAATATGGAACATATAGATTACGATGTTTTGTAATAGAATCTAGAAGAAAATCTTGCCCATGTCTGCCTCTGTACATGTGAGATTAGAAATACGAAGTGCCGACCGGCATTGCGACGCGCTGGGCAAATTGTTAGTTTAGGATCTACGCAGACACAGATGGGGTGCGGGACTAACTGATATCTCGGATGTCTTATTTTAATATATATTTTGATTTAATTATAAAAGTTTCTTCATTTTTGAAATTAATAATTCGAATAACACTCCGCGAAAATATGATTGTGAATAAATTTCTGAATATTACATCACTTTATGTCTGCATTTTAGAATCGCGTATTGATAAAATAATCTGTTGTCGAGAACTGATCGAGATCATACGGAACGATTTGAACTTGTAAGGACTTGGAAACTCAATGTAAGCGTTTGGAGAAACATTTTATAGAGAAGCCAGAAAGAAGGATATAAAAAAATAGGATTTTCCAGAAAAAGTATCTTCGGATTCACTTATTTCGAGCTTGAGAAAAATGAAACCAAATATAGGTAAAAATTTGTCATCAGAGTCCCATAGAGCTTTTGCTTTTCCCTGAAGATGATGAGTCTGAAAGTTTCCTATAAATCCCGACAGTGATAGCGACTGATTAGTACAATTTTTACTCTATCCATTTTGTAAAACTGTAAAATCATGATCCGTCACAGGGACCACTGATCATCAATGAACCACAAAGATAAAACTGCAAACGCAAATCACATCGCGACTGGAGGGCGAAGGCCAAAGGCCAATCAACGATACAGTACTAGGAACCTGCAAACAGGAAAGAGCAGGGTGAAATGACGCATGAAAGATAGCCATCCAATCGAGAAATGACGCACACAAGAAAATGCTGCATGTGGAAACAACAGAGATAGGAAGCGTTCAAACAAGCTAGGCGAGACCGAGTCAGACCGAGTATGTAGGAAGAAGAGAGAAAGAAAGTATGAGAACGAACAAGCCCTAAAGATGGAGACAGACTTCAAAACCGGAGGTATAAGAAGTGCGTATAAAAACCTAAAACAAATTAGAGAGGGATACAAACCACACACCACTCTATCCCGAGACCAAACAGGGCAAATTATCAGTGACTCAAACCAAATAAAAAAAAACTGGAAGAAACACTTCGGAGACCTGTTAAGCACAGCGGATCATGAGGTCTCCGAACAAGAAACACAAGCTATCAGAGAAGGATTCTCTGAAGAAAACGAAGAAGACAACGAACTTAGAGCCATTGAGCGACTAAAAAACAAGTCCCCGGCCGTCGATAACATACACGCGGATGTTAATAAACACGGCGGAGAATTTCTAGTGATTCGGAATACTTTGGACACATTCTCAGAAACGAAAAATTCAGACTTCTCAAATTAATAATAGAAGGAAGGGTCGAAGGCAGAAGAGAACCCAGGCGTCGAAGAATATTGTGGAAAACGAATTTGCGACAATGGTATGGTGAGATCAAAGAAGCCAAGCAGAAATGGATGAAACGGGAATGTGCAGAAATAGAAGACCTCTGCTCCAAACATGATACTTTTAATATGTACAGAAAAGTAAAGGAAGTAGCTGGAATCCACAGGAAGAGAACGACTATGTCACTTACAAATGATAGTAATCAACTAATTTTGGAGGAACAAAAACTAAAAAACACATGGACAAGTTATATAGAGGCCAACTTCAAAGATCATAGAGCTGATGCGGTATACGTGCATGTGGGCATGGGACCAACTATTCTTAAATCTGAGGTGATACATGCATTCTCTATAGCAGAAAATAGGAAAGCATCTGGCCCTGACAACATTCCGACCGAAGCTCTAAAACTCATTACAGAGGAAAATATTGGCTTGGTAGTTAAACTGTTTAATAGTATCTATGAGACAGGTGAAATTCTATCTGACTGGTTATCATCAACCTTTATTGCTCTACCAAAAAAACATCAGCCAAAAAAATGTGGTGATTATCGCTTAATCAGCCTCATGTCCCACATGCTCAAAGCATTCCTACGGATCATTCACGCACGCATCCGACGTAAATGTGAGGAAGATCTTGATGATTCTCAATTTGGCTTCAGAAACGCTTTCGGAACGCGTGAAGCACTTTTCGGTATGAACCTTCTCCTCCGAAAATGTCGCGATCAGCGAAAAGATGTTTTTGCATGCTTTATCGATTACGAAAAAGCCTTTGACCGCATACTGCACGATAAATTTATAGATATACTACATGGGGTTGGAATAGATGATAGAGATATCCGCATAATTAAAAATCTATACTGGAATCAAACGGCACAGGTAAAAATAGGCAATATTAAAACAGACCGTATTGAGATACAACGTGGAGTAAGGCAGGGTTGCATACTGTCGCCCTTACTCTTCAACCTATACTCTGATAGAATATTTAAGGAAGCATTGGAAGCAATATCACACCTCGGCATCAAAATAAATGGAGAGCCAATAACAACAATCAGGTATGCTGACGATACAGTGATTTTAGCAAACACAATCGAGGGACTACAGTTGCTTACAAACAAAATCGGTGACGTGGGAGAGACACAAGGTCTAAAAATCAATATAGGAAAGACCAAATTTATGATATTCAGCAGGCAACCGCACAATGGCACTACCCTAGAACTTAATGGAAGCCAAATTGAACGTGTCTCTAAGTTCAAATACCTTGGTAGTATTATTACAGAGGATCTAAACCCGGACTGCGAGATAAAGTGCCGAATAGAGATTGCTCGGGCAACTTTTAATAATATGAGATCCTTTCTTTGCAATGACAACCTGAATCTGAAGCTAAGACAACGCATGGTTGAATGCTATGTATGGTCGGTATTGCTGTACGGAGTAGAGACGTGGACTCTGAAGGTCAGGACGATGAACCAACTGGAGGCATTCGAAATGTGGCTTCACAGAAGAATGCTTCGTATTCCGTGGACACAACATGTTACAAACGAGAATGTACTACGAAGAGCAAACATCGAAAGGCAACTTTTGACGACCGTAAAATGCCGAAAGACATCATATCTTGGACATATTTTGAGAGGTGATAAATATCGTCTATTACAGCTCATACTAAAGGGCAAGATTGAGGGGCGCCGTGGAGTTGGAAGAAAGCGACAGTCGTGGCTCAGAAGTATACGGGACTGGACCGGCAAAAGAAGGGCTGGTGAACTCTTTCGCTTGGCGGAGGACCGTACAGCTTTTGCCATGGTGATCGCCAACGTCAGGGAGACCGGACAAGGCACATGAAAGAAGAAGAAGAAGAGGTATGGTGAGACTACGACAAGTCTCTTTAGAAAAGCGATCGACAAAGTACAGATTGCGGTAATGATTGCCAACGTTCGAAGAGGACAAGGCATTTAAGGAAGAAGAGAATATCTAGCCACATATATCCATACACCAATTACCAAAATATGGAGCGAAGAATACATGCTCCTAGAATGGGGGAGAAGCATAATATGCCCAGTGTATAAGAAAGGAGAAAAATTATTGCAACGTATACAAAATCTTCACGAGTATCATAAATATTAAGATAGAATTGGTATTACGTTAGAGATAATCATACAAACTTAAAAGAAACGGAACACATAATTATAGAACGAAAAAACCTTTCCGGAGCTCGATAACAATTGTTATGGCTCTCGTACACCTAAACCGTCATCGGCCGAAGTTTGCTCGGGCGACGACGGCGATTGAATCAAACACTTGTAAAAGAATGAGAGCGCGTACACAAACACGACTGTCATCGTCCGATGACGCCCGAAAACAGCCGATCATCACGATGATCCGAACTTGTTGGGATTTCTCGCCAGACTGCCGGCGTCTACAGTGCAAATTGAGTGTATTTATAGTTAAATTCTGTTGTTATCTACCTAAACGACTATGGATATTGAAAAATTAATAATTTGTCTTTATAATAGGGGTTGGACCATTATAAACACAACTTATGTGGGATAAACATTCAAAAAATTACAATAATCGACAGGATAGCACTGTAGATAACACTGGTGGTAACACTGTTGCAGTGTAAGCACATACACGTCCGATTAACTCGTCCGGGTAGTTCTGTCCGCCATCGGCCGACAAAATCGGTTTTGGTGTACGCTTGGCATTATAGAGCTCCGGAAAGGTTGAATATAATAATAGTAATAATATTAGGTTGGGACCCATCACAAAAAAACATAATAGGGGAGTATCAAGCCGGATTTCGCCGGGGAAGATCCACAATAGATCAACTGTTCACAATTAAATTGATACCACAAAAAGCCTGGGATCGCGACACGGATATAAACAATATATTCGTAGACTTTAAACAGGCCTATGACTCCGAGGTAAAGTTTAACCGAGAAAAAGTTTATATTATCCTAAGGCAGTGTGCGCAAACCATGGGTCGCGTCCGTCAGAGGGGTCGATAGAGATTTTTTTTGGGTCCGCGAATTCATAAAATACGTAAGGCTTTTCCGACTAACTTTGGGATGCTGAATCGATTGATAAAACTAGAAATATCTGTGATAGGCCCTCCAAAAGTTATGACTTCGTGAAATCTGCGGAAAATATATTTCTTTAAAATCATTATTTAACAAGTCAATAGAAAATTTAAAAGTGTGTCTGAAAGAGTTTTCCCTGCTGGTTGTAAATACACAAATTACATTTTGCTAGCCGCTTCGGTTCGCGAGTTATGATTTGATATAATTGTCAAAATAGACAACAGAGTGGCCAAATAATAACAAATAAAATGGAAATATTAAAGGTTGTAGAAGACTTCTACGCGACACTATATAGCGATAAAAATGCAGTGAGCTTGGACACCAACATAAATAGAGTGCAAAATCAAGGGTCCGAGGATATTCCAAATATTACCTTAGACGAAATAAGGGGGGCACTAAGAGATATGAAAAACAATAAAGCAATTGGCGACGACGGCGTAGCAGTCGAGTCAATAAAAGCCGGCGGAACTACGTTATTAAATGCATTATGCAAGTTATTTGATGCTTGCCTACAAACTGGGACAACACCTTCCCAGTGGGATCGGGCAATAATTACAATGCTGCATAAGAAAGGAGATATCACCAACTTGCAAAATTACAGACCCTACAGATTCATGAGAATCATTAACAAGAGGTTGACAAATAAATTCGACCTATATCAACCCCGCGAGCAAGCTGGCTTTCGAGCCGGATTTGGCACAAATGACCATCTACAAATAGTCAAGTCCCTTATCGAAAAATGCATCGAGTACAATAAACCCCTCTGCATAATCTTCGTCGATTACGAAAAAGCCTTCGACACAATAAACCAGCATAAAATGCTACAAGCTCTTGCTGAATGCCGTATCGATCATAGATACATCAAGGTCATCAAACACGTGTACCAAAGAGCAAAAGCTTATGTTAGGCTGCAAGATGATTCCCAAGACTTTGATATTGCACGAGGTGTACGCCAAGGAGATGTCATATCGCCAAAGTTATTCACAACCCTCCTAGAACATATGTTCAAACAGGCCAACTTTGGTGACATGGGCATAAACATAGATGGCGAAAAACTAAACCATCTGAGATTCGCCGACGATATCTTAATTATCGCAGATAGTATGGACGAAGCAAAACAAATGCTACGGAGGCTATGGGAAGCATCGAACTCTGTTGGACTCAAAATCAACACCAACAAAACTCAATACATGACAAATCTTGTTATGAGTGAGGCAATCAAGATAGGCGGACTAAGCATAGAACAAGTAAGCTCTTATATATACCTTGGTCACAAAATCTCTATTGGTAGAGACAACCAAACCTGTGAAATTTCGAGAAGAATAGGCCTAACATGGGCGGCCTTTGTAAAGCTGCGCAATATTTTTAAGTCAGACATTCCAATATGCCTAAAAAGAAAAGTATTCGATCCGTGCGTGTTGCCTGTGCTTACATACGGGGCTGAAACACTTACCCTCACAAAGAACACTACAAATAGAATAAGTATCGCGCAGAGGAAAATGGAGAGGTCGATGTTAGGTATATCACTAAGAGACAGGATCCCAAATATAACATTAAGGGAGAGGTCCGGAGTGACGGACGCGGTTACCCGTATAACAACCTTAAAGTGGAACTGGGCTGGTCATGTGGCGCGACTTACGGACAATCGCTGGACAAAGAGGATACTTGAGTGGAGACCGCGCCAAGACGCATACAGAAGTAGAGGCCGTCCACCAACCAGATGGACCGACGACATCAAAAGGATAAAGACCAACTGGATAGAGGCAGCACAGGATCGGCCAGGATGGAGAAAGCTACGGGAGACCTATGTCCAGCAGTGGACGCGATTGGTCGCTTGATGATTGATGATGATGATAATTGTCGAAATCGAGCGACATTTCGTGGTTGTGGTCAAACGAGACGTGGTAAAACGAGCAGAGAACTGAGAAAGTAATCTAAGTACATCCATACGGAAATGACCTCCCGAATGACGATGCCGCAATTTGTTTTTAATTATCTGCAACCGGCCTCGATATGTAGACTTATGAAGTCGAAATTCTGGCCAGTTTTAAATCAGAATTTCGCAATAAGAAATTGAATCTTTCCAAACAATTTAGACATCGATTTGCTCGTCTTGTCCTCTAGTTTCAGTGTACGGAAAATGATTTTATCTAAATGTCCATTATTGTACACTTTGTTGACTATGTAAATACATCATAACACACACGTATGTAACAGTCCGCGATTAATGATAAGTTATGATTGACAACACACGTGTGTTTGGTTTACGATTCGTTGATTGGTTGAGAGCAGCTACTACGTGCTCATTCGTTCAGCGCCCCTCGTACCACAATTCAAAGTAACGGAAATTGACATTGTGTACATTGGATTGCCTATAGCTATGAGCACTTTTATTCCATTTTAACCCAAATAAGTACTAAATAATAAGGTATGTAACCATTAAGAATGTATTTCTTTTCATTTCTATCAAGTTAAATAATGTCGAGTAACAGTTATATATGAAAATAGAACTGTTTGTTTATTATAATGTTAAATAATGTACCTAATAAGAAATAAATTTGGTACATCAAACATATTTTTCTTATTAAACATAAAAAAATTAGTGTGGTCGTAGATAAAGTATAATACATAACTCGAGTTGTAAGGCAATTACGTACGAGCGGGATAGTTACGCTAGTTACGAGCGGGATAGTTAGTTACGTTAGTTACGCACGACCCGCTTAGCGGGGAGTGCGTAATTCCGCGAGTAATATGCTTCTTACAACCCTCGTTACGTAATATACTGCTAAAGCCTAAAATAGTGGAGTACCGTTCATTTATAAAACGTCCGTTTCTCATAGCGTACGCTGTATTAGCTTGACCTTAAAAGAGAAGATTGGACAACTAAGTAAAACATAATTTTTATAAATATGCAAAATCTGTAAATTTAGTTTGAATCAATGTTTACTTCGGTAAATTACTTTACAAAGTAACCTAGATCGTCAGAACAAAGTTACTGTTAATCTAAATACCTTGGTTTCTGATCATCACCAGCAAACTTTTGGTCAATTATAACAATTGGATTTGTGATCATTAGTTAGTGGACAAAACTAAACTGGTCCGTTCCTTCTTGCGCACTCATAGTATTATTAGATTATTGGATGCGTTTCAAAGCTTTTGATTTCTTTGTGTAAAAAAGGAAATGTAAACTTATGGCAGACTTATACGAAAAGCGAATCAAATGGCAGAACGAGAATGTATTTACAGTACCGATGTCGAGTCAAAGTATGGTTTCAGTGATAAGAAGTTTGAAAAACCAACAAATTGGTTAGAGTCATTTTTAGCTATACCAAAGTTTCACTTTGTTTTCACATTGCTGACATCATGGCTTACTTAAATCAAGAGTAGATAAAAAATATTGTATTTACCCAGAATAAGTCCATGTAGACTTAATCGTTTTATAAAAGTCAAACTAGGAGTTATATCTGAAAGAGTTTAAAACCCCAAATACTATCAAAAGATGTAGTTAAAGACTATAGTTGCTGCAGCCACCCGATGGAGTAATAAACTTGGGTGATCTTCACGTGATTTTCTGGGGATGATTCCCTATTGGTCAGTGCAAACGCTTTTGAAGCGTAGATCACGCAGCCGAAACTTTAAACCAGTCGACCAGTCCGGTTGTATTCCACGTGCTCTTGAGTTTTCAGTGTTTCTGTCTTAGTTAAAATTAGTGATTACATTTTACCCATAAATCAATCAAAAGACTTTGTTTTTTTAAATTAATATAAAAATTTTTAAAGTAAAATTTGCCAAAGCAGTGTAAATCAGGCTTTTTACAACGTCGCTACGAACTATCACGTGAACGCCGCGTGATCACTCCACGGGGTCGCTGCGACAAGATATAGATAATTTACCTCATCCACTTACTTGTAGATATCTATAGCTAGCTTTAGTTTTATAATCAGCAAATATTAGATTCTTTAATCAATCTTAAATATGTTTCTTATTAAAAAAAAAAATTTAACCCGTAGCCGGAAATTGAGGAAGGGGTCGTCCTCGCAACTAATACGCTGCTGTCGGTGCCGCAGGATTTCTTTCTCCATTCAAGTTACGTTTCCAATCTTTCCGATCGATTGCAATGTGCTGATACTCACTGTTTGTTTTCTCAGATTCTTCCACTTGTTTCAACCATGTCTTCTTTGTATTCTCCAGTCGCGTTGTATTCTCCAGTTGGCGCGTTTCTTTGTATTCTCCAGTCTGGCGGTCGCTCCGACCAAAGGAGTTTGCGTGGAAGCCGGTGTTATTTACTCATCCGGTAGACGTGGCCAAACCAACGTAGTCTTCGTTTTTGTATTTCTTCTTCGATCGGTGTCTGTTGATCGCTGCTTTCCCGAATCGTTTCGTTTCGGAGTCGATCGAGAGACACGCAGTATTTATCTCAAGCATCGCATTTGGAAGACCTCGAGCTTGTTTAGGTCCGGTTTGAGCAGTGTCCACGTTTCCGATCCATAAAAAAGAATAGGAAGGATTAACGTTCGGTTTAGGCGTTTTTTGGTTTTGATGGTAATATTCGTCCGCTTCCATATGCACCATTTGAGCGAGGCTAATGTTGCTGTGACCGATCCGGCTATGAACATCGGCCGTCGACGCCAATTCCTTCTTTGTCACAAACGATACCAAATACTGGAACTGTACTACCTGTTCGATTTGGGTTTCTCCCTCGCTTCCGATCTGTCCATTGTGAGCACTTTCATCCTCATTGATCTTTAATCCGTATGACTGGGTGATGCAGGAAATACAAAATGTCTGTTGCTTCGGCATCGGTGTCCGCGCAGACGGCGCTGTCGTCGGCGAACATCAGATCGGTTATGATGTTGTCGTCGCCGCCGCCATATTGAACTCCGCGTCGTTCATCGAATGCTTTCTGCATAATCGCGTCAACCACAACGTTAAAAAGTAGCGGAGGGGCGACGTCTCCTTGTCGTACTCCGTGTCCGTGATGTTTCTGTGACCGATCCGGCTATGAACATCGGCCAATTCCTTTTCTCTCACAAGCGATCCCAAATACTTGAACTGTGATACCTGTTCGATTTGGGTTTCATCGAGGTAAACCCTTGCTTCCGATTCGTCCGTTGTGAGCACTTTGGTTTTATCCGCATTGATCTTTAATCCGTATGACTGGGCGATGCGGCAAATACAAAATGTCTGTTGCTTCGGCATCCGTGTCGGCGCAGAGGGCGCTGTCGTCGGCGAACATCAGATTGTTTATGAAGTTGTGGTCGCCGTCGCCATATCGGACTCTGCGTCGTTCATCGAATGCTTTCCGCATAATCGCGTCAACCACAACGATGAAAAGTAGTGGCGGGGCGACGTCTTCTTATCGTATTCCAGTTCGAATCGGAAACTAATCGGATAAGTCACAACACTGCTGGTTGAGCAGTCGTACGATGCCTGAAGTTGAAATTATTTTCTGCGGCACGTGTTCGGTCTCCAGGCCTCCGCACAAACTGGCCCAGTCGATGCAATCAAAGGCGGATTTGAAGTCGATAAAGTTGACAAAGGGAGTCCGGTTCCTATTCCGGAACCCGGCAGCGGGACCGTCTGCAGTTGGCCTCTCGCAAGAGAGCTCGTCGGGGTAACCCGAAATGACGTGGAGACGCCGTTTCACTGGTCTTTTCTGGTCTTTTCTGCATGAGCGTTCGAGTTCCATGGAATCCTTTAGCAGGGAGATATGGTTTGGAACGCGAAGAGCACCGCAGTTGCGGCGATGTCCAGATTTTCTCCTCGAACCTTGAAAATCCAGGAGATGTCCACGCGGGTTTCCTGCCGGTTCGTACCCATATCCGCAGCAGGTCTCCAAGGTGAACAGCCTCTAGTCGATCGAATAATGTAGGTAAGGGAAGTCGGCAAATTGGATCCGTAACTTCGGGATAAGGATTGGCTCTGAGGATCGGGGCGCGTCGGGCTTGATTGGGAAGGGGGTCTCGGCTGACGTGCCGGGCCTGGGCGAGGTGAGCGCGTTCGCGCGCGCGAATCCGAGCTCGGTCCCGTGCCTTGGCCTCCCCTGGAACTTTCTTGCTGCGAGGCTCGGGTGGCGGTTCGCGCCGTCGTCCGGTGTCCTCTTCGGCCGCCATTTAACTACTTCATTGAATTCTTTCTTCTGTTAGCCGACGGAGAGCGAATATTTGAACGATGCATCCTCGATATGGTCTAAACCCAGCTTGTTCTTCCTGGTTTGTTTGCTCTCGATGTTCCTTTAGCCCCGATTGTATGATTTTCATAAATACTTTACCGACGATCGAAAGGAGGCTAATACCATGATAGTTTTTGCATTCCCGACTGTCTCCTTTCTTCAGAATAGGCCCAACGATCGCTTTCTTCTACGCCGACGGGATACGATCCGAATGCTATATATTCGTTATGAGAACGTGAAGTTGTTGCAATAAGACGTCTTCTCCGGCTTTTATCATCTCGGCCGTTACTGGATCTCCTCCTGGCGCTTTACCGTTTTTCACTTTAATAGCTCATTATTCTTATTTAACAGTTTATCAATCAATAATCTAGTCTAAGTTTTGGGTATGTAACCTATTAAATACGCATAATTTAGACTAGATAATTGAACCATTAGGTAAGGACCGTAAAGAAGATTGAGTGTTCAGCAATGGGAAAACAAAGTGAAAATATTTGGTTTCAATATGTGAAAAGTAGTAAAAACTAGAAGATGAAAAAGTGGTGAAATATAATTCTCTTAAACACGCACTCTCACTAGTATAGTGACATCACAGCAGTAGATTCTTTTATAAACATTTTTCTATTATTTGTCGCAGAAACTTGACCGAAATTGGTTTTCACGGAAATAAAAAAGTATTGAAATGTCCTTCCCAGACCGACCAGTGACGCTTAAGAATGTCGAAAATTAAAAACTGAATTCATCTATGTTTTTAACTTTTTTAGTAAATTTTAGATAAAATTCCATCCGCAAAATTCTCACATAAAATTAACACACAACTTCGGAACAAACAAATGAATATCTTGAGTTTCCATTAAAACATAGATATAGACTGAAAATGTAATCAAAACTAATAGTTTTTCATAGTTTTTTTTGAGCTCATGTGTCAATTTCCGCCATGTTATACGTCAAAAAGTGCCAGAACTTGACGGTTATACGTGAAAATAACAAAATGTGCCCGAAACTTTCATTTTCCCGCCTTTCAAACTTGACGGATGCGCATGCCCTTAACTAACCGTTAAAAGGTCTATTAATAGGATGTTTGCCCAATGTCTCTGATGTCGGGATGTCTGCCGTTACTACGTGGTAATCCACGTAGTTTCAATTCAGTGTAGTCGCAACTAGATAACAAACAAATCCTTTATCTAAATAAATGTTATTAAAACGGATAATAGCTGAACTAGGTGAATAAATCGATAAATTTGAAACAAACTAGATAAGCATTGACATCATAATTTTATATAGGATTATTGAAACGAACAAATTAAATAATTCGAAGTAAACTAGAGAATCATTTGCTTCATAATTTAGTCCTCATCGTAATCACAAATAGTCAAAAGCCATACGGGGTTATTCCTTGGCCTATTCCAAGAATATTTTGTCCTATGCGGTCGTCCATTAATCACTTGATGTTTTTAGCAAATTTTTCAGCACTCCCTCCCACCCAGATGATACGTGGTGAGGTTTTAGGTTAACCTCCCCCCCTACCCAAAATCATGTGTATTTTTTTGGTACAAGTCGCGCGCCACTTTTCGGTTTAAAAATCGCGCGTTCAACGAAAAAATAAATACACGTGATATCTCGCTAAATCACCCCTCACTACATCACTCCATCCACCCATGTGATATTTCGTGATTCTTCACAACCTGGTTCTGATTTTAAATTCTCTGGCAATCCATTATAGATTCTAATGCCAATTTTGTCTGGAGCTTTACTACATATTGTTAGGTTAATTTTGAGTGTGAAGCTTTTGTCGATTCCTTGTGTTGTGGTTATCTTTATTTGTGGAGAATTGCATTTTGTTCTTGTGTATGTAACAGGCTAATTCCCAGACATAAGTGCAAGGCACCGTTAAGATTTTCAGATCTATAAAGTGGGGTTTACAGGACTGCATATTAGTAATACCCATGAGACATCTCATGGCTCTCTTTTGAGCTTTGAAAATATCTTTAATGAGAGGCAATGAGCCCCACACGAGAATTCCATAACTAATAACTGATTGTATTTCAGCATGAAAGATCTGTACTAGTATCGGCTTACTTACTATATGGCGTATATGTCTTAGCAGATACGATATTTTATTTAGTTTACATATAACGTTATTCGCTGTGACGTTCCATGTAAGGTGTTCTTCTATGTAGAGTCCAAGGAAATTGACATGCTTTGATCTCTGAAGTTTGACGTGATCAATCTGTAGCTAGCTCTAGGTTGTCCGCGGTAGCTCTTCGTACGGTTTGAAATATGATATATCTCATTTTGTCCACATTAAGGCACATATTGTTTCCACTGAACCACTTATAAATACACTTAAGAAGTTCGTTGGTTGCCTCTTCAGTATTTTGCCTGTTCTATTCTGATACAATAAAGCTGGAGTCGTCGGCATATAACACGCAGTGAGATGTTTTCGTATATTTAATTAGATCAGCCGTATATAAGGAGAACAATGTGGGCGCCAGTACACTTCCTTGAGGGATCCCAATGTTTGTGTTTATAGGTCTAGAAGTTCCAATATTTCGCTTAAGTTCAATTTTTACAAACTGTTTCCTGTGTTGTAAAAATGATTGAAACCATTGGCCAGTTGTCCCTCTTATCCCATATGAGTTCAGTTTATTTAAAAACTTCCTGTGAGAGACGCAGTCGAATGCCTTGGAAAGGTCACAGAAAATGCCCACTGGACAGTTTCCTTTATCTATTTCCGACATTATTTTATTGAGGAAGCCAACCATAGCTGATGTTGTGGATTTCCTAAAACCGTGCTGTTGACACGGAATTAGGTTGTATTTATTGATAAAAGGCAGCAGTCTGGGTTCCATACTGTATTCAATGATTTTTCCGATTACCGAGGTTAATGCTATGGGTCTGTAATTATTAATATTCGTTCTTTCCCCTTTTTTAAATATTGGAGTAATTACAGACGTTTTTTACACAGACGTTTAACACCGCAGGGAAAGTTTAATTATTGAATGAGCAGTTAACAATATCGCTAATAGGACGAATTAGCTCGCTTTCGAATTCTTTGACTATGCAGCAGGGCAGTAGGTCTGGCCCATTGCTTTCTTTAGTTTTTAATTTCCTAAAGATTAAAGACATTTCCTTTAGAATAGTCTTAATAATAGTCTTCCAGATACATCGTATTGCTATTGTCTTGGATGTGGCTAGGGTTTTTCGGGTCCGAGTACCCGGATCCGGACTCGATGAGTCCAAGGGTAAATACCCGGTACCCGATCTAAGAATCGACGAGTTTTGGGTCTTGAATGTTTGGCATTGTTTAGTACACCGCGTCGTAAAGAAGATCGGCGATTTAGCATTACACTTGATGAATGGACGAGTATGAAAATTCGAACATAACTAAATATCAATTTGCATGGAATTGACTCTGAAATGGATAATCTGGCTTTATTGAGAAATTTTAACTCATGTACCTACTGCTATGCAAAAAGTCGAAAAAGTAGAACAACACTTAACACATTTAATATAAAATTTAAAAAACATATAGTTGGTTCAACCGGCGACGCCGACGGTGCAAGTGTAATGATGAAATTTGGACGAGAATCTTCTAGTCTTTATAATTTCTGTTTGAATCGCACTATACACTTAACTGTTTGTGATGTAGTATATATACATGTGTCTCTATACTTGTGTCATAATTTTGACACATTGAAAATTGGCAAATAATGCAGCTCTGAAATCACCTTACTGCAGCCGGTCCCAAGCCCGGATAAAAGAGGAGGGTTGAGCGGAGGGTTAACTACCCACCCTCGGAAAAAAGAAACTAGTTATGAAAACTGCAACTTTGCCTCGGAACCGGACAGACAAACACAAAAAACGACAAATGCAATGTAAAAGGACCATGAATATTGGAACTTGGAATGTCCAGAGTTGGTACAGACCTGGAGCTGCTATAAATGCTGTGGAACAACTGGAAAACATAGGAATGGATATAACAGCCGTCCAAGAAATAAGATGGCCAGACGATGGAAATATAAAAATAAGTAAATCCACCATCTTCTTCAGCGGTAACAAAAACGGAAGACATGAATTTGGAACGGGCTTTGTGATTAGAGACAACCTAGTACAGAATATACTAAATTTTAAACCTATAAATGAAAGGATATGCTACATACGAATGAAGGGAGAGCGATACAACATTTCGATTATCTCAGCGCATGCACCAACGGAAGAGAAGGATGAAGATATCAAGGATGACTTCTACGATGCCCTAGAAAGAGAGATAGATACGATGCCCAAACAGGATATGCGCATACTCTGCGGGGACTTAGAGCCCAGCCTATACCCCACAATAGGTAAACACAGCCTACACAATATATCCAACGACAATGGCTTAAGACTCACAGAAACTGCAGCAGCTAATAATATGCTAATAAAGTCAACCATGTTTCCGCATAAAGACATCCATAAGCAAACCTGGGTCTCAAACGACCATATTACACGCAACCAAATTGACCACATCATTGTAGATGCCCGTCATGGCAACAATATTATAGACGTAAGAAGCCTGAGAGGAATAGACGGAGACACAGATCATTACTTAGTCAGAGCAAAAGTCAAGTCCAGAATATCTAGCCACAAATACAATAAAACAACAATAAACCCACAATGGAACATGGACGAAATACACAATGCAGAGAAACAACAAAACTATAGAGAACAACTTGAACAAACCTTGAACTCTGAAAGAGAAGACAATGATATAGAACAGCTATGGGAAGCGACTGCCGAAATAATAACCAAGACAGCTGACAAGATCTTTGGAAGGAGTAAGCAGAAGAGGGCAAAAACATGGTATGACGAGGAATGTCGGAAACAACTGGAAAAAAGACAAACAGTAAGAAAGACTTGAATACAACTGCAAACAGACCAAAGTAAAAAGGAATATGACGACTGTCGAAAAGAAACAAGAAAAATAATACGCACAAAGAAAATAAACTACGAACAACAAAAATATGAAACTATGGAGAGAGACCGGCCCAAACCAGGCTCCAGAGAATTCTACAAAGCAATTTCCTCTGAGAAAAGAGGGCATAGAGCCAATTCCATCCACACACTGAGAGACAACCAAGGCCGTATGATAATCGACGGTAAAGAAATAACTGAAGAATGGAAAAAGTATTTTAGAGACCTTCTAAACATCATACAGGAAGAACAGCACAAAGAAGAGATCTATATCACAGCGGACATGCCCGTCAAAAATGCTTCCTTTGAAGAAACCCAAAAGGCCTTAAATAAGCTGAAAAATCACAAAGCGCCGGGTACGGACGAGATACCAGCAGAACTTCTGAAATATGGGGGAGACGCACTACATCGCCAAATCCACCAGCTAATAACGCACATATGGTTAGAAGAAAGGATACCAGCACGATGGAAGGAAAACATAATAGTGCCCATCCACAAAAAAGGGGACAAAACAAAATGCGCGAATTATAGAGGAATCTCACTCCCAAACACGGCATATAAAACCCTCTCAAACATCATTCTTAGTAGACTAATCCCTTATGCTGAAAATGTCCTAGGCGAATATCAAGCCGAGTTTAGGGCAAACAGATCAACAATAGATCAACTATTCACGCTGAGACAACTTCTAGAAAAGGGATGGGAGTATAACAAACCCATACACAATCTTTTCATAGACTTTCGACAGGCATATGATAGCGTAGAAAGAAGCCAAGTATGGAATGCCATGGCGGAGTTCTCAATACCAAAGAAACTCATTCGGATGACCAAAGTCTGTATGGAGGGTGGAATATCTAAAGTACGTGTAAATAATAAACTGTCTGGCAGCTTTGAAATCAACAGTGGACTTAAACAGGGTGATGCGTTATCTCCATTACTATTCAACCTTGTATTAGAGAAAGCCATGAGGTCGGCCGAAATAAAAACAGAATTGCTATCGGGTCAAGGTCCCAAAGTGTTACTCGCATATGCAGATGACATAGATCTCGTTTCGTTGGAGACTCCATTCTATCCACGAAAGACATTTTCAACAAGGTGGAAGGAGCAACAAGTGAAGTAGGACTGAAGATTAATGAAGAGAAAACGAAATATATGTGTAAATAGAACGACACGAAGAGACAGAATAGGACAAAATATGACGATCAACACCTTTAATTTCGAAAGAGTACAACGTTTTAAGTATCTGTGGGCCGTAATCACAGCGGACAACGATGTTACCGAAGAAATAAAAGACAGAATCCAATCTGCAAACTGCTGTCTATTTGCACTGAATAAGCTCATAAAATCAAAAAATCTCACAAGAAGTTCAAAGATCAAAATCTATAAATCCATCGTCAGACCTGTAATAACATACGGATGCGAAACGTGGACCATGACCAAAGCAAACGAAGAAAAGCTCAGACGCTTTGAACGAAAAATACTTAGAAACATTTTCGGACCTCACCATGACATCACCACAGACCAGTATAAGATCAGAACCAATATCGAATTAAAAGCACTCTACAACGATGGGCAGGCCACGTGCACAGACTGCATAACGAAAGACTTGTAAAACTGGTATGGGAGGAGATTCCCACAGGTAAGAGACCGCTCGGACGTCCCAGAATGCGATGGAGAGATAACATCCAAGCAGATCTCCGGAAAATGAACATTCCATTTGACCCTAGGTTGATGGAAGACCGAACAAATTGGAAAAAAGTTGTACAGTCAGCCAAGACCCACCCAGGGTTGTAGCGCTACGTGATGATGATGATGATGATGTAGTATATAAAAAGAAAAATATCACCGGCTTGCAAGATGAAGATGACCATGGTTTAGATGGTATTGATGACAATCCAGATGAAAATTATTATCCTGACGATAGCGTCTATGATGTCGTAGAATACGGAAGTTGAATTAACTTTAGACAATTTAGAAGAGAATTCATCCATTTGCCTTCCGGTCTTAGCCTCTTGTGGAGTTTTATTTACCTATTTACCATAACATTCTCCAAATCCTTTGTTTATCTAAGTCCCACTTAACTTAACCGGCAAGTTCGTACAGTATCGTTTGCTTTACCACATGCGTGAGCATGATATATCCTTTCGTGCTTTTGGTTAAATTGCGAGACAGATTAGACCCGGACCCGGACCCGAAAAATCGGACTCGGACTCGGCGAGTCTAAAAAGACCGGGTATTCCCAAACCCTAGATGTGGCTATTATTTAAAGTAGTGTTGGAAATGTTCTTAGCTACTAGTTCCGGGGCATTTAAAAAAAAATGGTTAAACGCGTTCGCTACGTCATCAGATTTTTTGATAGCGAATCATTTAGTTTTATATATATTTCATCTCTTCTGTTACAATTATTGTTCAGATTATTAATTGTTTCCCACATAGTTTTCTGCTTATTTTCTGATCGCTGCAATTTGTTATCGTAGAAGGTTCTTATTGTTGTTTTAATTAAGTTTTCATGCTTCTTTTTATTCTGTAGATATATCCCTTTTAGCTGTGGGTAGCTTTTCTGCAAGGCATATAGGTCTTTCAGATTTCTGCTTGATGTTTTTATTTCTGCGGTTATCCAGGTTTTTGTATGCTTTTTAGTCTTTATTAACGGAAATGATGTAAAGAAGTGGAATTGTAGGATCAGAATGAAGGCCGCCGTTTTTTGGTCGTAGTCTGTACACGTCCTCCCACGTTTCTTTTCTTAAAGCATTGCGAAATCTGTCTTTGTTGGTATTATTGAATTTCCTTGTAAAATGTTCCTTCTGAGTATTCATTTTGTTTATGTTTCGTTTTAGTATCTGGAATCGGTGGTCTGATATGGGCGTGTCTTCTATAAGAATTGTTGTTGGATATGACGCTTTAACAAAAATGTTATCAATTAACGTTTTAGATATTGGTGTAATCCTTGTATATTCCTTGACAAGGTCCACTAGTCCATATGACATTAGTAAAATTAGGAGATTGGTTTTTTCTTTGGATTTAGTTTCGAAATTGATATTGAAGTCTCCTACCAGTATAATATCAGAACCTGGTTTAAAGATGTTGTCCAGTATGTTCTCTAGAGTAGTTAAAAACAGCAGCACCGAGCCTATGGGTGGTCGATAAACTGTAACAATTTGTGTGGTTTTGTTTTTATATTTCCATTCAACTCCACAGATTTCTGTTTCAGAGATCTGTTTTTCAATGCTTTTATTATGTATATTTAATGTTTGAATTTCAGTATTGTAGTGACTAGGTGAGTTTAGTGCCCAAATAGCTACTCCTTCGTCAGTGGCCACTCTTCTGCAGTACGCACTTATTCGATTATAATTGTCTATATGTAATTGATCAACTATGCTTTCGTTGACCCAGATTTCTGACAAGCACAGAAAAAGAGGTTTGTGGTCAGATGTTAATATTTCGAGCTGGTGCAGTTTTTTTCTAATGCTTTGTATGTTTAGGAATAGTATTAAATTGGTAGAGATTCCTGACAATTGCGTGTTCTGGTTTAACATAGTTGTGGATGGTGTTTTTCGGGATAAAACTATTTCTTCTCTGTCCTTTTCTCGATTCTCCGCAAAAAAATATAGAATTTCTTGGCCATCCTGGCCATACATCCGGTTTTCTTAGATTTTCCAGCTCCTCTTTTGGTACTGATACTTTGAACGACGAGTACTCAAGTGGATGTCTGGATAAGAGTTTTGTACATATTACTTGATTGAATGATTTATTCTTAAGATAGTAATGTCGTTTGCTGATAATTTCGGGTCAAGGCGATACACATGTAGGTGAGCGTACCTCGTAGCTGCTTTTATTAGAGATGCGTCGTCGTTAGTTCCGAAAGAAACATTCGACTTCCTATTCATTCTTTTTTGGTGTCGTTGGGTTTCCCAATTGCCACTATTTATATCTGTGTATGAGGGAGACCTTGGCCTCTCCGGTTCGTTCTCTATATTGGTGTTTTTTGTTTTGATAAGCCCGTCCGTAGGAAGATTAGTTTTGCTGGTCTTATCAGGTAAGATATTAGGCTCGCTATCGCTGACTTTGCACTATTCAGCACTATCTTTTTGAGTTGATTCTCGCAAAATAGTTGGCTTTTTCCACTGCGACGAAGTCACCAGATTTGTTAATTTTTCATTTGTTTTCACCAAGATGTTTATTTTCCTGGATAACTCCACTATGATGGTTTCTAGCGGGTCGACATGATTTTTTATTATTCTTGAAATCACGTCTTCGAAGTTCGGATTATTTAAAAAACTTGACAGGATATCGGGCTGTTTATCTGGATAATTAACATTATTCGACCTTAATTCCATTGGCATACTTTTTAGGACTTTTTCAGAAGGACACTTTAAAAATTAACTTTAAAAACTCTTTAACAAAAACTTTAAAAACACGTTAAAAAGAAACTTTTAATTGACTGGCTTCTCGCACGTCCACTCTCGCTGAACGCTGAGTTGCGAGTCTCCTTTGTTTCGATACAGGGTGAACAAAATTTGCGACAACCATATTCGATATTTGTTTAAATCATTAATGTAAATAAAAGTATCAACAACATTGGTGTTCTGTTATGTGCAGGTTCCATTCTGCCTCCTCCACTCAACTCTATCCATAGCCTTTCTCTTCACATGCACGTATCCTTTTCCTTCTTTCACATCTTTTTTTCCACTCTTCTTCTACCTCTATTCCCTACACCCTCCACAGTTCCATCGATTACCTCTCTCAACAAACAACTCCCTCATGCCCAAGCCACAATCTCTTTATTTTCAAAATAGTCTCATATAAAGATCTTCCTTCCTCTTTTCTTTCCAAAACCTGCTCATTTCTGATCTTGTCTGTCCACTTTATTCCTAGCATTTTTCTCCACATAGCCTCTATATTTTTCCTATCCTTCTTTAAAATCGTCCATGTCTCCCATACGTAAAACATAACACTTCATACAAAGATTTTTGCTATTCTTTTTCTTAGTTTTAGATCGAGCTTGCTACACAATATCCTACTTATCTTTATTAAAGCTTCTTTGGTCATACCTATTCATGTTTTTATTTCTTTCCAGCTTCTCCAGTCAATCGTTACAATGGTACCTAGATATTTATAGTAGTCAACTTGTTTCACCATTTCACAATCACTTGCATATCTTCAACTTCACGGATCCGCATAACCTTCGTCTTTTTCTGATTTATCGCTAATGCGTAATCCCCTTCCATATTTTCGAGTTATTTCACCAGTACCTTAAGATTTTCTGTACTTTCTGTGAACAGGAGTGTCATCAGCAAACCGTATGAATACAACTCTCCTTCCTCCAAAATTTACCCCTTTATTACATTTCCAACATTTCGACACCATGAATTCTGGGTAAATATTGAACAAGGTGGTGGATAAACTACATCCCTGTCTCACATCCTAGCCCAGATCAAACCTATTCGTTTCAGATTGCCATTGACGTTCAGATTGCCATTGACTTTCAAAGCAACCTGCTGTCCCAAATACAACTGTCTTATAAACCTCCTGTACTTCCAGTTCACCCCTTTTTCTGTCAGAATATCCAATAATTTTTCCCACAGAACACAATCAAATGCTTTTACCAGGTCGACATAACACAACTTTTCCTTTTCAATGTACCTTTCACTTATCGTTCTCGCATCTCATGTTCCGATTCCTTTTCTAAATCCGAACTGCTCATCCGCCACGTTTTCTTGCATTATCCTCTCGAGCCTTCTATTTAACACTCGCTATAATATTTTCGCCGCATGTCCTACTAGACTGATGGTCTATGCTCACCGCACTTCTTTGTCCCAAAGGGCGAGTGATAGAGGAGTAACACCTCTTTACAAAACCTGGGGCCAGCTGACCCCAACTGGTAGTATCTTGTAAAGGTCACTTGCCAGGGTTATGGTGAAGTCGTCAACGGTATCTACAGTGGAGAGGAAAATCTTTGGCACAGTGTAGATGGCGGATGTGGCAGCCCAGTG
This sequence comes from Phosphuga atrata, assembly GCA_944588485.1. Classification (NCBI taxonomy): domain Eukaryota; kingdom Metazoa; phylum Arthropoda; class Insecta; order Coleoptera; family Silphidae; genus Phosphuga; species Phosphuga atrata. Next base: position 47,400,790 of record OX155904.1, read on the forward strand.
CTCGGGATTAATTGAATAAAGGGTATCCTCCTCACTTTGAGGGTAGGTATCAGTTGTAGCGTCTGACCCGGAGCAGGCGGCTACGAACGGCATCTGTACTTCATGTTAGGGGCGGCCGGATTATATGTAGGCTGTAGCTCTAAAATGCTTGGTGATAGGATTTGTCACAAGCCGACCATAAAACTAAACGTCATGTCCTTATGGAAATGTTGTCACATAGATTCGAAACTAAGGTTAGTTAAAAGCGACGCGTGTTGACAAGGCCCGGTCAACATGAAAAGTATGCAAGGGTTACCGTCGCATGGGCGACGACGGTAAACAAGCGAGCCCCCACTTTCTGTCTCGCATCGTTGAACGTCGGACTCCCAAGGGACGACCAAGGTAGAGGTGGGTTGATACGATCCATAATGACCTGAAGACTGCACATCTACACCCAGATATGGCTCAAGATGGAAAGGAATGGAGACAACGAATCCTCACAGCGGACCCTGCCACCAGGCGGGACAAACGCTAGGAAGAAGAAGAAGATTACATAAAGATGTAATGTAATGTAATGTAATTCACTCATTCTTCTTTCCTGAAGAGAGCTCAATATCTCCACTGGAATTCCATCCACTCCAGCAGCTTTGCCTCCAATAAAAGTATGGCGTACGCCAATGTGTTTATCAAGAACAAAAAAAATGTTGACGATAACTTGGAACGGCTGTTTTATCTACTAACGTACAAGTGAATTTCATTTGAATACGTCTTGTCAGTGCTCATCACTTGAATCGGTCGCCGTTGCTTCAATGTAAGCAACGGCGACCGTGCGGTTTGGTTGTTTGACCTGTCTTTAATACTTAGTGAAGTCCTCTACCATGTATACGAACGACAATGTGACAGAAAGGGCAGTGACAGTAAGGGGATGTGACAGTAATGCATTTCATGTAGACTTGCTGATGGTAATTCATTACAAGCTAGACAATTGTACAATAAACGGTTTCCTAGAAGTAATATCCCTGACCGAAAAATCTGCTGATTATCGTCCACGTATTGCGTTATGTCAATGGCTTTTGCAAACATTAGTTCTAATCCCTAAATTCCTGATATTCTTTTCACCAATGAAGCCAGTTTATCAAGAAATGCAATAAGGAATTTTCATAACAACCATAGCCCGGTAGTAGGAACATTTAGAATAAAAATGAAAAAAGTCATGAGGATTGTTTTCCTAAGAAAAAATGGAATATGAGGAAACTGAAAGAACAAGCATTAAAGGAAACAATTACAAAACTAATAAATGAATACTAACTAGAACTTTCAAAGAAATTGGAGACGGACACCTAAGCGAGAAAAAAAGAGTGAAGGAAGAACTGGATAACCGATAATATATTAGGAGTCATGGAAGAAAGAAGGAAGGCGAAGAACGACGAGAGAAATTATATTATCCTGCAAAGACAAATAAGACAGGAAAAATAAATAATTTGAGAATTACTGTTACCGCTTGGATAGAATGTGCTACCACCACGCACTCTACATTATTGCAATGGGTTATATACATTTAGTATGAACGTGATTACATTAGCTCAGTTCCGCGTGTGGCCGAGCGAGCTGACTCCACGCAGACCACTCGATTTCGATCGGCGTGGCATCGCTGGTGGGGGAAGTAACGCGTTGGCTTGCTCCGCGCTAGTATAATCACTACGTAGCTACGCGCATTCCGGCGCAGTTCACATTTCAAAACGCGCGCAAGATGTCCGCCGACGAACTTATTGAAATAGTAAGAGACGATCCCTATGTTAATTTCTGAAAAATCGCTTTGTTTCGAAGATACAGGGTGAAGAAAATTTGCTACAACCATATTCGATATTTAGTTAAATCATTAATGTAATTAAACGTATCAACAACATTGGTGTTCTGTTATGTACTGGTTCCATTCTGCCTCCTCCACTCAACTCTATCCATAGCCTTTCTCTTCACATCCACGTATCCTTTTCCTTCTTTCAGATTTCGTCTTTTTTCCACTCTTCTTCTACCTCTATTCCCTACACCCTCCACAGTTCCATCGATTACCTCTCTCAACAAACAACTCCCTCAACACATGCCCAAGCCACAAACTCTTTATTTTCAAAATAGTCTCATATAAAGATCTTCCTTCCTCTTTTCTTTCCAAAACCTGCTCATTTCTGATCTTGTCTGTCCACTTTATTCCTAGCATTTTTCTCCACATAGCCTCTATACTTTTCCTATCCTTCTTTAAAATCGTCCATGTCTAAAACATAACACTTCATACAAAGATTTTTGCTATTCTTTTTCTTAGTTTTAGATCGAACTTGCTACACAATATCCTACTTATCTTTATTAAAGCTTCTTTGGTCATACCTATTCATGTTTTTATTTCTTTCCAGCTTCTCCAGTCAATCGTTACAGTGGTACCTAGATATTTATAGTAGTCAACCTGTTTCACCATTTCACAATCACTTGCATATCTTCAACTTCACGGATCCGCATAACCTTCGTCTTTTTCTGATTTATCGCTAATGCGTAGTCCCCTTCCATATCTTCGAGTTGTTTGACTAGTACCTCATGATCTACTGTACTTTCTGTGAACAGGAGTGTGTCATCAGCAAACCGTATGGATACAACTCTCCTTCCTCCAATATTTACCCCTTTATTACATTTCCAACATTCCGACACCATGAATTCTGCGTAAATATTGAACAAGGTGGCTGACTAGGCTGTCTCACATCCTAGCCCAGATCAAACCTATTTGTAAGATTGCCATTGACTCTCAAAGCAACCTGCTGTCCCAAATACAACTGTCTTAATATGAACCTGTCTCTTAATATAAACCTCCTGTACTTCCAGTTTTTCCCCTTTTTCTGTCAGAATATAAAAAAAAAATTCCCACAGAACACAATCAAATGCTTTTACCAGGTCGACATAACACAAACTTAGATCTTTTCCTTTTCCAATGTACCTTTCACTTATCGTTCTCGCATCTCATGTTCCCATTCCTTTTCTAAATCCGAACTGCTCATCCGCCACGTTTTCTTACATTATCCTCTCGAGCCTTCTATTTAACACTCGCTATAATATTTTCGCCGCATGTCCTACTAGACTGATGGTTCTATGCTCAGCGCACTTCTTTGTCCCAAAGGGCGAGTGATAGAGGAGTAACCCCTCTTTAAAAAACCTGGGGCCAGCTGACCCCAACTGGTAGTATCTTGTAAAGGTCACTTGCCAGGGTTATGGTGAAGTCGTCAACGGTATCTACAGTGGAGAGGAAAATCTTCGGCACAGTGTAGATGGCGGATGTGGCAGCCCAGTGCTCGGGATTAATTGAATAAAGGGTATCCTCCTCACTTTGAGGGTAGGTATCAGTTGTAGCGTCTGACCCGGAGCAGGCGGCTACGAACGGCATCTGTACTCCATGTTAGGGTCGGCCGGATTATATGCTGGCAGTAGCTCTAAAATGCTTGATGACAGGCGTTGTGACAAGCCGACCGTAAAACTCAACGTCATGTCCTTATGGAAATGTTGTCTAATAGATTCGAAACTAAGGTTAGTGCGTCCCCTGAAAGCGACGCGTGTTGGCAAGGGCCTTGTCAATTGAGGAGTTGAACCGGGCCGGTCAACATGAAAAGTGTGCAAGGGTTACCGTCTTCGTCGGGACTCCCAAGGGACGATTAAGGCAGAGATGGGTTGATACGATCCATAATGACCTGAAGACTGCACATCTACACCAAGAGATGGCTCAAGATGGAAAGAAATGGAGACAACGAATCCTCACAGCGGACCCTGCCACCAGGCGGGACAAACGCTAGGAAGAGGAAGAAGATTACATAGAGATGTAATGTAATGTAAAGATGTAATTCACTCATTCCTCTTTCCTGAAGACAGCTCAATATCTCCACTGGAATTCCATCCACTACAGCAGCTTTGCCCCCAATAAAAGTATGGCGTACGCCAATGAGTTTATCAAGTACAAAAAAATGTTGACGATAACTTGGAACGGCTGTTTTATATACTAACGTACAAGTGGATTTCATTTGAATACGTCTTGTCAGTGATCATTACCTGAATTGGTCGCCGTTGCTTACATTGAGTGATGTTTGGCTGTTTGACCTGTCTTTAATACTTAGTGAAGTCCCTCTACCATCTATACGAACGCCGAAGTGACAGATATGCATTTCATGTACAGACTTTCTGATGGTAATTCATTACAAGCTAGACAATTGTACAATGAACGGTTTCTTAGCCGTAATATCCCTGACCGAAAAATCTGCTGATTATCGTCCACGTATTGCGATATGTCAATGACTTTCGCATTACATTAGTTCTAATCCCTAAATTCCTGATACAGATTCTTTTCACCAATGAAGCCAGTTTCTCAAGAAATGCAATAAGGAATTTTCATAACAACCATAGCCCGGTGGTAGGAACATTTAGAATAAAAATGAAAAAAGTCTTGAGGATTGTTTTCATAAGAAAAAATGGAATATGAGGAAACTGAAAGAACAACAATTAAAGGAAACAATTACAAAACTAATAAATGAATACTAACTAGAACTTTCAAAGAAATTGGAGACGGACACCTAAGCGAGAAAAAAATAGTGAAGGAAGAACTGGATAACCGATAATATATTAGGACACATGGAAGAAAGCAGGAAGGCGAAGAACGACGAGAAAAATTATAATATCCTGCAAACAAAAAAATAAATAATTTGAGAATTTGTTACGGCTTGGATAGAATGTGCTACCACGCACTCTACATTATTGCAATCGGTTACATACATTTAGTATGAACGTGACTAACATTAGCTCAGTCTCGCGTGTCGCCGAGCGAGCTGACTCCACGCAGACCACTCGATTTTGATCGACGTGACATCGCTGGTGGGGGAAATAACGCGTTGGCTTACTCCGCGCTAGTATAATCACCACGTGGCTACGCGCATTCCAGCGCAGTTCACATTTCAGAACGCGCGCAAGATGTCCGCCGACGAACTTATTGAGCCAGTAAGAGAGTATAAATTGCTCTTGAACTGATTTCTTGAGAAGTATCGTCGAGCTGTCAGGGAAGTGTTTGTATGTACACTTCGTTGGATTTCGATAACACTTCATACAACCCTTCATTTTCGCTCGGCATATAAGAATTTGGTTTGATTTTCTTCTGATTAAGCACACTTAGACATAAACTAGTCTAGTTTGTTTCAAGACGACGAAGGTCTCCCGCGCACTAGGCAGTCTAACACATGACGGCGTATGGGAACCCGCACACTATGCAACCACGATTCCTGGCTGTGGCAGCCATTAGAACACGCCTGATTGAACGGCAGTCTATTGGTTCGCGCAGCCATAGAAAGTGTAGCGAATGTATGTCGCTGTCGTCAGTCTCCACACACTTGTCGTAGCAACCTAACGTATTTTATGTTCCGAAACTTGCTTGCTTGCTGCTTAAATATTTCGGCCGCCGCAGCCTGGCTGCGCTAGTGCGCGAGGGGTCTTACAGGAGATCAGTTAAATTGCTTGAATCCATCTATTCTCATTAATTCTGACTTAGTCTAGACAAGTTCTACTCAATTTCACAATATTTCAAATTATATTCGTTTTTTAATAACTTAATTTTGGTTCTTCTAAAACATTTCAGTCTTGACTAGTTGCCAACTTTTTAACTTGCCCGTGTAAGAAAGTTAAAAACGATAATAAGTCATGGAATAGTCTTCTTTGTTGTATACAAGAGATTGTTTTAATGATTTCATAGATTGGTTTAATCTTATGACTGCAGCGCCCTCTTGCAGAAAACCAAGGATTCGAACGGCGCGATATTATTTACATTTACAGAGAGCGCATATATACGCCTTTCGTATAAATTGATAGACTTATAAGGGCGTATATATACGCATTTTGCAGTCAAGGGGTCAATATTTCCAATGTTGATTTTCACTTGATCTATATTAGTTTTGGAAAGTTTGAAATGAGTTTCCTTTATTGCAAATCTCAAACGACCTGTACTGATTTGACTTAACTTTTGTTTGAATCCGTTTGAATCTAATTATACTTAGAAAACATTTGTTTTAAGACTAATAGATTATCGATAGACTAATAGATATTTCTGTGACGAAAATTTTATCCAATAATATCTTCTTATGGTGGCCAAACACAATACTGCCTATTCCAATCGACATGACGCTGCAGGCTTGATCCAATCTGCAGTTATTATACACCATCCATCAATTCAAACTATCCAATCGGCAGGAACGTTCAGTTGAAGTCATGGCGACGCAATGATGTTTTAGCGCCACCAGGGACGTACGACGATGTTTTAGACGTCTTGGGCATTTTATTCTTGATAAGGCAAAGAAAAACAAAGTTGAAAAAATGGTGAGAGAAAGCGCACATCACGTTTATCACCGACAAAAATCTTGACTCAACTGAACTGACGATCGCGATCGCCATAAACATTCCAATCGGCTTGATCAAGCCAAACGAATTGAATTTCGATTCTTCTGTCAAGTATAACTATCATGCCAATTCACACCGACACACGGTCAGTTCTACTTGATGCAATCGGTAGCGTCATGACGATTGGACGACAGACAGTATCGTGTATGGCCACCGGACTTCCAGACTATTTGCTTCTGTTAATTAAATTCATTTTATGTATTCGTTTACCAACTTTATGTGAGAATTAGCGATAGATTTAGTACATTAGGATCAATCGTATATAAAAAATTTGACTCAAAATCTTAAATTTGAGTAAAAAATCTCTCCATAAAATAAAAACCTTTTCACCAACGAAGCAATTGCACTTAAGCCCAAGCGAATCCAAAAGTCTTTAAGGCCAAACAACCTCATACAAAAAAATGAAACATCACTTCAACTTCGACCATTTACACAATCCTCCTCCACACAGCTGCGTCATTTCTTTCTCCCCAACGAGTGTATTTTGAGCTAGTCGTCGTCCACCTCTAGATCCAACTCTATGTCTACCCTGTCCATCTTCTGGAGGGTATTGACCATTTGATAACGGGAGAACTTCAGGTACAGTTTCCTGAACCAGACGTATTGCGATCTGTGTTCCTGCATTGCACGCTTTAAAATTAGTCTATCCGCACCACCAGCAATATACCTTAAATGGAAACGATTCAGTTATATTTTATCCAGTCCGGATTATATTAGATTATTAGTCTAATTGTAAGATTAAAAAAATGGGCTCACCTTATCCTTGATAATATGTAACATATTGGAATATCCAACATTAACCAATATTTTCTAATTAAATTTACGGACTCTAATACATACACAGCACAATCTGAAAACAAATATATTTGTCAAAACATTAGCTAGTCTTGTCTGTCTAGTCTGTTCTGTCTAGTCTTGTCTGTCTAGTCTGGTCTGTCTAGTCTTGTCTGTCTAGTCTTGTCTGTCTAGTCTTGTCTGTCTAGTCTTGTCTGTCTAGTCTTGTCTGTCTAGTCTTGTCTGTCTAGCCTTGTCTGTCTAGTCTTGTCTGTCTAGTCTGTCTAGTCTTGTCTGTCTAGTCTTGTCTGTCTAGTCTTGTCTGTCTAGTCTTGTCTGTCTAGTCTTGTCTGTCTAGTCTTGTCTGTCTAGTCTTGTCTGTCTAGTCTTGTCTGTCTAGTCTTGTCTGTCTAGTCTTGTCTGTCTAGTCTTGTCTGTCTAGTCTTGTCTGTCTAGTCTTGTTTGTCTAGTCTTGTCTGTCTAGTCTTGTCTGTCTAGTCTTGTCTGTCTAGTCTTGTCTGTCTAGTCTTGTCTGTCTAGTCTTGTCAGTCTAGTCTTGTCTGTCTAGTCCTGTCTGTCTAGTCTTGTCTGTCTAGTCTTGTCTGTCTAGTCTTGTCTGTCTAGTCTTGTCTGTCTAGTCTTGTCTGTCTAGTCTTGTCTGTCTAGTCTTGTCTGTCTAGTCTTGTCTGTCTAGTCTTGTCTGTCTAGTCTTGTCTGTCTAGTCTTGTCTGTCTAGTCTTGTCTGTCTAGTCTTGTCTGTCTAGTCTTGTCCGTCTAGTCTTGTCTGTCTAGTCTTGTCTGTCTAGTCTTGTCTGTCTAGTCTTGTCTGTCTAGTCTTGTCTGTCTAGTCTTGTCTGTCTAGTCTTGTCTGTCTAGTCTTGTCTGTCTAGTCTTGTCTGTCTAGTCTTGTTTGTCTAGTCTTGTCTGTCTAGTCTTGTCTGTCTAGTCTTGTCTGTCTAGTCTTGTCTGTCTAGTCTTGTCTGTCTAGTCTTGTCTGTCTAGTCCTGTCTGTCTAGTCTTGTCTGTCTAGTCTTGTCTGTCTAGTCTTGTCTGTCTAGTCTTGTCTGTCTAGTCTTGTCTGTCTAGTCTTGTCTGTCTAGTCTTGTCTGTCTAGTCTTGTCTGTCTAGTCTTGTCTGTCTAGTCTTGTCTGTCTAGTCTTGTCTGTCTAGTCTTGTCTGTCTAGTCTTGTCTGTCTAGTCTTGTCCGTCTAGTCTTGTCTGTCTAGTCTTGTCTGTCTAGTCTTGTCTGTCTAGTCTTGTCTGTCTAGTCTTGTCTGTCTAGTCTTGTCTGTCTAGTCTTGTCTGTCTAGTCTTGTCTGTCTAGTCTTGTCTGTCTAGACTTGTCTGTCTAGTCTTGTCTGTCTAGTCTTGTCTGTCTAGTCTTGTCTGTCTAGTCTTGTCTGTCTAGTCTTGTCTGTCTAGTCTTATATGTCTAGTCTTATCTGTCTAGTCCTATCTGCCTAGTCCTGTCTGTCTAGTTTTGTCTGCCTAGTCTTGTCTGCCTAATCTTGTTCGGTCTCAAGTTTTTTGTTGAAATACTTACTAATTGGTAATAATCTGCTGGTGCTCAGATGAGCGACTGCGTAATACAAACAGCAGTGGTTGAGGTGTTGACTGACACCGTGCTTGTCGAAAGTGATTAGTGTGTCTATGTCGTATAAAGCTACTTGATGTAAAATGAGTTGGGCCACGATCTCCGTCGGCCACCTCACGTCCACGGCGTCAGGTAACGCCGTATGGTTTTGTACTATAACGCACTCCTCCTTGATCCCCAGCACTTTGCAAGCGTTGTACAGTTCTCGCTTACGTATCGAACCCATTCCATAATTTCTACCTGAGATTATATTCAAATTTGTTATATAAAACAGATAAAACTAGACAGACAAGACATTTTTAAAAAGTGGCTTTGGGGAAGGTCTCACTAAACCCCCTATTTCACTTTGGCTTTTAGTGTGCGCCACCCCAGTATCGCATATTTCGAATTCATTCAGAGTGGGCCCAGACGGTTAGGGAAAACCGCCCTAGTTGTCCCCTCCCCGACCGGGAATCAAACCCGGGTCTCCCGCTTGTCAGGTGGTGTAGACAAACAATACTAGTCGGACAAAACTAGACAGACAAGGCTATACACAAACAAGACTAGACAGACAAGACTAAATACAAACAAGACTAGACTGACAAGACCAGATAAGACTGGACAGACAAGTCTAGACAGACAAAACTGGGCAGACAAGACTGGACAGAGAAGACTGTATCCAGTCTTCTCTGTCCAGTCTCGTCTGCCCAGTTTCACAGTCTGCGTCGTGTCTATCGACACGACCAGACATATAAGACTAGACTAGTCAGAGAAAACTAGACAGACAAGACTAGATATACAAGACCAAACGGATAAGACTATATGGACAATCAAGAAGACAGTCAAGAAGAAATGTACAAGACTAGATAGACAAGACTGGACAAACAATATTAGACAGACAAAACTGGGCAGACAAGACTGGACACACAGCACTGGACGGACAAGACTAGATAGACAAGACTGGACAGACAGGACTAGACAAACAGGACTAGTCACATAAAACTAGACAGACAAAACTCGATATACAAGACCAGATGGATAAGACTGTACGGACAAGACTAGATGAAGAAAACTAGATGGATCAGACAGTCAAGATAAAATGGACAAGACTAGACTGACAAGACTAGACAGACAAGACTAAACAGAGAGGACTAGGCAGACAAAACTAGACAGAAAAGACAGAGTTCCACATGAGCAGTCAAAGCGTGTGGACGTGCGAACAAATACAGTTAACTCTGCACTAATTTCTAAGTTAATAAGTCATAATAAAGTAGTTAAATGGCAAGAGATCTTAGGTCTAACGTCTCTAAAGACGCAGGGTTCGATAAAGTCTATTCGTTCCTTGCAGGCGAGGAGTTTAAAAAGTTAATTGCGGGGATTGTGAAACAAGAAGTGTCATTACTTAGCACAAGTTTTGAAGAAAATGTGATAAAACTCACTTCACAAATCAAGTCACTTTCTGAAGAAAATACAAAATTGCAACAGTTGTTACAACTCGCGGCCGTCGCGAACAAAGAATCTTCACCAATTTCACAAATACCGAATGTCACGGATAGAGAAAAGTACAGCGATAAGACAGGTAGAAGACCCGAACATTCTCAAGGCGAAACCAATTCTGATAAAGTTCATGAGGACGGTAAAAACAGCGATAGTAAAAAAGACAAACAAATATAAATAGAAACACAGAAATGTGGGAAAGGCAAAGGACAAGGAAAAGAATAAGAAAAGTAGGAAGCCGGAGGTTATTCACGGAAATTCAGAAACATCAGACATCAGGGCAGCTAACAGTTATGCACACTTACATGTTTATAAACTCGCCCCTGATGTAAGTGAAATCGAGGTCGTAGGGTATCTACAAGGCAAAAATATAACATATGTAACATGTAAGAAATTAGCTTCTAGACGTCCAGAGGAATACTCATCTTTTAGAATATCCGCTCCTTTTGAATTCCTCGAGAAGCTACAACAACCCGAAACTTAGATAGTGCCCAGACACGTGTATCAATCGATATTTTCTACAGCTGGAAAATCGAAAAAAAAAGAACGAACTGATACACCAAAACACTATCCCTAGCAGTAACTAAACGGAAGTAAGTTTGATCTGTCTAAACACCCAATCCATTGGAAATTCCGTGGATAGAATTAATTACATGCTAGAAAAGAACGAGCACTGTTAGTTTCTCATTTTAACTGAGCACTGGAAGAGTCCAGACCAACTCGATGTCATCAAGATAAACAATTTTCATCTATCCACCAGCTTTTGTCGGGAGAAAGGGAAACACGGAGGAGTGGCCATATACACATCTTCACCAAATTTCAAGAGAAGGATTAACATCAATAACCTATCCCTAATATCTGTGTTCGAATGTGCTGCAATCGAATCTAAATTAAATAAAAAAGACACAATAATCATTGGCATTTATAGGACGCCGTTAACTGATGTGAAACTCTTCATGGACAAAATGTGCACCCTCTTAAACAAGATCATCACAGAAAAAAAAATTAATTATTTCCGGTGACTTCAATATTGATATGTTAAAACCATCAAAACTCAGCAGAAAATTTGTATCGCTATTAGTCATTTAATACAACACTGACAATAAAGGACATCATCCACCCCAGCTCCAATACCTCCTTAGATAATATAGCAGTGCACACGGATACGGTGTTTACCGCAGAAGTGTTTAGTCCTTCCGTCATTGCAGAAGCGTCAAAGAAGCGAACATGAGGAATTTTAAAGAAAATTTGAATAACGAAACATGGGATGAGGTTTTTACCAAACAAACCTCAGACGTAGACGGTCAGTGGAGCACCTTTCTGTACACGGTCAAGCTTCATTTTGAGGAAAGCTTTCCCATGTCTATAATTAACAAGAAGCAAACGAAAAAAAAGTTTTTCCATGATACAACAATTGAAGCAATGAAAGAACGTATCGACTTATTGCATATATTATCCCAAACAATCCCTGAACTAAAAAGCAGTTACAACAGAATGCGGCGAAAGTACACGCGTTTATTGAAGCTAGAAAAGAAGAAATACTACCAAAATAAAATTAAAGAGGGTGACAATACCGTAAAATCAACATGGGAGGTAGTACACGATATTACCCAAATTAAATCTGTTAAGCGAGAAGGAGCAAACTGTATGCTCGGACCGAACATCACGCCCAACATGATAAACGACTTTTATGCCGACAATCCCATAAACCTTACAAAGGACCTAACTTGCTGCCCATACGAAAACAAGCTGCAAAACAACTCTCATTCTATTTATTTAGAACCAATAACACAATTGGAACTACAAGTTATAAGAGATCTAAAGAATACAAAAAGCTCGGGTTTTGATGAAATTCCTATGGCAATCCTCAAAGGTGTCGCTGAGGAACTCTATGAACCACTTGAAGTCATCATCAACAATGCGTTTGTACACGGAATTTTCCCAAGTTCACTAAAGGTCTCGAAATTAATAACAATTTTCAAGAAGAGGAACATAGACAATATAGACAACTACAGGCCAATCAGTCTGCAATCAGCTTTCTTGAAAATTATGGAGAAGCTAATACGTAAAAGATTATTACTCTTCCTAAACAAATTTCATTATCATTAGTCAACGACAGCATGGGTTTATTAAAGGTAGTTCCATAGAGACTGCTTGCTTCCAATTCATAAGAGAGATAATGAGTCAACTTGAAGATCATAATATACCATGCGAGATTCTACTGGACCTCTCTAAAGCATACGACACAGTAGACCATGCCATCCTATTAAGTAAAGTTGAAAGATACGGAATTAGGGGAGTAACCTTAAACTTGCTTACATCCTATTTAAATAACAGAACACAAATCTCAGACATTTATTTATATAAGATCGACGCCGAGAACCATAAATGTAGGTATCCCACAAGGTAGCATTTTGGGTTCACTTCTATTTATTTTGTACATAAATGACCTACCAAAATTAAATTTAAACAACACACCAAACTTGATCATAAATTATGCAGACGATACGAGCTTAATTGTGGCTAATGAGGATACAACTGAACTCACAAACAGCATCAAGACATCAATAGCAACGCTGGAAACGTGGTTTAGTGAGAACAAATTATTGGTAAATAAAAAAAAGACAAACCTAATTATATTTAAAACAAAACGTGATAATCGAATATATATACCACATGAATATCTTAGTTCAAAAGGTTCAAGCTGAACTTAGAAAAATTTTTAAACTGCTAGGAATCCATATAGACGACACTCTGGATTGGACTTCCAATATATCATATGTTTCAAAAAAACTTAAACATTATATGCATTACGAATCCTTAAACACTACCTAAACCCAGAGATATTATGTACAGTATACGATGCTAACTTTCATAGCCATATTCGTTTTGGTATACTATTCTGGGGTGGAGGCACAAACATAAAGGACATCACCACAATACACAAAGAAGCACTAAGAGTCCTACTCAACCTAAAGTTCAGGGAATCATCTAGAGCAGGGCTTCTTAAACTATGGGTCGCGACCCCAAATGGGGTCGGGTAGCAAAATCTTGGGGTCGCGAGATTTTAATGTAAAATATTTAAATCCATTTGTGATAGTTTGAAAATGGCGGGCTTCTGAGACAAGGATTCATCAACACTAACTGTAGTTAAAGTTTGCAACCCTAGAGACAACGATTCGGCAACATTGACTGTATTGTGACTGTGTTGTCGCTTGTTGTCCAGTGTTGCATGGACGTAGCCAGGGGGGAGGTTTTGGGGTTCAAATTCATTTTTGGGCAATGAATAAATGGCTGAACTTAAGTAAGAAAGGTAATGTTGCAGAAGACAATGCTACAAAGTCTTCACAAGCAGGATTTATTATTGACAAACAGGCATCTAATGTGCGAAAAAGTCTTTTCTTCAGTTTGGCTTTACATTTAAAAATGGTAATGGTAAACAACCTATTTGTTTGATCTTAAACGACACTGTCTCAAATAGAATTTCTGAAATGAACAAGGATCAATTAGTGCAACTTATCACAATTAGTCCAAATTAAAGAAAGCCCAAAATTTTCAATTCAGTTGGACGAAACAACTGATATTACTAAATTAGCTCAGTTGTTAGTATATGTCAGGTATGTTTATAAAGAAAACGTCGAGGAAGAATTGTTATTTTGTCGTCCTTTGGAAGACCATGCTAGAGAGAAAGACATATATTGTACAGTTGACGATTTTTTAAAAGCTGAAGGATCAGAATGGAAAAATTGCTGCGGAGTATGCACGGATGTTTTGAAAATATTGGTTTTAAAATCAAGTAATTTTTTCAAGCTGCTCATTATGATCATATAACTTATACTCACTGCCTTATTCATCGGGAGGCCCTCGCAGCAAAAAAATAGCACCAGAATTGAACGATGTGCTTCAGGATGCTATTAAGATTATAAATTTTATTCAGAGCAATGCTCTTAACAATCGCTTTAAAAGACGAAATGGTTTGTTAATACCACAATCTACAATCTAATACCACTTCGAGAAAAACTACACAGCAATGTGTAGTAGTAAAGCCGATTGGAGCGACGAATCCTCAGTATACCACATAGAGCAAAATGCCATCAAGTGGTATACAGATGGTTCGAAGACAAAGGAAGGCACTGGTGCAGGAGTGTTTGGACCTCGTACCAGATACTTCGAATCCATGGGAACATCCCCAAGTATCTTCCAAGCAGAGGTACACGCAATCGAAAGATGTGCACAGTTTAACCTCGACAGGAATTACCGCAAAAAACGAATTGCTATCCTGTCAGATAGCCAAGCAGCCATCAAGGCCATTAGCTCATACACCATCAGATCCAAACTGGTATGGGACTGTGTGGGGAATCTGAACAAGCTTGGCAGGGATAATAAAGTAACGCTATACTGGGTACCAGGACACACTGGTATAGACGGAAACGAAGAAGCCGATCTCCTAGCAAACAAGGGATCCAGTAGCCCCTTTATAGGTCCGGAACCCTTTTGCGGTATGAGCGTGAACACCATCCGCAAAAGTTTAGATGAAGAAATAAGAGGAAAATGGATGAAAACCTGGAAAGAACTTCCAGGGCTAAGGCAATCCAAAGTGATGCTGGGATCTTTTAACCAGAAGAGAACGGGAGCTTGCCTGAAACTAAGCAGGAACAAGCTCAGAATTCTGACAGGAGCCCTGACGGGACACTGCAGACTTAGGAAACATCTCAAGGCCCTAGGCCTAGAGGAGGATGAGGGATGCAGATTCTGTGGCTCAGCAGAGGAAACCCCATACATCTGTTCAAAGACTGTGGAGCATTACTCCGCAAGAAACAGATGCACCTTGGGGTTCACTGCTTGAACACAGAGGAGCTGCAGGCCTTGAATCCCACCTAGATCCTGAGATTCCTAAAGGAATCAGGATTAGAGGAGGCGCTCTAAATGGGTAAGTACACCAACACTTGGAGGAGGAGGGTGGGGTACAATAGATCTATAAAGGTCGCAGTACAAGTCGTCACCACCATATCTACAATCTAGTTTGGTCTGTCTACATTTGTTATTTGTTCTAGACCAGTGTTCTTCAACCGGTGTTCCATGGAACCCTAGGGTTCCACTAAAACATTCAGGGGTTCCGCGAATCAATGCTAAAAAATCTGAACCTTAACCGACGCCGGCGCGGCGTTTACAACTAGAGACGATGCGTTGCACCGCTCACTGGAACACGTGTGTCGATTGGAGTTTCATATTGGAACTATTCATTTGGTCAGTCGCTTATATTGGACGAGGACGACGCACATTGCCCTTATGAATAATTTCAAATATCTGTGTAGTAGATTTATTGTTAAATTCTAACAAAGGCAAACGGTAGTAAGTTAATTATTTTATAATAAATTGACTGAATAAAACTTATCCGAAAATCCTATAGAAATATAATACAGAATTGGCTTAAAACTGGGATATTGGAATCAGAATGCAAACAACAATCTTCTTGCTCTCTTGAACCATTCCACCAGTTTTCCGCCAACATTGGAGCTGACGGATAATATTGAAGAAGAAAATAAATCAAGATCTCTCTCTCTCTCTCCAATGGCGCTACAGCCCGAAGCGAGCCCTGGCCTCCACCAAACGTTGTCTCCAGCGTTCCCTTTCCTCTGCCGCCGCCCGCCAGTTCCGCACCCCCAGCATCTCTCTCGCATCCCTTTTCAAACTTTCCTCCCATCTCGCCCTTGGCCTGCCCGCTTTCCTTCTACCTTCCGGCACTCTGAGTATTTGTCTCGGCACTGCTGTTGGAGCCATCCGGCACACATGTCCCGCCCATCTTAGCCTGCTTAGTTTTATGTGGGATACCACATCTGGGCTTTTGTATAACTGATATAGTTCGAAGTTCATCCTAATTCTCCAGCCCTCTTCGCTGTTAATTGCCCCAAAAATTTTCCTCAGGATCTTTCGCTCAAATATCTCCAGCATCTTTTCCGGGGTTCAAAGGGTAGTGCATGCGCAACCGCACGACAATCGCCCAGGAAGAGATTGTAGCATAGCCTCTCCTACCCAAGTCCGACTCTCACCTCCACGTGGTGAACCCTGGTAACCTGAGCAACCAAGCTGGAGATGCGGTAACCAACCCGTATGGAAAGCGCGGTCAGGGCCAACGAGAGCGGGTGAAATGGTCCTCCGAAAAGGGGGTTTTGCGATGGGCCAACAACTCATCCATAGAAAAAAAAGAAACCGTTACGAAACCACCAAACGTGCCTCGGACTGGACTGACTACTCGGCAACGACCACAGCAATGCACAAGGAAATCGAAAGAAATTACGATGGGAACATGGAATGTAAGGAGCCTCTACCAGATAGGTGCACTAAAAGCCTTAACAAACGAAATGGAGAGATACAAACTCGACATAGTGGCACTACAGGAGACCAACTGGAGCGATAGCGGCATCATGGATATAGGAAAATATAGGATATGTAAAAGCAGTAATAATGGGAAGGCGCACAAGTTAGGAACAGGCTTCATACTCAAGAAAAGTGTAGGGAAGGATATTATGGACTTCCAAGCAGTAGATGACAGACTCTGCATGATCCGAATAAGAATGAAGCTCTTCAATCTGACAATAATTAACGTACATGCACCGAGCAAGGAGAAAACAGACGACGAAAAAGAGATCTTCTACGCAAAACTAAAGATGATCTTGGGGGATTTCAATGCTAAGATAGGGAAAGAAGACGTATACAGACCCACGATTGGAAAACACAGCCTACACGAAAATACTAACGACAATGGACAGAGACTAGTGGACCTAGCAGCATCTAGAAACCTTGTAATCAGCAGTACGCTATTCCCACATAAAGACATCCACAAGATGACATGGAGATCACCAGACGGAAGGACACTCAATCAAATAGACCATGTCTTAATAAACACAAGATTTATGTCCAGCATACAGGACGTCAGAAGCTGCAAAGGGGCAGACTGCAACTCGGACCATTACCTGGTGAGGATTAAATTAAAACAAAGGCTAGCCAACTCGAAAAAGCCAGCAAACAGCGGAATAGAAAAATGGGATGTGGAAAAACTGAACTTAACCAGGGTAAGGCAACGATACGAAGAAAAGATCGCCGAAAAACTAGGAGTGTTGACGGAAAATCATAGTATTGAAGAACAATGGACGGAAATTGCAAAGGGGATTAAGGAATCGGCAGAGGAGGCTCTCGGGAAAGTCCATAGGAAAAAACGAAACCAATGGTACGATGCAGAGTGTGAAGAAGCACGCGAGAAACAACAGAAAGCTAGGGCAGAGAATTTGCAGAGACCCACGAGAGCCAAACAAGCTGAATACAACAAGCAAAGAAAGGAAGCATCCAAATTATTTCGGAAGAAGAAACGGGCCCATTTTAACGACCAGGTGGCACAGATAGGACACCACCAAGAGAAACACGAAATTAGAGAATGCTACAAGATAGTGAACAACCTGCGAAATGGATTTCAGCCCAGAGAAACAATAATCAACAGTAAAGAGGGCACCTTACTGGCTGAAGAAAGTAAAGTGGTAGGTAGATGGGCGGAATATTTTAACGAACTCCTGAATACCTCACTACGAGTGGAATTAACCGGACAAACAGCTGAAGACGACCCAATTCACACACCAGAAGTAAGAGATCTGAGAGAAGGTAACGAACCATCACAAAGAGAAATAAGCGAGGCGATAAAGGCACTAAAGAACCACAAATCAGGATCTACTAACCGAAAAATAGGGAGGTATGATAAAGATTATTTTAATTTTGGATTTACATGGATTGGTGATGAAAATGAGCCAAATGGGTTTTGTGTGGTATACGAGCAAGTAGTCAACAACAGCAGATTAATTCCTGCAAAGTTAAAGCGTCATTTGGAAAATAAACATTCAACTTTAAATGGTAAAAGCGAAAATTTCAAAAGAAAATGTCTTGAACTACAGAAAAAAAATGCATTTGAAAGGTATGTTCGTGATGATAATGAAAATGTTTTGAACGCATCTCATTTAGTTAGTTTGCGCGTAGCTAAAGAAGGCGAAGATCATACGATTGCAGATTTTTTTTAAACTTTGTACAAAAGATTTCATCAAATGCAAACGACTTACTAGTTCCTTTTCGCAGTAATCTGACATATCGTTAAATCGTCATGTAATCGTCGTATCAGACAATGGGACGAGGTCAATTTTGCTTGTAATTTTTTCACCGATCATGCATTTGATGAAATCTTTTGTACAAAGTTTAAAAAAAATCTGCAATCGTATGATCTTCGCCTTCTTTAGCTACGCGCAAACTAACTAAATGAGATGCGTTCAAAACATTTTCATTATCATCACGAACATACCTTTCAAATGCATTCTTTTTTCTGTAGTTCAAGACATTTTGTTTTAAAATTTTTGCTTTTACCTTTACTTAATGCAAATTTTGAAAAACATTCAATTTCTTGGAATTTATGTCATCATATATGCACTGATGGAGCAAAAGCTATGGTTGGTATTATAAAGAGCGTTATAGCACATATAAAGAAACTAGTTCAAGACATCAAAGCCAGTCATTGCTGTCTTCATCGTCATGCTCTCGCTGTTAAACGGATACCAAAAGCATAGCACAAGGTTCTCAATGAAACCGTTAAGATGGTTAATTGTTTTCAAATCCAGACCCCTAAATACCAGGGTATTTGTCCTATTGTGCGATAATCTGGGAAGCTTACATAAAAATGTCCTTCTTCATATAGAAGTAAGATCCCGGGGAAAGGTTCTGACCAGACTCTGCGAATTGCATGATGAAATTCAAATCTTTTTATCTGAAGCCTTCTTCAGAAGCCTTCAGAAGTCTTCCAAGGAAGGCTAATTCCTTGTAAATACATTTTTGTAAATGAACGAAGTTAATCTTTCACTTCAAGGACCAAATACTACAGTTTTTAACGTAAATAGCAAAGTAAACTCAATCAAATCGAAAATCAAGCTTTGGTAGGAATTTGAAAAAAAAAATTGATGCCTTTCGTAACAACCTATCTCTGTCAGAAATCCTCTTAGAAATCGACTTGATGCCAAAAATGATATGCATCTCCAATTAACACCGATCCATCCAGATATTGATAAATTATGCAGTCATAAACAAGCCATTAATTTTGTTAATATATTTTTCTTTTGATTACAATTTCATTTTGATGTATGTATAGTACAAATATTTTATATTTTATATGGAATTTATAATTTTGTTTGGATAAATGCAAATTTATTTATTATGAGACTTATACAATAAGATCCTCATAGATAATAAATGGCACAGGTATAACCCAGTAACAAGTTCGCTGGAAGAGCTGTTTTTTCACTAAGCATTAAAGGAAGTACGGGGGAGCATAAAGGGGGAAGGGAAAACTTTAAAATAATAGCATGGAATATAGCAGGGCTAAAGAAAAGATTAAAAGGAGAGGAGCGCAAATCTATTAAGCAATACTTACAGAAATTCCACGTGATAGGGCTAACGGAAACATGGGTTGAAGAAAAGGACTGGAACGAAGTAAGAAACCTACTGCCAGCAGAATACAGATGGAAATGTCAATCTGCAAAGAGGATCTCCAACAGGGGAAGAGCAAAGGGAGGGATAATTACCGGTATAAAGCTTGTAGCGGAGAAAGAATACAATATGGATATGGAGAATATCGAAGGGGTACAAGAGAGAGCAGTACGAGTAGGCGAAGATAAGTGGAGAGTAATTACTGTCTATAACAACAACAATCTAGAGAGCATTATGAAATACATTGAGAAAAGCCTGGCAAGGGATTCAGGGGAGAAAGTACTGATCATCGGAGACTGGAATGTGAGGATCGGTGAACTCCAAGCTGGAAGTCTCGATGCAGAAGGGGTGGAAATAGCTAGACTTTCGAAAGACAAAACAGTTAACAAGGAGGGAAAAAAATGGTTAGACTGGGTTGAGAACCATAACTGGTATGTGCTAAATGGGTGCACAAATGGCGATTGGAAAGGGGAGTTAACGTATATTGGTGGAGGCGGTACCTCGGTCATTGACTTCGGGATCGCCAACGAAGACGCCATAAGATGTATCGATGTTTTCAAAATAGGAGAAAGGCTGGAATCGGACCATCTACCACTAGAAATTACCCTGTATGGTGAGATAAACAGCTGGGGGGAAAGCAAGGGTGTGGTTAAACAAACGGTGATGTGGAATGAGTCGGCTATTGCGCGATACCAGGAAAACTTAGACAGAATGGATGGAGTGGAATATGCGGAACTACCGAAACTCACTGCTATGATAAAGAAAGCACTAATTGTTAAAATATCACACCCAAAGAAAAATTGCGGAAATGCTTGGATAGACGAGGAACTAATAGGTATAAAGAAAAGAACTAGAGCCGAATTTAGAGCCTGGAGAGAAGGAAGAACAACACTCGAAAAGCTCAAAAGACAGAATGAAGAAATGAAAGAAGCAGAGACGAGAAAGAAACGAGAGTGGGAGGAATGCCAAATAAAGAAAATCAGCCAGCTGAGCAGAGAGTCGGATATTTGGAAACTGATTGCTGCAAGGAAACCAAAAAGAGAGATCTCATCAGTAATTAGCACAGAAAGGTGGAAAAATCACTTCTGTGAATTGCTGGCCGGAGAGACAGAAATTAGGGAGCAAAGATGGAGAGATTTTAGACCAGTGGAATCGCAATCACAAGAGATTACAGAGGAAGAGGTTGAAACGGTTATGTCAGCACTCAAAAGAAAGAAAGCTCCAGGCCCAGACTCGGTGCCAAGTGAGGCGTGGTGTCTAGCCACACCAATTGTGAAGGAGAGACTTCGTGGTGAACTTAACAGCTTTTTCAAAGGTAGCAAACAAATTTCGGACAGTTGAAGGGAAGGAATTATTGTACCAGTTTTTAAGCAAGGTAACAAGGAGGAACTAGGAAGCTATAGGGGGATAACTCTAATGGACACGTCATACAAGATCTATGCAAAGATACTGGAAAAAAAGTTACAAGAAGAAGCAGAGAAAAGGAATCGAATCCCAGAGGTACAAGCTGGCTTCAGAAAAGGACGCGGAACAACTGAACAGATATACATATTGAATTATATCATACAAAGAGAAATAGCAAAACCTAAGGGGAAATTGTACGCGGTATTTGTTGACCTCAAAGCTGCATATGACTCAGTAGTGAGAGAGAAAATGTGGGAATATATGAGGGAGAAAGGTATATCGCAACAGATCAGGGAGAGCATTGAGCATCTATATGAGAGAACATGGTGTAGAGTGAAGATAAGTGAAAGGCTATCTGAAAGATTTGAGGTTAGGAAAGGGTTAAAACAAGGATGCCCGTTAAGTCCACTACTATTTAATCTATATACTGCGGACCTCGAGAGAACGCTAAGCTTGGGTCAAGCGGGAGGGGTAGTAATAGGGACAAAAAAGATTTGGAGTCTAGCTTATGCGGACGACGTCGTTGTCTTAGCAAGTTCGAAAGTGGAAATGAAAGAGGTGTTGGTACGAATGGAAAAGTTTTTTAAAAAACGAATGTTAAAGGTAAATGTGCTGAAAACAAAGTGGATGCTGTTTCGGAAGAGAAAGGGATCAAGGAAAGAGAGTTTTGAATGGGAAGCGAGTGAGATAGAACAAGTTAGCAGTTTTAAATACCTAGGCTTTATGTTCCAACAAAATGGGTCGTGCGCTGCACATATCAAGTATATAGTAAAAAAAGCGTGGGTGGCTGCTAACAGGCTCTGGGATATATGGAGAGTATACTTGAGGGAAAATTTTAGGGCGAAAATGATTGTATGGAAGGCGTGCGTACGTAGTATTATGATGTATGGGGCAGAAATTTGGGGTATAAAAGAGGAAAACGACATAGAGATAGTGCAGTTACAGTTCATAAAGAGGGCCCTGCAGCTAGAAAAGTCCACCCCCTGGTACATCGTTCAACAAGAAGCAAATTCTAACAAGGTGGCAAACACCGTGGTTATGAGAGTGGCTAAATTTGAAAGGAAAGTGAATAGTGCGGGAGAAGAAAGAATAGTGAAAGACGTTTTGAAAGCGGTAAGAAAGGATGGTAAAGGGAGTAATAAGGAAACAAAATGGTGATGTCTGCGCAAGCGTATGTATGAAAGAGGGGGATGGAACCAAGAAGAGATCGAGAGAATGATGAATGAGGGAATGTTAGTGGAAAGGATTCTGGCAGATAGACTACTGGAGATAGAGCTGCAAGAGAGACAAAGACACATAGGTGAGAGTACCTATAATAGAGACTACAGCAAAATCCAAGTTTTTGGCAGATGTCCAGAGTATCTAGTTAATCCTAAAGCCCCACAGGTAGCGATTGCCCAGTTTAGGTGCGGTAGTGAGGAAAGGGGTAGAAGATATTGGATGGCTGCAACAGATAGGACTTGTCGAGTATGTGGAGAAGGGGAGGAGCTCTGGGAACATTGGGTGTTAAGCTGTAAGAAATGTGAATGGAGCGAAGAGGAAAAGTCAGTGGCAAAAAACTGGAAGATGGTTATGGATGAGAGTGGCTTCGGTTTTGTGTACATGAAAAAAATATTGAAGTGCAAAGAACAGGGTTAAAGGCTTCCTTTTTTTTTGTTTTTTTTTTTATCTAAGAACTTTTGAACTGTTTATTTTTTGCTGTATTAATTTGGATATTTTTATTTTCCGTTTCATTCTGGTGTCTTTTTTTTTGTTTTCTTTGATTTTATTTTTTGTTCTATACTTGTCACAACACTAATGTACGAACGGTCGTGTATTTACATTTATGCCAATAAAGGATTATTATTATTATTACAAAATTTTTATAACAAATGCAGGACGAACCTTGTTCATAACATGTAATGCGATTCCGCATAAACAGAGGGTTCTATATAAAAAAATTCTCAGTAAAGGGTTCGTCGGGATGAGAAAGGTTGAAGAACACTGTTCTAGACTATTATAAACTAAATTATTTAGTTTTACTTTTTTTGATAATCTATACCTTTACCATGCAGTCTACTTTATGCACATCTAGTCTTAACTACAAGACCCTCTTCGGTAGTGTAGTTAGACAACATACCCGCCTTTACCTGGCGACAACTAGCGCGGTTATCACTAAACCTCCGGGCTGCCCACCCTGAATGAATGCCAAATATGCAATACCAGGGTTGGTACATATTAAAAGCCAAAGTCTGGTCTTAACTACATAACCTTGACTAACAAAAAATGATAAAACTTTGACTGATAATTTACAAATGAAAATATATTAATTAAAAACTTAATCTTGATAGTCCAAATCTTAACTAAACAGTTAAATCATTTTAAATCATGATTATGTTGTTCTCAGTTTGTTATTCTCAGTGTGGGTCACAAATCCATATTTGTATGTTAAACAAGTGGCCCTTTACGAAAGGTTGCTAACTCTTGCCACCTAGTTTATAAATTAAAATTGTGAGTTATAGATAAACAAATAATCAGAGGTAAAATTGTGTAATAGGAAATGATTGTATAATTAAAAAAAATACCTGTGGATAGGCACATAAGATAAACAACGCAGTTTCGTTTTCGTGTGTAGTTGAGTACGGTGGGTCCAAAAAACATGGTTTCATCATCTGGATGTGCGATAACGAACAGCACCCTCCTCGAGTACTTTATGTCTTTTTGGAAACTTAAAAGTTTCCACTGCAGTATGAGAACGTAGAGCAGGAGGCATGTCACAATGTAGAACACGAGGAAGAGGACTAGATGCTCCAGGACTTCGAATAAGTAAGTTTTCAACTCTAAGTGGATCACAGTCAGCCAGTTGTGTGCAGAGATCCACTTCGACTCAAGCCAAGAGAAATCTTGGCTCATAGCTCGTTCAGGAGATATTTTTAGATCGGAGTATTCCACACATTTCCTATATATAAATAGTCTCTATTTCTGTTCGGCCGTTTCATCGAATCCTCTCTCTATTTCTTATTATTTTCCCTTTTTCTGTTCTAATTCTCCTTTTACTATTGACATTTGTGGTTATGTATTATTCTCTCTGTCTGTCTGCTTGTTACAATATCGACTTTTTGTCGACGTCGAATTTCCTTCGACACTTTTCTATAATCTCATTATCTTTCCTACAATAATCCTATAATACAAATCAACTAAATGCATTTCGTTTCTAACGCTCTAGTTTTAGATTTTCGTCCTAGCGCCTAGACTAGACTAGAGTCGATATTCAAATTAGTAGATAAAATATAGACTAGACTAGATTAGATAAAAAAAACCAATACTAGACCAAAAATTTTAGATAAGATTAGATAAGACCCAACATAAAGATACCAAACGACTAGAAACCAAATTAGACGAAACTAGGAAATACATAAGAGCTTATACATAAATGTTGCTTTCTAGTTTATTTGTCCGTTTAGTCTTGTCCATCCAGTCATGTTTGTCTAGTCTTGCCTGTCTAATGTAGTTTATCTAGTCTCGTCCGTCCAGTCTTGTCGGTCTAATTTTGTCCGTCTGGTCTTGTCCGTCTAGTCTTGTACACAGTAGCATCGTTAGCGTCTGTCAATCGGGCGAACGCCCGGGGCCCACGGGCTAGGGGGCCCCACAAAGGCTGTCCCCCCCCCCCCCCCTACGATTTTGCAGAAATTAAAGCAAGAAAAATAAATAACAATTTTGTTATTCTTTTGTATTGATATTTTTATATTATATCATATTACTTCTATACATATGTTCCTTTCTTGTATGTATTAAAAATTAAAGAATTTATTTGTTTATTCACTTTTTCTATTTATTGGGGGCTCCACCTCAATATATATATATATATATATATATATATATATATATATATATATTTATATATATATATATATATATATATATATATATATATATATATGTGTATATATATATATATATATATATATATATATATATATATATCTATGTAGTTAAGACTCGACTTTGGCTTTTAATATGCACCACCCCAAGTATTGCATATTTTGCATTCATTCAGGGTAGGCAGCCTGGACGGTTAGTGAAAACCGCCCAAGTTGTCGCCAGGTAAAGGTATGTTTCAACTACACTACCGAGGAGGGTCCTGCAGTTAAGACTAGATGTGCATAAAGTAGACTGCATGGTAAAGGCATAGATTATCAAGAAAAGTAAAACTAAATTATTTAGTTTATAATAGACTAGACAAACAAATGTAGACAGACCAAACTAGACAAGTTAAGGTATAGATTGTTAATATTTGTTTTAGCCAAGTGAGGATGAGATTTGTTAATCAAGAATTTGTTAATCAAGTGCAAACTAAATAGTCATCTCAGTTTTGATAGATTAAACTAGAGAAACAGGTTTCATCTGTCTAGTTTTGCCTCTCTAGTCTTGTTTGCCCAGTCGAGTCTTGTCTGTTCAGTTTTGTCTGTCAAGTCAATTCAATTTATTTCTTCTTCTTCTTTCGAATAGGTCTACTTTGGACCACGCTTGTTCAACTGTTGGGCTTTGACCTTTGCCCAGTATTGTCGCATCTTCTGCTGGTGTAACTCCTTTCTCTCTTCTGTCCAGGGGGTACCTTTCTTTCAAGTTTTTTCCTGAAATCCACGGACTTCCTTCAGGGTGCATCTCACAGACTGTCTGTTTTTGAGATCTGTTATTCCCATTTCTGTAATATCCTTCTCGGTCTCTGTCAATCAAGTGGTACGAAGCTTCTTGTTTTGCCAAAATGTGAACAGACAGTTGGTTAGTCGGTTTGTCCATTTATTTCAATATATAAGCTTACATAAGGGGAAATAATTACATAAATGTAACAATATTCTGAATGTATGCTAAAAGAAATGTGTCAAAAACCGAATTTGCCTGAAACTTCAATAGTTTTGTATTGCAGCGTAGTACTCCTGCATCGAGTAGGGCTCAATATTAATTAGGATATGGTGAAGCTTTTTCTTATAATCCCTGAATTTTGTTTGTTCTTTAATTGACCGTGGCAGGGCATTAAATAATTTAATATTTACATATGGAGGACATTTTTCAGACAAGGTCAGTTTATGTTTGGGAACGTTGTAGTTTAGATTTGCATACCTTGTGGTCTTCTCGTTGTTCACTTTGTACTGACTGAATAGCTATTTATTTTTAAATATAAACAGTAGGGCTTTGTAAATATATGTACCTGTTGTATAGTAAGTATAGAAAGTATGAATAGTAAGTATGTTTGCAGCGCAGAACTTTCCTCTACATGATTCCCTGAACTTTAGGTTGAGTAGGACTCTTAGTGCTTCTTTGTGTATTGTGGTGATGTCCTTTATGTTTTTGCCTCCACCCCAGAACAGTATACCAAAACGAATATGGCTATGAAAGTTAGCATCGTATACTGTACGTAATATCTTTGGGTTTAGGTAGTGTTTAAGGATTCGTAATGCATATAATGCTTAAGTTTTTTTGAAACATATGATATATTGGAAGTCTAATCTAGAGTGTCGTCTATATGGATTTCTAGCAGTTTTACATTTTTCAGTAAGTTCAGCTTGAACCTTTTGAACTAAGATATTCATGTGGTATATATATTCGATTATCACGTTTTGTTTTAAATATAATTAGGTTTGTCTTTTTTTTATTTACCAATAATTTGTTCTCACTAAACCACATTTCCAGCGTTGCTATTGATGTCTTGATGCTGTTTGTGAGTTTGGTTGTATCTTCATTAGCCACAATTAAGCTCGTATCGTCTGCATAATTTATCATCAAGTTTGGTGTGTTGTTTAAATTTAATTTTGGTAGGTCATTTATGTACAAATTAAACAGAAGCGGACCCAAAATGCTACCTTGTGGGATACCTACATTTATGG
Organism: Phosphuga atrata; assembly: GCA_944588485.1. Taxonomy (NCBI): domain Eukaryota; kingdom Metazoa; phylum Arthropoda; class Insecta; order Coleoptera; family Silphidae; genus Phosphuga; species Phosphuga atrata. The sequence continues at coordinate 47,427,856 of OX155904.1, forward strand.
TTCTCGGCGTCGATCTTATATAAATAAATTTCTGAAATTTGTGTTCTGTTCTTTAAATAGGATGTAAGCAAGTTTAAGGTAACTCCCCTAATTTCGTATCTTTCAACTTTACTTAATAGGATGGCATGGTCTACAGTGTCGTATGCTTTAGAGAGGTCCAGTAGAATCTCGCATGATATATTATGATCTTCAAGTTGACTCATTATCTCTCTTATGAATTGGAAGCAAGCAGTCTCTATGGAACGACCTTTAATAAACCCATGCTGTCGTTGACTAATGATAATGAAATTTGTTTAGGAAGAGTAATAATCTTTTACATATTAGCTTCTCCATAATTTTCAAGAAAGCTGATTGCAGACTGATTGGCCTGTAGTTGTCTATATTGTCTATGTTCCTCTTCTTGAAAATTGTTATTAATTTCGAGACCTTTAGTGAACTTGGGAAAATTCCGTGTACAAACGCATTGTTAATGATGACTTCAAGTGGTTCAGAGAGTTCCTCAGCGACACCTTTGAGGATTGCCATAGGAATTTCATCAAAACCCGAGCTTTTTGTATTCTTTAGATCTCTTATAACTTGTTGTAGCTCCAATTGTGTTATTGGTTCTAAATAAATAGAATGAGAGTTGTTTTGCAGCTTGTTTTCGTATGGGCAGCAAGTTAGGTCCTTTGTAAGGTTTATGGGATTGTCGGCATAAAAGTCGTTTATCATGTTGGGCGTGATGTTCGGTACGAGCATACAGTTTGCTCCTTCTCGCTTAACAGATTTGATTTGGGTAATATCGTGTACTACCTCCCATGTTGATTTTACGGTATTGTCACCCTCTTTAATTTTATTTTGGTAGTATTTCTTCTTTTCTAGCTTCAATAAACGCGTGTACTTTCGCCGCATTCTGTTGTAACTGCTTTTTAGTTCAGGGATTGTTTGGGATAATATATGCAATAAGTCGATACGTTCTTTCATTGCTTCAATTGTTGTATCATGGAAAAACTTTTTTTTCGTTTGCTTCTTGTTAATTATAGACATGGTAAAGCTTTCCTCAAAATGAAGCTTGACCGTGTACAGAAAGGTGCTCCACTGACCGTCTACGTCTGAGGTTTGTTTGGTAAAAACCTCATCCCATGTTTCGTTATTCAAATTTTTTTTAAAATTCCTCATGTTCTCTTCTTTGACGCTTCTGCAATGACGGAAGGAGGTTTGATTTTTTTCGGCTTTAAAAGTTGTTCGGATAGCTAGATGATCCGAGATGTGAAAGTTTAACACTTCTGCGGTAAACACCGTATCCGTGTGCACTGCTATATTATCTAAGCAGGTATTGGAGCTGGGGTGGATGATGTTCTTTATTGTCAGTGTTGTATTAAATGACTCTAATAGCAATACAAATTTTCTGCTGAGTTTTGATGGTTTTAACATATCAATATTGAAGTCACCGGAAATAATGAATTTTTTTTTCCTGTGATGATCTTGTTTAAGAGGGTGCACATTTTGTCCATGAAGAGTTTCACTTCAGTTAACGACGTCTTATAAATGCCAATGATTATTGTGTCTTTTATTTGTGTCTTTGTTTATTCACTTTTCCTATTTATTGGGGGCTCCACCTCAATATATATATATATATATATATATATATATATATATATATATATATATATATATATATATATATATATATATATATATATATATATATATATATATATATATATATATATATATATATATATATAAATATATATATATATATATATATATATATATAAATATATATATATATATATATATATATATATATATATATATATATATATATATATATATATATATATATATATATTGAGGTGGAGCCCCCAATAAATAGAAAAAGTGAATAAACAAAGACACAAATAAAAGACACAATAATCATTGGCATTTATAAGACGTCGTTAACTGAAGTGAAACTCTTCATGGACAAAATGTGCACCCTCTTAAACAAGATCATCACAGGAAAAAAAAATTCATTATTTCCGGTGACTTCAATATTGATATGTTAAAACCATCAAAACTCAGCAGAAAATTTGTATTGCTATTAGAGTCATTTAATACAACACTGACAATAAAGAACATCATCCACCCCAGCTCCAATACCTGCTTAGATAATATAGCAGTGCACACGGATACGGTGTTTACCGCAGAAGTGTTAAACTTTCACATCTCGGATCATCTAGCTATCCGAACAACTTTTAAAGCCGAAAAAAATCAAACCTCCTTCCGTCATTGCAGAAGCGTCAAAGAAGAGAACATGAGGAATTTTAAAAAAAATTTGAATAACGAAACATGGGATGAGGTTTTTACCAAACAAACCTCAGACGTAGACGGTCAGTGGAGCACCTTTCTGTACACGGTCAAGCTTCATTTTGAGGAAAGCTTTACCATGTCTATAATTAACAAGAAGCAAACGAAAAAAAAGTTTTTCCATGATACAACAATTGAAGCAATGAAAGAACGTATCGACTTATTGCATATATTATCCCAAACAATCCCTGAACTAAAAAGCAGTTACAACAGAATGCGGCGAAAGTACACGCGTTTATTGAAGCTAGAAAAGAAGAAATACTACCATAATAAAATTAAAGAGGGTGACAATACCGTAAAATCAACATGGGAGGTAGTACACGATATTACCCAAATCAAATCTGTTAAGCGAGAAGGAGCAAACTGTATGCTCGGACCGAACATCACGCCCAACATGATAAACGACTTTTATGCCGACAATCCCATAAACCTTACAAAGGACCTAACTTGCTGCCCATACGAAAACAAGCTGCAAAACAACTCTCATTCTATTCCTGTGATGATCTTGTTTAAGAGGGTGCACATTTTGTCCATGAAGAGTTTCACTTCAGTTAACGACGTCTTATAAATGCCAATGATTATTGTGTCTTTTATATGTGTCTTTGTTTATTCACTTTTTCTATTTATTGGGGGCTCCACCTCAATATATATATATATATATATATATATATATATATATATATATATATATATATATATGTCCGGGGCCTCAAAATCCATACGACGGCACTGCTTGTACTCTTATTCATCTAGTCTTGTCTTCTCATAGTTGTGTCCGTCTAGCCTTGCCGTCTAGTCCGTCCACTCTTGACCGTCTAGTCTTGTCCATCTAGTCTGTCCCACTAGTCCGTCAGCAGTGGCGGATTTAGGTTCGTTGGGGCCCTGGGCGCAGAACAAATATTGCCATATATAGACTTTCAATTTTGACAGTTATTCCAATCATATTTGACAATACTATTTTACGATTATTGCCACTTTTGACAGATTGAAATTATAAATGTAGCTTTAATGGTTAATAATAACTGATTAGACAAATACGCATAATTATCTAAAGATACAAAGAATGTTGTTGCCATTTATGACAAGTTTAGGGAATATAAGTTTGACAGACTTATTTCCAGATTCCGATAAACTTAGCGTAACGGGACGCCACGTGACGTAAAACTTAAACACTTTGTTTGAAATGCGGCCGATTACGGCCGACGCGATGTACATATCAGAACTTAACGCAACGTAAAAGCTACCAAAGGTCAAACTTAGCTGCGCGTTACGTTAAGTCGAGCTGATTCACATGAATCTTTTTGCCAATAAACAATCTCGATTCTTGCGCGCATGGAATCGAATTCAAGAGTGACATTGGTATTGTGTTTTGTGATTGGTGGTATTGTGTTGTGATTTATATTGTGCAATAACCAGTAACTACTACAAAAAAAGAAAAGAAAATGTCGATGGACGTTTTGACAAACATACCTTACCGTTAAGTTTACGTCAAATCACTTTTCGTCTCGTCGCGCCCCGTTAAAATATTCTAGTTCTTTTCATAGCAATTCTCGATCGATATTTGCAATTGATGCGAGAGACTTTAATGCGTCTTAGAAATGCCATTTTTTATTAATTTAGTTGAAGTTTTCAAGTTGTTCTGGTTCAAACAACCGACATCCTTCATTAAATATTCGTTGCAGTTGAATTTTTCATCTATTTTAACTAAAGTTGTATTAATGACTTTCTAGAAAATGAAATGAAAATGAAACAGAACTGAATCTTTTTGGGTCTGCAGCCAGTACTGCCACTGCGTCTTGGCATAGCTCGTCGTGTTTCTTGGTTTTCTAGATATTCCTCCTAATATTGTCGATATCAATGTTTTTGGCGTGCATTCAGTCTTGAACATCAGACGCAAATAAACTTGCTGCTTTGAAAACGTCGTCAAAAGTCTGGGTTGCGGCAGGCCCCAGGATTCAGGGGGGTCGCGCAGGATAGGGCACGGATGTCAAACGCCACCTCAACTATATGGCCAGTCCGACGCTGGATTTGGTAGTCAAACTAATAATATTATAGCAAAAGCGTTTAATCACCGGCAATTATCAAGAAAATTAAAAAATAGAACTTTATGAAAAATATTATCCGTGGCTCTGGGTCTAGTTTCAAATCAATTTAATTAAAAAAAAATGGCTCTTAAGTTTATATAGTTTGCCGACCCTTGCTCTAGATTCAAATGTAATAGTACATTGGAGGTTCTGGCGAGGTTATGGTACACGACGATAACAAATGTAATATCAGAGCCAAACCTTAATATTGAGAGACACACGATTCCAAAAAGGCTTGATGAAAAAATTTGATCTGCCCTTCAAAACATAATTACGTTGGACGGAAAGCAAAAATTAACCCAGGTCAAGGTGGGCTGGACTGCTAAACAGTCGGCTCTCGAAAGGACAGTGGGACTATCCCTGGGGTAGAGTTTATCTGTGCCCCAGCCCATATACCAAGATAATCCAAGCAGAAATACACGCCATCATGATCTGAATCCGTGAAAATTTAAAAATTGACTAAATAAGTGGAACCATCCGCATTTTCACGGACAGTCAAGCTTCTATTAATGCTTTAGCGTGCCATGAAATTATATCTAAAACAACATGGAACAACCCTCAGGACCCGAAGGCACTAGGGAACACAACAACTTTACACTTGCTTGGGTTGAGCCACAAGGGGCTGGTAGGAAACGTAGAGGCGGACAAGTTGGAAAAAGATGCAGCGAATAAAGCAAGCATCAGGGGACTCCTGCTAACTCCTGCCATGTGCTAACAGGAAATTCTGCATTGCTAAAACCATGGTCCAAGACAAAATCTGTAAATGGATAGAAACTAAGCACTAAGCATAGTCTTTACAAACGGAACATAGTACATTGGTTATATTCTATGGTAGTTAGACCCCTTCTTACATATGGATCCACAGTATGAGGGACCAAACTGAAACATACGCGCCATATAACCACTAGAAACACAGCAAACGAATGCTACAAAGTTTATCGGACGTTGTAACTGCTGAAATACTGCAACTGCCAAGGAAGCAAATTACAATTGTGGAAGGGCTACAAACTTATTAAAGACGAAATATAGCCTAAGTATATAAATATATTTAACCTGTACGTAGCTTTACAATATTAGGTCTTATTAAAACAATGAACAAATCTCATATTGAAACAACTACTTCCTGTCTAATACCACACAGGATATTGAATTATACAACAGAGATTTGCATGTTATTACTAGGCCCAGTACATTTTCTTGTCAATAGTACTAGTAATTTCTTTGTATTTAAATTAAGTGAATAACTATCTGCAGACGTGTTTCGAGATTTGTCTCTCATTAGTGCAGCTTTGCTGTTTGGATTACAAATTGGGATAGACTTAAATGAACTTAGACACCTCGTACATGACTGGCGAGGTTAGATTTTAATTTGACTTTTGTGGAGAAAGACCTAAACTTAGGTTGATATTAATGATAATTGAATATTGGTGAAACCATACTAATTATAATACAATTATATAATTATAATACAATTTTCCTCCTATATAATCTTCCATTGCGAAGCAATTGCACGTAGGAGATAGAAGAGCTTAACATCACAAATAAGAAGATCCACGAGAAGAGCATGGCACATAGACTCCTAGACCTAATACATTGGTTGGACCTATTTGCATGAATGAAACAATGTGGGAAAATACAAAGAGTGGATAGATTAAACAAGACAGACTAGATAAAATAGATAATATCGGGCAGACCACATCAGATAGAGAAAGCAGTTGGCTGAACAGTCCCTGGACCATTTTTAAATGGAAACTTTTATATTTCTTAATAATCCATATTTTTGCTTTATACGTTTATATTAATTAGCTTCATTAAATACGATTTAATATTTAATAGCGTAATATATTGCCCAAAGGAGGGAACCAGGCAACCTTCAGATCCTCGACCACAACAGAACAGCGAACAGAATCCGTGGATAGAAGTAGACGCAAGGGGAAAACCTAAAAAAAAGTCGTTAAATGTATGCCAACAAGTTGAGGACATTAAATTAGCATCAGTCATATCAATAGCTCTCGATGACTCTTGTGACATAAAGGATACGGCACAAGTTGTCTTTTTTGCTCGCCATATATCATCAGTTCGTTCCAAAGAAGAACTCTAGGAATTAATGCCACTCAAGGATCAAACACGAGGAGGAGATATAGAAAATGCAGTTAACGAATGTCTGAATTAAAATCACATCGATCTTATTAAAATAGTGTCAATTGCAACAGATGAAGCTAAAACTATGGTGGGCAATAATAAAGGATTTGTCACAATTTTAAAAGAAAAAAATGATCATGACGTGTTATCTTTCCATTGCATAATTCACAAGGAAGCACTTTGCGGCCAAACATTTCCAGAAGATATGGGTAAAGTTATGGATTTGGTCAGGGTCATGGGTGGCTCCCCAAAAACCCGGGGCCCGGTACGGGATATTGATAATTGTAAGTTCTGGATATAAAGGAAAGATAATAAAATTAACTGTCATTTTTGACAGTTTTTCATCAGCTATCGTCATTTTGGACAGTAATTAGCATTTTTTTAAAGTTATTATCAATTTTGACAGTTATTCCAATCATATTTGACAATTATAAACTATTTTACGATTATTACCACTTTTGACAGATTGAAATTAAAACTGTAGCTTTAATGGTTAATAATAACTGATTAGACAAATACGCATAATTATCTAAAGATACAAAGAATGTTGTTGCCATTTATGACAAGTTTAGGGAATATAAGTTTGACAGACTTATGACCAGATTCCGATGAACTTAACGTAACGGGACGCGACGTGACGTAAAACTTAAACTCGTTGTTTTATATGCGGCTGATTACGCCCGACGCGATGTACATATCAGAACTTAACGCAACGTAAAAGCTACGGTCAAACTTCGCTGCGCGTTACGAGCGCGTAAGTCGAGCTGATTCACATGAATCTTTTTGCCAATAAATAATCTCGATTCTTGCGCGCATGGAATCGAATTCAAGAGTGACATTGGTATTGTGTTTTGTGATTGGTGGTATTGTGTTGTGATTTATATTGTGCAATAGCCAGTAACTACTACAACAGAAAGAAAAGAAAATGTCGATGGACGTTTCACAAACATACCTTACCGTTAAGTTTACGTCAAATCACTTTACGTCGCGTCTCGCCCCGTTATAATATTCAAGTTCCTTCATAGCAATTCTCGATCGATATTTGAAATCGATGCGAGAGACTTTAATGCGTCTTAGAAATGCCAGTTTTATTAATTTAATTGAAGTTTTCAAGTTGTTCGGGTTCAAACAACCGACATCCTTCATTAAATATTCGTTGCAGTTGAATGTGTCATCTATTTTAACTAAAGTTGTATTAATGACTTTCTAGAAAATGAAATGAAAATGAAACAGAACTGAATCTTTTTGGGTCTGCAGCCAGTACTGCCACTGCGTCTTGGCATAGCTCGTCGTGTTTCTTGGTTTTCTAGATATTCCTCCTAATATTGTCGATATCAATGTTTTTGGCGTGCATTCAGTCTTGAACATCGGATGCAAATAAACTTGCAGCTTTGAAAACGTCGTCAAAAGTCTGGGTTGCGGCAGGCACCGCAAGCTGGGGGGTCGCGCAGGATTCAGGGGGGTCGCGCAGGATAGGGCACGGATGTCAAACGCCACCTCAACTATATGGCCAGTCCGACGCTGGATTTGGTAGTCAAACTAATAATATTATAGCAAAAGCGTTTAATCACCGGCAATTATCAAGAAAATTAAAAAATAGGACTTTATGAAAAATATTATCCGTGGCTCTGGGTCTAGTTTCAAATCAATTTAATTAAAAAAAAAATGGCTCTTAAGTTTATATAGTTTGCCGACCCTTGCTCTAGATTCAAATGTAATAGTACATTGGAGGTTCTGGCGAGGTTATGGTACACGACGATAACAAATGTAATATCAGAGCCAAACCTTAATATTGAGAGACACTCGATTCCAAAAAGGCTTGATGAAAAAATTTGATCTGCCCTTCAAAACATAATTACGTTGGACGGAAAGCAAAAATTAACCCAGGTCAAGGTGGGCTGGACTGCTAAACAGTCGGCTCTCGAAAGGACAGTGGGACTATCCCTGGGGTAGAGTTTATCTGTGCCCCAGCCCATATACCACGATATTCCAAGCAGAAATACACGCCATCATGATCTGAATCCGTGAAAATTTAAAAATTGACTAAATAAGTGGAACCATCCGCATTTTCACGGACAGTCAGGCTTCTATTAATGCTTTAGCGTGCCATGAAATTATATCTAAAACAACATGGATCTACCCTCAGGACCTGAAGGCACTGGCGAAACATAACAACTTTACACTTGCTTGGGTTGAGCCACAAGGGGCTGATAGGAAACGTAGAGGCGGACAAGTTGGAAAAAGATGCAGCGAATAAAGCAAGCATCAGGGGACTCCTGCTAACTTCTGCCATGTGCTAACAGGAAATCCTGCATTGCTAAAACCATGATCTAAGACAAAATCTGTAAATGGATAGAAACTAAGCATCGTCTTTACAAACGGAACATAGTACATTGGTTATATTCTATGGTAGTTAGACCCCTTCTTACATATGGATCCACAGTATGAGGGACCAAACTGAAACATACGCGCCATCTAACCAATAAAAACATTGCAAACGAATGCTACAAAGTTTATCGGACGTTGTAACTGCTGAAATACTGCAACTGGAAGGAAGCAAGTTACAATTGGGCTACAAACTTATTAAAGACGAAATATAGCCTAAGTATATAAATATATTCAAACTGTACGTAGCTTTACAATATTAAGTCTTATTAAAACAATGAACAAATCTCATATTGAAACAACTACTTCCTGTCTAATACCACACAAAATATTGAATTATACAACAGACATTTGCATGTTATTACTAGGCCCAGTACATTTTCTTGTCAGTAGTACTAGTAATTTCTTTGTATTTAAATTAAGTGAATAACTATCTTCAGACGTGTTTCGAGATTTGTCTCTCATTAGTGCAGCTTTGCTGTTTGGATTACAAATTGGGATAGACTTAAATGAACTTAGACACCTCGTACATGACTGGCGAGGTTAGATTTTAATTTGACATTTGTGGAGAAAGACCTAAACTTAGGTTGATATTAATGATAATTGAATATTGGTGAAACCATACTAATTATTATACAATTATATAATTATAGTACAATTTTCCTCCTATATAATCTTCTATTGCGAAGCAATTGCACGTAGGAGATAGAAGAGCTTAACATCACAAATAAGAAGATCCACGAGAAGAGCATGGCACATAGACTCCTAGACCTAATACATTGGTTGGACCTATTTGCATGAATGAAACAATGTGGGAAAATACAAATAAGAGTGGATAGATTAAACAAGACAGACTAGATAAAATAGATAATATCGGGCAGACCACATCAGATAGAGAAAGCAGTTGGCTCAACAGTCGCTGGACCATTTTTAAATGGAAAAACTTTTATATTTCTTAATAATCCATATTTTTGCTTTATACGTTTATATTAATTAGCTTTATTAAATACGATTTAATATTTAATAGCGTAATATATTGCCCAAAGGAGGGAACCAGGCAACCTTCAGATCCTCGACCACAACAGAACAGCGACCAGAAACCGTGGATAGAAGTAGACGCAAGGGGAAGACCTGAAAAAACCTGAAAAAATGTCGTTAAATGTATGCCAACAAGTTGAGGACATTAAATTAGCATCAGTCATATCAATAGCTCTCGATGTCTCTTGTGACATAAAGGATACGGCACAAGTTGTCCTTTTTGCTCGCCATATATCATCAGTTCGTTCCAAAGAAGAACTCCAGGAATTAATGCCACTCAAAGCTCAAACACGAGGGGGAGATATAGAAAATGCAGTTAACGAATGTCTGAATTAAAATCACATCGATCTTATTAAAATAGTGTAAATTGCAACAGATGAAGCTAAAACTTTGGTGGGCAATAATAAAGGATTTGTCACAATTTTAAAAGAAAAAATTGATCATGACGTGTTATCTTTCCATTGCATAATTCACAAGGAAGCACTTTGCGGGCAGACATTTCCAGAAGATATGGGTAAAGTTATGGATTTAGTCAGGGTCATGGGTGGCTCCCCATAAACCCGGGGCCCGGTACGGGATATTGATAATTGTAAGTTCTGGATATAAAGGAAAGATAATATAATTTACTGTCATTTTTCACAGTTTTTATCAGCTATCGTCATTTTGGACAGTAATTAGCATTTTTTGATAGTTATTATCAATTTTTACAGTTATTCCAATCATATTTGACAATTATAAACTATTTTACGATTATTACCACTTTTGACAGATTAAAATTATAAATGTAGCTTTAATGGTTAATAATAACTGATTAGACAAATACGCATAATTATATAAAGATGCAAAGAATGTTGTTGCCATTTATGACATGTTTAGGGAATATAAGTTTGACAGACTTATGACCAGATTCCGGTGAACTTAGCGTAACGGGACGCCACGTGACGTAAAACTTAAACACGTTGTTTGAAATGCGGCCGATTACGGCCGACGCGATGTACATATCAGAACTTAACGTAACTTAAAAGCTACCAAAGGTCAAACTTCGCTGCGCGTTACGTTAAGTCGAGCTGATTCACATGAATCTTTTTGCCAATAAACAATCTCGATTTTTGCGCGCATGGAATCGAATTCAAGAGTGACATTGGTATTGTGTTTTGTGATTGGTGGTATTGTGTTGTGATTTATATTGTGCAATAGCCAGTAACTACTACAACAGAAAGAAAAGAAAATGTCGATGGACGTTTTGACAAACATACCTTACCGTTAAGTTTACGTCAAATCACTTTACGTCTCGTCGCGCCCCGTTAAAATATTCTAGTTCTTTTCAGAGCAATTCTCGATCGATATTTGCAATTGATGAGAGAGACTTTAATGCGTCTTAGAAATGCCAGTTTTATTAATTTAATTGAAGTTTTCAAATTGTTCGGGTTCAAACAACCGACATCCTTCATTAAATATTCGTTGCAGTTGAATTTTTAATCTATTTTAACTAAAGTTGTATTAATGACTTTCTAGAAAATGAAATGAAAATGAAACAGAACTGAATCTTTTTGGGTCTGCAGCCAGTACTGCCACTGCGTCTTGGCATAGCTCGTCGTGTTTCTTGGTTTTCTAGATATTCCTCCTAATATTGTCGATATCAATGTTTTTGGCGTGCATTCAGTCTTGAACATCGGATGCAAATAAACTTGCAGCTTTGAAAACGTCGTCAAAAGTCTGGGTTGCGGCAGGCCCCGCAAGCTGGGGGGTCGCGCAGGATTCAGGGGGGTCGCGCAGGATAGGGCACGGATGTCAAACGCCACCTCAACTATATGGCCAGTCCGACGCTGGATTTGGTAGTCAAACTAATAATATTATAGCAAAAGCGTTTAATCACCGGCAATTATCAAGAAAATTAAAAAATAGGACTTTATGAAAAATATTATCCGTGGCTCTGGGTCTAGTTTCAAATCAATTTAATTAAAAAAAATGGCTCTTAAGTTTATATAGTTTGCCGACCCTTGCTCTAGATTCAAATGTAATAGTACATTGGAGGTTCTGGCGAGGTTATGGTACACGACGATAACAAATGTAATATCAGAGCCAAACCTTAATATTGAGAGACACTCGATTCCAAAAAGGCTTGATGAAAAAATTTGATCTGCCCTTGAAAACATAATTACGTTGGACGGAAAGCAAAAATTAACCCAGGTCAAGGTGGGCTGGACTGCTAAACAGTCGGCTCTCGAAAGGACAGTGGGACTATCCCTGGGGTAGAGTTTATCTGTGCCCCAGCCCATATACCAGGATAATCCAAGCAGAAATACACGCCATCATGATCTGAATCCGTGAAAATTTAAAAATTGACTAAATACGGACAGTCAGGCTTCTATTAATGCTTTAGCGTGCCATGAAATTATATCTAAAACAACATGGAACAACCCTCAGGACCTGAAGGCACTAGAGAACACAACAACTTTACACTTGCTTGGGTTGAGCCACAAGGGGCTGGTAGGAAACGTAGAGGCGGACAAGTTGGAAAAAGATGCAGCGAATAAAGCAAGTATCAGGGGACTCCTGCTAACTCCTGCCATGTGCTAACAGGAAATCCTGCATTGCTAAAACCATGGCCCAAGACAAAATCTGTAAATGGATAGCAACTAAGCATCGTCTTTACAAACGGAACATAGTACATTGGTTATATTCTATGGTAGTTAGACCCCTTCTTACATATGGATCCACAGTATGAGGGACCAAACTGAAACATACGCGCCATCTAACCACTAGAAACACAGCAAACGAATGCTATAAAGTTTATCGGACGTTGTAATTGCTGAAATCCTGCAACTGCCAAGGAAGCAAATTACAGTTGGGCTACAAACTTATTAAAGACGAAATATAGCCTAAGTATATAAATATATTTAACCTGTACGTAGCTTTACAATATTAAGTCTTATTAAAACAATGAACAAATCTCATGTTGAAACAACTACTTCCAAAAATCTAATACCACACAGGATATTGCATTATACAACAGAGATTTGCATGTTATTACTAGGCCCAGTACATTTTCTTGTCAATAGTACTAGTGATTTCTTTGTATTTAAATTAAGTGAATAACTATCTGCAGACAAGTTTCGATATTTGTCTCTCATTGGTGCAGCTTTGCTGTTTAAATTACAAATTGGGATAGACTTACATGAACTTAGACACCTCGTACATGACTGGCGAGGTTAGATTTTAATTTGACATTTGTGGCGAAAGACCTAAACTTAGGTTGATTTTAATGATAATTGAAAATTGGTGAAACCATACTAATTATTATACAATTATATAATTATATATAATTAATTGTATAATTATATATTCTTATAATATATAAGAAACACTACACCGTGCTGGAGCAGGCTGTAGGAGAAATAAATGTAGCAATCACCACGGCATTTGAATCCAGCTGCCCGGTAAAAACCGTGAAGGAGCATAAGGACGAAAAATGGTGGAACAAAAATTTGTCTACATTAAGAGCAAAAGTACGTAGGCTTTTCAACAAAGCCAAGCAATACGGAAATTGGCTAGAATACTCTGAGGTGCTTACCACCTACAACAAAGAGATCAGAAGGGCAAAAAGGGAAAACTTTAGGACCTTCTGTGAAAACATAGAATCCACGCCGGTGGCAGCTAGACTGCACAAAGCACTAGCGAAGGATAGAGTGGAAATGACAACCACTCTGAAGAAACCGGATGGGACCTTCACGGAGGATGAAGAGCAAAGAGCTCTCCTCCTACTAGAAACCCATTTTCCGGGATGTAGAGGATACAGGGAGACCGAGGGCTTGATGCAACCACGGAAACCAAGTCGGGCCGACTGGAAGAGGGCAGCGTCCATCTGTACGGAAAACCGAATCAGATGGTCTATCGGCACTCTCCAGCCTTTTAAGGCCCCAGGTGTGGACGGACTAGTTCCTGCCTTCCTACAAAAGGGAGAGAGAGAACTAATGCCGTATCTTCTAAATATCTTTAGAAGTAGCTTAGCGCTCGGATATATACCGGAGCTATGGAGAAGGGCTAAGGTGGTATTTATACCGAAGGTGGGGAAGAAAGACACCACTTAACCGAAGTCATTTAGACCCATTAGTCTAACATCTTTTATGTTAAAGACAATGGAGAAGGTGATTGATAATTACCTTAGGACTATAGTGCTGGTAGGTACACCACTACACAGGAGTCAGCATGCTTACAGAGCAGGGAAATCCACAGAAACCGCCCTTTATCAGCTGACAAACGAAATAGAAGCAGCACTAGAGACAAAGGAAGTAGCGATATGTGCCTTCTTGGATATAGAGGGAGCTTTTGACAACACCTCACACGAGGCTGTCAGGGCGGCCCTCGAAAGTAGGAATATTGACAGCACTATCTCTAAGTGGATGGGAGAAATGCTGAGAACTAGAACGGCGGAGACACAAGTGGGAAAAGACACCATTAAGATCTCCACAACTCGAGGGTGCCCACAGGGAGGTGTACTATCACCGCTAATGTGGAGCCTGGTAGTTGATGAACTACTAGTTAGGCTAAACGACCTAGACATCAAATGTCAAGGTTACGCCGATGACATAGTCATAATGGCCAGAGGAAAATTTGAGGGAACGCTCTGTGAAATTGTTCAGAGAGGCCTCAATGTAACTAGTAAATGGTGTCAAACAGTGGGACTGAAACTCAACCCGAGCAAAACCACGGTGATACCATTTACTAGAAGGAGAAAACTAAACTGCCTACATCCCATACTCATAGATGGGAAGGCAGTAGAATACCAACAGGAGATAAGGTATCTGGGTATCACACTAGATAGCAAACTCCTATGGACACGCTGAGGCAGTGGTAGGTAAAGCCAAACGCGCCCTAATGGTGTGCAGAAATCTGGCAAGAAAAACGTGGGGTTGTAACCCCACTATCCTGCGATGGATGTACACCATGATAGTGAGACCTGCAATCACTTATGGGGCAGTTGCGTGGGGAAGTAGAATCAAGCTGGCCTCTATGAGAAAACAGCTTAAGAAGATTCAAAGACTGGCGTGTGTCTGCATCACGGGGGCGATGGGGTCGTGTCCGACAGCAGCATTGGAGCTGCTGCTGGATCTGACTCCGCTGCACCTTGTGGTGGAGAGCACCGCCAGATCGGCGATCGTAAGATTCAGCAAGGAAGGAATGGGCAGAGGTAAAATAATCGGGAGCAGAGACCGAAACAGCCTCGCTGCCAAGATCCCCTGGCTGGAAGTACCAAAAGACGAAATGGTATGCAAATACCACTTCGAGAAAAACTACACAGCAATGTGTAGTAGTAAAGCCGATTGGAGCGACGAATCCTCAGCATACCACATAGAGCAAAATGCCATCAGGTGGTATATAGATGGTTCGAAGACAAAGGAAGGCACTGGTGCAGGAGTGTTTGGACCTCGTACCAAATACTTCGAATGCATGGGAACATCCCCAAGTATCTTCCAAGCAGAGGTACACGCAATCGAAAGATGTGCACAGTTTAACCTCGACAGGAATTACCGCAAAAAACGAATTGCTATCCTGTCAGATAGCCAAGCAGCCATCAAGGCCATTAGCTCATACACCATCAGATCCAAACTGGTATGGGACTGTGTGGGGAAGCTGAACAAACTTGGCAGGGACAATAAAGTAACGCTATACTGGGTACCAGGACACACTGGTATAGACGGAAACGAAGAAGCCGATCACCTAGCAAACAAGGGATCCAGTAGCCCCTTTATAGGTCCGGAACCCTTTTGCGGTATGAGCGTGAACACCATCCGCAAAAGTTTAGATGAAGAAATAAGAGGAAAATGGATGAAAACCTGGAAAGAACTTCCAGAGCTAAGGCAATCCAAAGTGATGCTGGGATCTTTTAACCAGAGGAGAACGGGAGCTTGCCTGAAACTAAGCAGGAACAAGCTCAGAATTCTGACAGGAGCCCTGACGGGACACTGTAGACTTAGGAAACATCTCAAGGCCCTAGGCCTAGAAGAGGAGGATGGATGCAGATTCTGTGGCTCAGCAGAGGAAACCCCCATACATCTGTTCAAAGACTGCGGAGCATTACTCCGCAAGAGACAGATGTACCTTGGGGCTCACTGCTTGAACACAGAGGAGCTGCAGGCCTTGAATCCCACCCAGATCCTGAGATTCCTAAAGGAATCAGGATTAGAGGAGGCGCTCTAAATGGGTAGGTACACCAACACTTGGAGGAGGAGGGTGGGGTACAATAGATCTATATAGGTCGCAGTACAAGTCGTCACCACCATATCTACAATCTACAATCTAATTATAATACAATTTTCTTCCTATATAATCTTCCATTGCGAAGCAATAGCACGTTGGAGATAGAAGCTTAACATCACAACTAAGAAGATCCACGTGAAGATGGCACATAGACTCCTAGACCTAATACATTGGTTGGACCTATTTGCATCAATGAAACAATGTGGGAAAATGCAAATAAGAGTGGGTAGACTAGGTAAAATAGATAAGATCAGATAGAGAAAGCAGTTGGCTCAACAGTCGCTGGACCATCTTTAAATGGAAAAACTTTTATATTTCTCAATAATTCATATTTTTGTTTTATACGTTTATATTAATTAGCTTTATTCAATACGATTTAATAATTTACGCTTTAATAATTTGAAATTAAAAACTTAATTTATTTAATAAATAATTAATTAAGGGGTTTGGTAGATTGCAGTGGCGGCTAGTGGATGATGTTTGTGGGAGGGCTGGAAAAAATTATAATAAAAAGTATTTTTACGAGTTGAAAAACCCGCATTTTTATTGACACATACAGAAACATATTGAATTTTTGAAGTGAAAACTTCTATAGCCGCGCTGAATGACATTTGGGTAGAGGGTAAACTCATATATTTGCGTCATCGTCGTCAATAGCTGCGTTCTATAGAAAAAATTCTATTACTCAAAGATGTGTTCAAAAGAACACATCTATACGCATATGTTTAAAGTTGGCTCTGAACGTCAAAGTTTTTGGCAGTGTTGATAGAACGTAGCGTTTCTAAGGAAATATCAACCCATAGAATTAGTGTGCAGTACAAGAGTAAGTACTTTTACCTGATGTAATAGTAGATGTACTAGTGCCGGATTATTGGAAAGTTTTTGGGAGTGTTGACAGCTGCGTTCGCGGTACGCTTCTAAGGAAATATCAACCTCTATAATCAGTGTGCAGTACAAGAGTAAGTACTTTTGACGGATGTACTAGTAGATATACTAGTGCCGGACTATTGGAAGGTTCAGATTACTGGATTGTATCGAAGAATTCATGGTAAATCACGAATCAGACCCATTAAAGTTTTAGGCAACCAAATGTACTCGTGTGCTCTCCAAAGGAAGGAAACTCCAAAATAAAATTGCAGACCCATCAACAAGAAATGTGCCATATATCTTACCAATTCATTTTGCTGACCTATCAACACAGAATCAACCAAACATTCCGGATTCAAATTCATATTATGATGATGACATGAACAGTCATTCTCCTTCAAAAGTGAGTTATGTTCCAAAATTACATAAAACAATATTAACAAACTATGTACCATATTTGATTAATTAACATACTGATAAATCCTCAAAACCAGTTTTAAAGCTGTTTTTTTCAAAAGTTTTCACTTCAGTCGGCAGTGCCTTCTACCGTATTCTATGCTCCATTCTACCTATTATGCTTCATATAAAGGTTGAAATTAAATTTTCGGTCATAATTATTTGCACGACTTTGTGACACTGGACAAATATTTAAATCTGAAGTTAACCGTCCTAATAATATAATTTAAATTTTTTCGTGAAATTCCAGTCGTGCAAAGTTGATGTTTTGCAAATGCATAACTGAATTTTATGCTTCGTTCATTTCTATGAAAATGTAATTAAAATTAAATTCAATAATTAAATTCAAAAATAACTATCTTACTTGCTATGTGTATAATAGCTACTACTTATTAGCTTACTATATAACAACTACTTATTTATTAATACTTTTTTTTTTAAATTGTTCACATTTCAATTGTCCACCAATTAATTGTCCACTTAAGGTTCTTTGCAGTTGCCGAAACTCGAGTTCTTAGAAACAAACTTATAAAATGCCTAACATACAAAATGCGGACCACTGCAATGTTTGCAGCCCACGATATACATATTACAAAAACGTATATTGCGGGTGGGGGTAACCAGCTCAATACACTAACTACGCGGCGAGACACGGTCTGCACTGACTGCAGCCCGAGATATGAATATACAACCGCACGAAATTAGACAATACACACTCACATATAGAGCGTCTATCGAGAAATTCATTACCTACAATTCAAAAAATAAATATACTACCAACGGAAAAATATGTTTTTGTAAAATAATTGTATACTAATGGAATATTTTATAATAATTAAAAAAATGTTTTCATTTTGACGGGAGGGCTGCAGCACTGCAGCCCTTATGGGCGAGCCGCCACTGGTAGATTGTAAGTTATTCAAATCGAATGGGAATTTTAGATTGATTATTTATTTCAATTTTAAACGGTTCATCCATTTTTTGGGCTACCCTGTATTTGTGAAAATAGACTTGTACCAATATGTAAATTATTGTATTTACATTGAATTGAAAAATTCACTATGTATTTACCACACTTATACTATGTAAAAATGTTATACAACTTGTTATTCACAGTAATATAAATTTCTACACAAACCACGACTTAAGTTTCGACGTTACACATTGTTAATTTCAAGTGACTTAATAAATTGATGACATTGAATATATACCTCTATAGTTTTGGTGTGGAGGGGGCGGTGTCTGTCCTTAGAATAGGACTTATCGGCTTGAGATTGGGTGAAATTAAGAAGTTGGGAAAAGATTAAGTAAGGCATAGATTCAGCTTCACCGCAACAGAGGTAGAGGTTAGAATATATTGCCCAAAGGAGGGAACCAGGCAACCTTCAGATCCTCGACCACAACAGAACAGCGACCAGAATCCGTGGATAGAAGTACACGCAAGGGGAAGACCTAAATCACAACAAAATAAGACCGAACGAACACAACACTCCGAAGCCACACTTATTAAGGAACAGGGAAAATCATACGCGGACCTACTAAAAAGTGTGAAGGAAAAAAATGTATCCTACAAATAATATAGGAAAAGCTATCAAGAAGTTAAGAAAGGCAAAGACTGGAGAACTTATAGTAGATGTGAAAGCAAAATCCCAGGAATTAAAAGAAGAACTGGCCAAGCAATGCCCACTAGTCGATATACCGATCAAAAAATCACTCAAATTGCTGCACATAAGGGACTTAGACGCCCTCACCACAGCGGATGAGGTAGTCAGAGCCATCAGACAACAAATAAAAGACCTTACACAAGTGACAAACATCCGACCAGCCTACGCAGAAAGTCAAACAGCAACTGTAACAATGGACAAAAACCAAGCTGCAAAACTTGTAACAATTGGCAAGATAAGAGTGGGAATAGTAGAATGCAGAATTAGGGAAAGGGTTGAGGTAGTAAAATGTCGCAGATGCTGGGAAACAGGACACCACTCAATAGTCTGCATAGGACCAGATCGATAGAAACTATGCCTAAGATGTGGTCAGGAAGGGCACAAGGCCAAGGAATGCGATAAAGAACTTTACTGCCCAATCCGCAACCAGACCGGACATCGGGCAGATTCTGGAGCTTGTCCCAAGTTTAGAAAAGAGCTAGAAGAAGCTGGGAGAGCAAGTGCACAAAACTACGTCCATAAGTCGGCGTCGAAAACAAGACGGGAACAACATTGAGCCATAAAAATGGCTAGTATAATCCAAATAAAACTAATGAAATGCCGTGCAGCGCACGACCTCCTCATTGCTACCATCGTTACCGCAATGGAAAACAGACGTAATTTTAGTAAGTGAACCGAACAAAAAAATAGTCAGTAACGGAGACTGGTTCATAGATGACAGAGAAGATACAGCAGTCAGGATCATTAATACGAAAATACCAATAAGATACGGCAGCGGGCCAGAAACGAACCACTACATCCTATATAGCTGTTACTTCTCGCCAAACCAACAGGTAGACCGGTTGTCATTGGAATTCGGGGCACTAAGTCATGACATAAGAGGCCAAAATAATAAACCCAAAATTATAGCAGGCGACTTTAATGCAAAATCCCCCTACTGGGGATGTTCCCGAACAGACAACAGAGGTGACCTAGTTACGGATTGGGCGGCCGAAATGGATATCGTTCTGCTGAACCATGGAAAACAGCACACATTCTCTAGAGGAAACTCATCTTCCATAATAGACCTAACCTTATGCTCTTATAACTTGGCCAAAAATATTCAAAACTGGAAGGTTCTTAACAAGGAAACACTGAGCGACCACAGATACATCTCATATAAGGTAGAAGCAAACCACCCAGAAAATCCACACTCAAGAAAGAAAGAAAAGGTTGGAGCATAAAAAACCTCGATGAAGCAGCAATGCAAACAACCTTGCAGAGCAAATTCTAGGCACTGAAACGAGAAATGCTGATACGCTTACCCAGGTAGTGAGTACTGCTTGTAACTCCATGCTACCAAAGAAAAGAGGCTCAACTAGGAGGAAGCAAGTATACTGGTGGACCAACGAAATATCAGACATGAGGGCCTTATGCGTCTCAGCCAGAAGAAAACTTCAACGGCAGAAACCAAAAAAAGATGAGCACGACACGCTTAAAACATTAATGGACGCATATAAACTAAAAAAAAAAGAGTTACGACAAGCAATAAGCAAGGCGAACAACCCCACTGGGAAAAAAATGGTGGAAGATCTAGAGGCAAACATATGGCGAGATGCCTTTTAGCTATGTAAAAAGAAACTGAAAGTCCATGCTCCTAATACACAACTACCTATAGAAGACCTCAAACGAGTGGTGGATGCACTTTTCCCAGAACACGAACCCTTTGCCTGGGAGCAGCCAGAGATAAAAGAAAAATACCACTATTTACAGAGGAGGAGCTCGCCATAGCAGAAAAGCGGATCCACATCGGAAGAGCAGCAGGGCCAGATGATATACCACCCGAGATAACAAAAATTGTAGCTCGCCACCACCCACAATTTGTATTGGAGAAAATGAACTCAGCACTAATTGCTGGAAATTTCCCAAAGAAATGGAAAAGAGCGAGGCTTGTTCTGTTACTCAAGGGCAATAAACAAATGGGCGAACCAACTTCATACAGGCCGTTGTGCATTATAGACACACCGGGAAAACTTTTAGAACAACTGCTGCTGGACAGATTAAAAAGGGAACTTAAAACTGGAACCGGGCTGTCTGAGAGACAATACGGCTTCAGAGAGTGCAGATCTACTATCATAAAACGATAAATGCTGTATTAAAACTCGCCGAGGGGGCAATACAAGGCTCCGAAAGGACGAGAAAGATATGCGCATTAATCGCCTTCGACGTGCGAAATGTTTTTCATAGTGCAAGCTGGAAGATTATAATGCATGAAACGAAAAGAAGAGGCGTGGCTCCTTACCTACTATGCAAACTGAAGAGCTACCTCGGAGACAGAACCCTATTATTAGAAACAGATGGAAGTACAGTGGTGAGGGAACTAAGTAGTGGTGTCCCGCAGGGTTCAGTTTTGGGCCCAACTCTGTGGAACATCCTATATGACGGTGTCCTAAGACTCAGACTCCTAGATGGTGCAACACTTATTGGCTTTGCCGACGATCTGGCCCTCATAGTCTCAGCTAGAACGAAAACTGCTAAAATGCAAAAAGCAAACCGCGCAATACAACTTAATACAACTAGTAATAAAGTGGATGACAACCAATAACCTAACGCTTGCACCGGAAAAGTCCGAAGGTTTTTACTTACTTACTGGGCTTAGGAGATTGAAGCCAATAAATCTCCAAATACAAGAGACACGCATAGTCTCAAAGGATGAAATCACGTACCTTGGAGTAGTAGTGGATAAAAGACTTTCCTTCGTCCCACACATCACGATGGCAGCAGCCAAGAGTATGAAGGTAGCCACAGTGCTGGACAAAATTATGCCCAATGTAGGTGGCCCAAGAAGCCATAAACGCAGACTCCTTAGTATG
The DNA here is from genome assembly GCA_944588485.1 of Phosphuga atrata. Lineage (NCBI taxonomy): Eukaryota > Metazoa > Arthropoda > Insecta > Coleoptera > Silphidae > Phosphuga > Phosphuga atrata. Next base: position 47,449,936 of record OX155904.1, read on the forward strand.
GTCATACAATCCACTATGCTCTACGCCGCCCCAACGTGGGCTAAAAGCATGGATGAGGAAAGTAATAATAAGAAGCTAGCAGTAGTACAAAGAAAGGTCGCTATTAGGGTCTGTAGCGCATACAAAACTATATCCGGAGAAGCCGTCCTAGTAACCGCGGGCATACCTCCCATAGACCGCTTAGTAAAAAAGAGAGCTGAATTATGCGCAAATGGTAGTAACAGGCAAGCAAGAAAAGCAGCTAGAAAAAACCTGCTAGAGGAATGGCAAAGAAGAAGGCGGGCGTCGGACAAATGCCAATGGACACAGCTAGTCATACCAGATATCTCGACAAGGCTGAACAGGAAGCACGGTGCGACAAACTGTCATCTAGCACAATTTCTCTCAGGTCACGGCTGCTTCCGTGACTACCTGCATCAAATACGAGCCGCCGCGGACAACCTTTGCGAATATTGTGGCGAGATAGACTCGGTAGCCACACCATATTTGACTGCTATAGATAGCACCTTGAAAGAGGTAGGTTATATATATGAAGACAGAAATTAACAAGACCGAACATTATACAGCAAATTCGTTTATAAAAAGTATATGCAAAAGCTGTGATGCCACACTACCACCAAAAATGGAACGCAGACAAAAAAGACGGGTCTACTGGTAGAATGATACGATCGCTCAAGCAAGGGCATCCAGTAATAAAGCCAGACGCATATACCAACGTAAAGCTAAAAAAAACCTAGCTCAACACAACCAGCAAAAATTCAAGCAGGAGTACACAGCTGCGAAAAAGACTCTCAGAATGGAAATCAACAAATCAAAACGAGACCACTGGCAAAACCTATGCCACGAGATCAACGAATACACCTGGGGGTACGCGCGTAGCTAGGGTTTAGAAAGTTAGGGTTAGTTCCTAAACTCCACATCTACCTTACTCTTTTGAAGATCTTTACTCGTCTTTACTCGTCCCTACTGATTTCAATATAATATTTATGTTATATTTTCCATATTTCGGGGGGTGGGGTGGTGGGTTGAACCGCCCTACCCCCCCCCCCCCCCCCCCCCTCTGGCTACGCCCATACCTGGGGGGATGCATTCCAAATTGCAATAAGAGGTCTGAAATTAAGGCAACAAAAGATTAGGGTCCCAATGGAAACAACACTACAGATTCCCGATGCACTTTTCCCAACCCATGAAGAACCGGTCTGGGAGCAATCAGACGTGCTAGAGATTGTGCCTTTCAATGAGGAGGAACTATGTAGAGCCAGCCAGTGCTTTCGAAATGGCGGAGCCCCAAGTATAGATGGACTTCCATCAGAGATCATGAAAAACATTGTGGTAAAGTTTCCAGACTATGTTCTGAAAATAATGAACCCTATAGTCACTGAGGGAATATTTCCAGATATATGGAAAAAGGCAAACTTGTGTTAATTAGGAAAGGCGATAAGCCCATCGAGAAGCCTTCGTCGTACAGACCCCTGTGTCTACTAGATGTAGCAGGAAAACTCCTATAGCAACTACTGCTACAAAGAATAAGACAGGCAGTACAGACAGGTGAGAACCTTTATTAATTAGGAGCTATTTGAGAAATAGAAAAATCATTCTGCAAGCAGAGAAATCAAGAGAAGAGCGCGATGTCAGCAGTGGTGTTCCACAGGTCTTGGTTCTGGACCCGACACTGTGGAACATTCTGTATGATAGAATCCTCAGACTCAAACTGCCGGAGGGAGTAAAGATCGTGGGCTTTACTCACGACCTGGATCTGGTACTAACTGGGAAAATAGAAAGGGGAATAATGCTTAGAGCAAATACAGCTATAGATCAAGTTGGTAATTGGATGGAAAGAAAGAGACTAGAATTTTGGCCCCCGAAAAGACAGAGGCAGTACTTTCCTTGTAAAGGGAGAAAAAAAGATAGTCCTGAAAGAATCAATTCAATACCTGGGGGTAACGATCGACAAATGTCTATCATTTAAAAACCACGTCATCGCAATCGCAGATAAAGCGCTCAAAACCGCTGCAGTATTAGACAAGCTAATGCCCAACGTCGGTGGCCCCAAAAGCAGCAAGCGAAGGCTCCTATGCACGGTGGTAAATTCTACCATGCTTTACGCAGCTCCGGTATTGGGCAATTTCCATGGAGAAGAAATCGATCAGGCACAAGTTATCGCAAATTCAACGGAAAATGGCACTGAGAGTGTACAGTGCATACCGAACAGTCTCAATGGAGGCCGCATTTGTAATCGCTGGCATAATACCAATAGAGTATATGGTGCGAGAGAGAGAGAGGAATTGTACCGAGTTAGAAGAAGCGACTACTGCACAAAGAGCGACAAAAAGAAAGCCGCCAGGGCGCGAACGTATAAAGCATGGCAAAAAGAGTGGCAGCTGCGATAGCTAGCTATCGAACAGGGGACAATGGACCAGGATCCATATACCAGACGTCGAGCGATGGGTGTCACGAAAGCATGGTGAAACGAATTTTCACCTTACACAAATGCTAAGCGGTCATGGTTGTTTCAGGGACTACCTGCATAACATGCGCAGGGCAACCGATAGTCTCTGTGAATACTGTGGCCTTGAAGATAGCGTTCGACACACCATCTTCGACTGTCATAGATGGATACCAGAAAGAGAAACGTGGGAAAAGAAAACTCACCTCAAACTAGAGCCCATAGACCTACCCGACCATATGATTAGGTCGGAGAACTTCTGGGTAATTAAAACCGATATGATAACAATCAGCATGACCTTGAAAGAGCAGGACGAGGGAAAACGGCTCCAAGTCGAGAGCAACAAGAAACTGAACCTGAACCCATAATCACTAGACGTGGAAGGGGGATGTAAGGCGAAACTAATACAACGACATCTTGACGTTATGCGTGAAGCGGTTCGAAGATGCTCGAGTAGTTCAGGGGGGCACTTGACAAATTAACCAATGGTGCTTGCTACTTCCCGTTAAAACAAAGTCTTGTCCGTCAAGGTAGTTCCATTTACGGAAGGTGAATTGCTAAGAGCCAGGCAACGTATTCGTAATGGTAGAGCGCCAGGACTAGATGGACTCCCACTCCCCAAGGACCAGATGAGGCTCTAAAAGCCGCAGTGGATAAGTTCCCAACATATGTCCTCAACGTAATGAACCATATAGCTAGCGTTTGAATCTTTCCCGACTGAAAAAAAGCCAAGCTGGTGCTAATTAAGAACTGTGCTTCTCTTGCTCTGCCAATGCTGTGTAAGTAGTCCTTGAAACATCTAACATTAATTTTGTCCGTATAGTATTTTCCGCCTAGACTTGTCCGTTTATTATAGTCAATCTAGTCTTGACTTTTAGTCTTGTCTGTATAATCTTGTCGGTCTAGTCTTATCTGTCTTCCAACATTGGAAGAAACTGTACGAAGACTTCGACTACGACACTTGGGGAGATGCCTTCCAAATCTGCAGGAAAAGGCTGAAGTTCCAACAACTAATTGTCAAAATGCCTATGAAGAAAATCAAACGCATAGTCGAAGTACTCTTTCCACGTCAGGAGCTGGTGAGATGGCAGCAACCAACAGTAGAAGAGGTACCGCTGTTCACTGAAGACGAACTAATAAACGCAATAAAGCGGATGCGTAAAGAAAAAGCCCCAGGTCTGGACGGAATACCTACTAAAATAATAAAACGCTCCGCTATGACCACATTGCAAGATTGCCTCCAAACCGACTAACCAACCGTCTATTCACCTTCTGGCAAAACAAGAAGCTTCGTACCACTTGGTTGACAGAGACCGAGAAGGATATTAAAGAACTGGGAATAACAGATCTCAAAAACAGACAGTCTGTGAGACGCACCACGCACCCTAAAGGAAGTCCGTGGATTTCAGGAAAAACCTCGAGGGAAAGGTACCCCCTGGACAGAAGATAGAAAGGAGTTACACCGACAGAAGATGCGACAATACTCGGCAAAGGTCAAAGCCCAACAGTTGAACAAGCGTGGTCCAAAGTAGGCCTATTGGAAAGAAGAAGAAGAAGAAAACTCTCCGCTGAGCAGGAACCGCAATTCTTGCTAGACGTAATGAACGAGCATCTAGCTGCCGGAAACTTCCCGAATAGATGGAGAACGGGCGAAACTGCTTCGAAAAAAACGATAAACCAATAGGGAAGCCCACATCACACAGACCATTATGCCTCTTAGATACTTTGGGGAAGCTCTTAGAACACTTACTATTGCATAGGCTGAAAACAGATATTGAATCGGGAGCTGGATTGTCGAGTAACCAATACGGCTTCAGAGAAGGCAAATACACCAACCATTCTATATAAGCCGTAATGAAGATCGCAGAAAATGTTAAATCAGGCACCCAAAGATCCCGAAGGAAATTTGCATTAATAACACTGGACGTACAAAATGCACAATTTAACACAGTCGATTGGAAACTCATTATCGATGATCTAATAGCAAGAAATATAGCTCCCTACCTGCTAAGAAGTAGTGGAACGATCATTTCGTAAACAAATGACGACACCGATGAAATAATAGTTAGTAAAGTCGTATCACAGGGATCAGTTATGGGCCCCACTCTGTGGAATATACTTTATGATGGAGTCCTCAGGTTAAAACTTCCAGAGGGAGCTAGGCTAATAGGTTTTGCGGACGATTTAGCTCTTGTAATAACAGCAAAGTCGGAATAGACGGTGATGCTAACTGCAAACCAAGCAATATCCCAAATTAACTGTTGGATGCAATCAAAAAAATTAAATCTCGCACCAGAGAAAACAGAAGCGGTCCTTCTAACGGGGCTGAGGAAGCTCGCGCCCATAACTTTTCAAATAAACAACGTTAGCATCACCCCAAAAGAGTTGTTAAAATACCTAGGTGTCATCATAGGCAAGAGGCTCTCCTTCATTCCCCATCTTAACGAAGCCATTGCAAAAGATTTGAGAGCAATGGCAGCAATGGAAAAACTCATGCCTAATGTAGGGGGGCCGAAGTGCTGTAAACGGAGAGCACTCAGTTGCGTGGTCCAGTCAGTGATGCTATATGGGGCCTCAATATGGGCACATCATCTTACATCTAAGCTAGCTCTCGATTGTCCAGAGAAAACTAGCACTAAGGATTTGCTGCGCATATAAAACAGTGTCTGGCGACGCTGTCCTAGTAATTGGTGGTATACCACCTCTTGAGTTACTAGCCAAAGAGAGAAAGAAAGGACCTATATGTAGCAGGCTCTAGCAAAAATGCCAGGAAAATTGCTGGAGATAATCTGTACGATGAATGGCAGAGAAACTGGTGGGCGTCAGTTAAAGGGCAATGGGCGAGGCTGCTAATACCGAAAATAGTTCCGTGGATAAGCAGAAAACAAGAAGAAATTGATTACTTGTAACCCATTTTCTTACTGGACATGGCTGCTATAAAGATTATTTACAACAAATACGAAGAACACCTGATAATCTGTGTACATATTGAGGTGAAGAAGACTCAGTTAGGTTAGGTTAGGTTTAAGTGGCAGCTAATGCTCACATAGGCCTCAGCTGGGCCCGTTGTGTTACCACGGTACTTGCAGTACAACCCTCCTCAGGGGATTCTGTCAAACCATTTCGAGCCGTGGATGAACCTCATGAGAGTCTGCGCATCTAGTGATGCGAGGTCAGAGAGATCATCCAAGAAAGGTCGGCCTAAGAAGAGCAATCGTGTTGCGGTCAGAGAGGGGCATTGGCATAGGTAATGCTGAACACTCTCCTCTTCCTCCTCGTCCAGGCAGCGTCTGCAGTAGTCCCGCTTCGCTATGCCCAGTCTCTCAGCGTGCTTGCCAATGGGACAGTGTCCCGTGATGACTCCCACTGCCAGTCTGATATCGTTTCTTTTTAGAGAGACGATGTTGGTGCTTCTTTTCCTGTTTCGGTGAGGCCATATTTGCCTGGTTACCTCGCAGATTTCTTCATCTCTCCACCTTCGCTCCGCTAGGTTCGAGGTTATTTCGGCTATGGTCTCCTTGCACGAGGCAAATGGAATACCAATATCCTGTAATATTTCGGTTGAGTGCAGGCTTGTGCCGTTCTTTGTAAGCTCATCCGCTTTTGCGTTACCTGAGATCCCGCTGTGGCTTGGTACCCACGTGAGTCTCACGTTTGTGTGTGCTGCGAGCTCATTCAGCTTTCTCCGACAGCCAGAGACCACTGCTGAGTTGGTGCACACGCTAGTAACTGCCCGGAGAGCAGCTTGGCTATCGGTGTAAATGTGGATCTGTTCACCCGGGTCCCCATATACCATCAGCCACTCTGCTGCCCCTTTTATGGCGGTTACCTCCGCCTGTAGAATGCTGCAGTAGTCCGGCAGGCGTAAGCTAATTCTGAGGTTGAGGTCGTTGGAGAAAACTCCGCTGCCTACTTTGTCCTCCCTCCGTGAGCCGTCTGTAAAGACCTGCGTGTGTCCTGCTGGTACCTCTTTCTTTTCCATCCACTCCTCTTTAGAGGGTACGTGGTAAGAGAAGTTGTTACCAAAAGCATGTCTCCATATTTTTGGGATGTATGAGAGGTTTATATATGCCTTAAACATAGTCTCCAACCAAGGTGTAATTATATCTATGGCCTCTTGCAGCTCAACTGGACTGATCCCGTCAGGTCCAGGTGACTTAAAGGGTTTGAAGCTTTTGATGCTCCAGGTTAGCTTATCTCCACCTACAATTCTGTCAGCCAGATACCGAGGTGGAGCAGTTATGGTGGAGTCCACTACACTTATTCCATTGTCTGGAAAGTGTGTATCCATGAGTAGCTCCAGCGTTTCTGTACATGAGGTTGTCCAGTTTCCATCTTGCTTCTGTATGAAGCTTTGGACTGCCGGATCCTTAGATCAAATTTTTCGCAGTCGGCTGGCTTCTGAGGTTTCCTCTATTTGCTCGCAGAGCCGAGCAAAGGTTGACCTTTTGGCCTTCCTAACCTCCGTTTTGAAATTCCGTAGGCTGTTCTTATAGGCAGTCCACTCATTGGTGCTTTTTGCCTCGTTGAACAGCCTCCTGCTTTCCTTACTTAGGGAGCTTATTAACGGCGTCCACCACCGTGGTTTGCTCTTACCTATCCTGCTCACGACTTTGCATGATGTGCGCATGGCCTTGTTACAGGCACCTGTGAACTGTTTTACAGTTCTGTCTAGCTCATCCCCTGTTTTTGTTGGGGGCGGCTCTTCCGATAGAAGACCCGATAGGGTAGTTTTGTACTTACCCCAGTCAGTCTTCCGTTTGTCTACAAACTTAGGCCTAGTTTGCATCTGTATGCCTACCTTAAATTCAATAAACCTATGATCAGAAAAGGAGTGTTCTTTTGACACTTTCCAATTGCTTACAAGGTTAGGCGTTTTAGTGGAAACGAGTGTAATATCAAGTACCTCCTCTCTCACGGCTGTGGTGAAGGTGGGAGTGTTACCTATATTACATATTTCTAGGTCGGAGGTTAGTATAAATTCTAGTAAAGACTCACCTCTGTTGTTCGTGTCCGAGCTGCCCCATATGGTGTGGTGGGCATTGGCATCGGCTCCAATGATCACGTCCGCCCCTACTCGGTTGGCTTCTGTGATTATACCATGGAAACCCTCTGGGGGACTTTCCTTCTCATGGGCGAAGTATCCTGAGATCATCCATAACCTATGATTAGAAAGTCCCATTGATACAGTGACAGTGTCGCAATCGCTGTGGTTAGGCATCATAAAAGCGTTGATACTTTTATACGCCAGGACGCACGAGCGTGGCTTACCTGCGTTTTTTACGTACAGTAACCTGTACTTGTCAGAGCCCAGTCCACAGATCTTGGTACCCACGACCCAGGGTTCTTGGATTAGGGCGATGTCGACTCCTCCCTTTGACAGTTGGAGGAGCAGAGCAGCCGAGGCTGCTTTGGAGTGGTGGAGGTTACATTGTATTACCCCCACCATCGCTAAGAGAGTTTTCTGGCACCGGGACGATCGTTACGTCGTTGTCGTCTTCGGTGACAGAGATTAGCGCCAGATTCTCCACTGCTTCGCTAATCTCATCTAGATGGAGAGGTCCGAACATATTCGTGACCCCCATATCTGACATCTCACTGTCTGAATGTGACCGAGGCTCCCATTCCCTCGAGGGGATTGGGGTTCTCTGGTCACTCTTGTAAACATTCAGGGTAGTGGAGCCGAAGCCGTAGCTGATCACTCCCTTACTTTCTGCCAGTGGCGCTAGAGATGCTTCGTTTAAGATGACAATTACTTGCCTTCTCATACCCGCTGCCTCGCTAACTTTGATAACGCTCCAATCCTCAGTTGGAAGCGTGGGGTTGCTGGTCTGAATTTTCTTCAGAATTGTCCTCGGGTCAGAGGGTTCCGTCGGGATCCAGGCTCTCGATCTCGGTCTGCTCGGGATCTTGTCCCTTGAGACAGCCTCGATTCGGGCGCCTGGCCAGACTTCCCCCACTTCCCCGATGGCTTGCTTGTACAGGTCCGCTGATCGTTGATCTGCACAAGCCACCAGCTTGATATGTCCTTGATGCCAACCTGCGTCTCTGCAGCAAGGAGCTGGGCCTGGATTCTTCTGGAGAATGTCCAGGTATTTGCCCAAGAGAGCCGCTTCCACCAGTCCACATTTGGCTGGCGCGATACTCCCATCCCGGTGACCTCTGTCAATGACCGCCCATACCAGATGATCTTTCATGATCTCACTGTATGAGCGCTTCGGGAGTCCCTTTTTGTTGGACTGTGGCGAAGGACCCAGTCGTGCCCTTTTTTTCCCTATGAGCGGGGATTCGTCCATCGATCTGTCCTTTCTTTTGGACGCTCCCTGGGTTGCCGCCGACTCATGCTCTTTCGTAACTTTAAGGGCCCACTCGAGTTTCGCCTTGTCTTGATCAGACCGCTTTTCCTCCGGGATGCCCTTAAATTTATCGAGGAGTTTGTAAGCCGCCCTTCTATCCCTGTAGGCTCTGACGGACGGTTTCACCTCTTTTTTGCTAGATGTCGCTTTATTCAGCTCTGCATCATTACTAGTGCTAGGCCCGGGTTTCGTTAGCCTGCTACTTGTGTTGTCCTTAGAGGACGGGAGTCTCCCTTTACGGGTGGACTTTTTGGGGAACTTTCCGGGAATGGATTGTTGCCCACACCAGATCCGATTGGGCGGCCTGCTTGCGCAGGGTGGGATTCCGAGCTGTTGCCCGTACCCACCTGGTGGTTGTTACCTCAGTTTGCACTACCCATTGAGGGGGGGTGCAATTTATACCTTTTGCCAGGTTTCCTCAGACTCAGAAGACTCAGTTACCCACACATTATTTGAATGCTGTAGATGGACCACAGACAGGGAACTCTAAAAATCAAATATGGAGAAAAGCTTCGAACCCAAAAGTGTTATAGACTACATGTTAGAGAGCAAGGAAAGCTGGGACAAGATACACAAACTTGTCAAATTTATTATCAGCACAAAAGAAGAAGATGAGAAAAATGGCACGAAAGATATGAACTCTAGAAAGAATAGTGTATTGAAAATATATGTCTTGTCCGTCAAGTCTTTTGTCCGTCTAGTTTTGTTCGTCTAGTCTTGTCTTATCGGTCTTCTTCTAGTTTTGTTCGTGTTGTCTTGTCGTCTAGTGTTGATCGTTTATTCTTGTGAATCTAGTCTTGTTCGTCTAGCTTTTTTCGTCTAGTCTTGTCTATCTAGTCTTGACCGTCTATGCCCTCCTTGGTACTGTAGTTGACAACATACCCGCCTTTCAATGCAGGAGATCCGGCTTCGAATCCTGGCCGGGGAGGCGACAACTAGGGCGGTTTTCACCAACCGTCCGGTCTGCCCACCCTGAATGAATGCAGAATATGCGATACCGGGGTGGCGCATACTATAAGCCAAAGTGGAATAGAGGGTCTTGACCGTCTAATCATATCTGTCTAGTCTTAATAAAATAAGTTTAAAATTCAAATTTATTTACTTAATTACATTTGTAATGTTTGTGTTGGTACCATTGTACTGTCGAGCTTCGAGCTGTCAGTTTTGCTGTCAGTTTTGGCTGAGGCGTCCGTAAACAAAGCGGTTAGTGTAGATAGATTTAGTGTAATTGAGAATTTTGGCAGAAATACGAGGAAAACTGTAGAAAATTCGGTGGGAAAGTGAGAAGGAAACATCGAAATGGCAATTAGGACTTTCGGCGATAAGCCGATCAGTTTCCAATTGGAGGAAAATGGAGAATATTATTGCGTTGGTTCAGAGGTTAGTTGAAAAAAACACACCACTAATTTAATTCCTTTAATAACATTATTATTATTAAATCGTTACCTGGTCTTTGTTGTGACTTGTTCAGATTTGTAAATATTGTCCTTCCATTATTTTTATTTTCACAATCATAAGAAATGTGTTCAGTAAGAAATGTTCATAGTCTATTTTAGGGTCCATTTAATTGACTAAGACTAAGCAAAGCCATTGGCAAATTTTGGTGTACATTTGTTTATTAAACTTTTGCAATCAAACCAACCAGAATATGTGCATACTGAAGAGAATATTGCTGCTTTGGATGCGAGTATAAACTGAAATAATCACCACTGATCTCAAAAACATGAAATGTGTGTCCATTCACTGTAACGTTTAGATTTTAACTAAAACGTTTTTTTGGCAAATTGTCCTCCCTTTGGTATCCTTCACCTCCACTCGGTTGGCTTACTCCACTATACTTCAGTGCAGGGCTGCTGGTTCCAGTGAAACCAATTTAATGTTAGACGGGTAAAATAATAACTTTACTCATCCACTACTTGTTAATTTTATTTTCACACTCTCTTTACAATAGCTAATTTTTATCTGCCCACATGTTGCACATCCTCTCGGTTCCTCTGGTGTAATCCCCACTCTTTAGAATATGGTAAGAGTGAGGGATAACACAAGCAACCTACCGCACAATATCACCAGTGCTATTGAACAAGTTTATTACCCTACAGTGGCAACATCGTAACATCACTTACAAGATTTGAAGCCACAGGACTATCTAATTCAGTGAATGGGACTTGTACTGTGACGTTTATAGATCTTATGTAACCCTACCCTCTCCTCTAATTGTTGGTATACTTACCCATTTAGAGCACCTACTATAGTCCCGATTCCTTTAGAAACTTCAGGATCTGAGTGGGATTCAAGGATTACAACTCCTCTTTATTCATGCAGTGGACCCCAAATAGAGTTGTAGATATGGTGGTGACGACTTGTACTGCGACCTTTATAGATCTATTGTACCCCACCCTCCTCCTCCAAGTGTTGGTGTACTTACCCATTTAGAGCGCCTCCTCTATTCCTGATTCCTTTAGGAATCTCAGGATCTGGGTGGGATTCAAGGCCTGCAGCTCCTCTGTGTTCAAGCAGTGAGCCCCAAGGTACATCTGTCTCTTGCGGAGTAATGCTCCGCAGTCTTTGAACAGATGTATGGGGGTTTCCTCTGCTGAACCACAGAATCTGCATCCATCATCCTCCTCTAGGCCTAGGGCCTTGAGATGTTTCGTAAGTGCCCCGTCAGGGCTCCTGTCAGAATTCTGAGCTTGTTCCTGCTTAGTTTTAGGCAAGCTTTAGTTCTCTTCTGGTTAAAAGATCCCAGCATCACTTTGGATTGCCTTAGCCCTGGAAGTTCTTCCCAGGTTTTCATCCATTTTCCTCTTATTTCTTCATCTAAACTTTTGCGGATGGTGTTCACGCTCATACCGCAAAAGGGTTCCGGACCTATAAAGGGGATACTGGATCCCTTGTTTGCTAGGTGATCGGCTTCTTCGTTTCCGTCTATACCAGTGTGTCCTGGTACCCAGTATAGCGTTACTTTATTATCCCTGCCAAGCTTGTTCAGCTTCCCCACACAGTCCCATACCAGTTTGGATCTGATGGTGTATGAGCTAATGGCCTTGATGGCTGCTTGGCTGTCTGACAGGATAGCAATTCGTTTTTTGCGGTAATTCCTGTCGAGGTTAAACTGTGCACATCTTTCGATTGCGTGTACCTCTGCTTGGAAGATACTTGGGGATGTTCCCATGGATTCGGAGTATCTGGTACGACGTCCAAACACTCCTGCACCAGTTCCTTCCTTTGTCTTCGAACCATCTGTATACCACTTGATGGCATTTTGCTCTATGTGGTATGCTGAGGATTCGTCGCTCCAATTGGCTTTACTACTACACATTGCTGTGTAGTTTTTCTCGAAGTGGTATTTGCATACCATTTCGTCTTTTGGTACTTCCAGCCAGGGGATCTTGGCAGCGAGGCTGCTTCGGTCTCTGCTCCCGATTATTTTACCTCTGCCCATTCCTTCCTTGCTGAATCTTACGATCGCCGATCTGGCGGCGCTCTCCACCACAAGGTGCAGCGGAGTCAGATCCAGCAGCAGCTCCAATGCTGCTGTTGGACACGACCCCATCGCCCCCGTGATGCAGACACACGCCAGTCTTTGAATCTTCTCAAGCTGTTTCCTCATAGAGGCCAGCTTGATTCTACTTCCCCACGCAACCGCCCCATAAGTGATTGCAGGTCTCACTATCATGGTGTACATCCATCGCAGGATAGTGGGGTTACAACCCCACGTTTTTCCTGCCAGATTTCTGCACACCATTAGGGCGCGTTTGGCTTTACCTACCACTGCCTCAGTGTGTCTATTCCATAGGAGTTTGCTATCTAGTGTGATACCCAGATACCTTATCTCCTGTTGGTATTCTACTGCCTTCCCATCTATGAGTATGGGATGTAGGCAGTTTAGTTTTCTTCTTCTAGTAAATGGTATCACCATGGTTTTGCTCGGGTTGAGTCTCAATCCACTGTTTGACACCATTTACTAGTTACTTTAAGGCCTCTCTGAACAATTTCACAGAGCGTTCCCTCAAATTTTCCTCTGGCCATTATGACTATGTCATCGGCGTAACCTTGACATTTGATGTCTAGGTCGTTTAGCCTAACCAGTAGTTCATCAACTACCAGGCTCCACATTAGCGATGATAGTACACGTCCCTGTGGGCACCCTCGAGTTGTGGAGGTCTTAATGGTGTCTTTTCCCACTTGTGTCTCCGCCGTTCTAGTTCTCAGCATTTCTCCCATCTACTTTGAGATAGTGCTGTCTATATTCCTTCTTTCGAGAGCTGCCCTGACAGCCTCGTGTGAGGTGTTGTCATAAGTGTTGTCCTCTATATCCAAGAAGGCACATATCGCTACTTCTTTTATCTCTAGTGCTGCTTCTATTTCGTTTGTCAGCTGATACAGGGCGGTTTCTGTGGAATTCCCTGCTCTGTAAGCATGCTGACTCCTGTGTAGTGGTGTACCTACCAGCACTATAGTCCTAAGGTAATTATCAATCACCTTCTCCATTGTCTTTAACATAAAAGATGTTAGACTAATGGGTCTAAATGACTTCGGTTGAGTGGTGTCTTTCTTCCCCACCTTCGGTATAAATACCACCTTAGCGCTTCTCCATAGCTCCAGTATATATCCGAGCGCTAAGCTACTTATAAAGATATTTAGAAGATACGGCATTAGTTCTCTCTCTCCCTTTTGTAGGAAGGCAGGAACTAGTCCGTCCAGGAACTAAGTGCCGATAGCCCATCTGATTCGGTTTTCCGTACAGATGGACGCTGCCCTCTTCCAGTCGGCCCGACTTGGTTTCCGTGGTTGCATCAAGTCCTCGGTCTCCCTGTATCCTCTACATCCCGGAAAATGGGTTTCTAGTAGGAGGAGAGCTCTTTGCTCTTCATCCTCCGTGAAGGTCCCATCCGGTTTCTTCAGAGTGGTTGTCATTTCCACTCTATCCTTCGCTAGTGCTTTGTGCAGTCTAGCTGCCACCGGCGTGGATTCTATGTTTTCACAGAAGGTCCTAAAGTTTTCCCTTTTTGCCCTTCTGATCTCTTTGTTGTAGGTGGTAAGCACCTCAGAGTATTCTAGCCAATTTCCGTATTGCTTGGCTTTGTTGAAAAGCCTACGTACTTTTGCTCTTAATGTAGACAAATTTTTGTTCCACCATTTTTCGTCCTTATGCTCCTTCACGGTTTTTACCGGGCAGCTGGATTCAAATGCCGTAGTGATTGCTACATTTATTTCTCCTACAGCTTGCTCCAGCACGGTGTAGTGTTTGATACTACCCCGCACTGTCACCTGCTCTAGGTTTTCTTTTAGTTGGGAACTAAACATAGGCCACACAGTTTGTCTGGGGTTTCGAATGGGGGTGTTTTCCTCACTCGCTCCTTCCAGCTCAAACTCTATGATCCTATGATCTGACATTGAGGGCTCACTTGAAACCCTCCACTTTTTAATTAGATTACTTACGTTAGCGCTACCTACCGTAATATCCAGTAACTCATTTCTGACTTTAGTGACAAATGTTGGTGTGTTCCCAACATTGTACACAATTAAGTTCTCTTTAATGAGGTATTCTAAAAGGTACTCACCCCTCTTATTAGTGTCCGTGCTGCCCCACATCTCATTGTGTGCGTTCGCGTCACATCCCAGGATGAGTGGCAGCCTTCTCCTAATACAGTGTTCCACCAGCTTTTGTACTTCAATGGGTGGTATGCTGTTACCATCGCCAGGGAAGTATGCTGATGCGATCACTACTTCGCGGTGGAGACCCTCGATCTTGATGAGGGCCTGAATCGGTACTAAATCCCGCGTTAAAAATTCTGAAAGACATAAGTAATTTATGCCATTTCTTACCATAATGCAGGTTCTAGGGGAGACCTCACGGCTGTCCCATACCAACTTACATTCCCTGTTGCTAAGGCCTCTGATCTTACCTCCGTAGGTCCAGGGTTCTTGAAGCAGCGCTAGCCCTAGGTGCTGCTTGGTGAACATCCTAGCCATCACAGCTGAAGCTGCTTTGGCATGATGGATGTTCACTTGGGCTATTTTGGTGCGCCTGCTGGTCATTCTTGTTTTGGGACAGGAGGCGGCAAGTCCTCCTCTGTCCCTACAAGAACATCAACCTCTGCCTCTGTAGACATGGCTGGACTGCTCATGTCTACGAGTGTGAGGTCAAGGTCGTCTTCCCGGGAATCCGGGCTGACTTCCTTGTTCTCTGTGTCGGTTAGGTCCCGTACACATGGATTATTTTTACTTTTGGAATTCATATAAATCCCACGAGTCGCAAGGGAACTAAAGGTCCACCACATCAGAGCCCCGCTTGTAGCTGTAGTGGTAAGGCTGGATACCCTCTGAGGTCGCCAGGTATCAGAGGGGCTCCGTAAGCGATGGCCGGTTGCCCTTGGCCATCAACCAGTCCCTTTGGCACGGGTCGCATGACACCTTGGGATTAAGGGTTTGGAAGTTCTTGGTTGTTCGCCCTCCGCCGAACGCCCCGACCGGAGTTGTTCCCGTCGTGACGTCCAACGGTATGTTGCGAAACTAAGCCCTCACACCGCGACAAGGTGACTTCCACGTGAGGGTAAAATAGAGTTGCTAGCCATTCTCTTCTTCTTCTTATTTCGAATAAGCCTACTTTGGACCATATTTGTCGTGCATGCATCGTTGATGCATCTTCTGCCAGTGTAACTCCTTTCTCTCTTTTGTACCTCTCCTTCCAGGTTTTTCCTGAAATGCATGTACTTCCTTCAGGGTGTGTTTCACAGACTGTCTGTTTTGGAGATCTCTTATTGCCAGTTCTTTAATACCCTTCTCAGTTTCTGTTAGTGCTATGAAGTGGTATGAAGCTTCTTGTTTTGCCAGAAGGTGAACAGACGGTTGGTTAGTCAGTTTGGAGGCAATCTTGCAACATGGCTATAGAAAGCTACCCTTTTTTTCCTTCTATAGTCAGAGAGCCTATCAATATATTTTTATAGCTCAAAGGTATGTCACCTTTGGAATTCCCTATCTTCCTTTACTGGGCCTAGGATCTTTCTGAGGATTCTCCTCTCTCTGACTTCCAATTTCTCTAAAAGATATCTTCGGTTCAAGGAAAGACACTCCATGGTATACAGGGCTTCTGGTCATAAGACTGATATGCAGTGCTTAAGTTTCAGGTTGTGTGACAGACATTTCTTGTTGTAGGTGTTCTTAGTCAGTTATTATTATTATTAGCTTATGGTATTACAAACAAAAAATATAACAAGTATAAAAATACACTATGCCAGTCGACAATAAATAAACAAGTGATTTCATAAATTAATGTGCAGATTATTCAACCACTGCACAGCCTGAACTGAAGCCTTCATGAACTCATCCATGGATCCGGAGAACGCTCTTCTTTCACACTCCATAACAATGTGATGAATTGTTTGTTCCACATCACCACAATCACAACTAGGGGAAGATTTTAAGCCCTACTTATGAAGCAATGATTCACATCGACCATGGCCAGTTCAAACCCTGTTGATAGCAGCCCAAATTTTCCTTGGTAGGTCAAAGCCAGGAGGAGGATGGTTTGCATTAAATAAGGGCTGCCACTCATGAGGAACTTTGATGCACCATTCACTTTCCCATTCTTTTGTGGCACTGAAGCACTACTAAATGGCTCTTGAGCTGTTTGAATGGGTGGAGACCTAGACTTCAAACGATGAAATCCTCCAATTACATCACCATGAATAGACTGGTTCGCTGTTATTTTGTGGAACTCTCTGGGTCCAAGTTCTTCATTCTTCTAAGTCTTGGAGGTTCAATAAGGCAACCAGAAGACCTGAGTGGATTTAATAATCCACTCCGTAATAAGTAATAATTCGCATAGTCTGATTCAGACCAATATCAATCTTCCGAACATGTGAGCTGTTCATCCAGACTGTACAATAGTATTCCGCTGCAGAATAAACCAGCCCAATAGCTGAAGTGCAGAGCATGGGAGCAGAAGCTCCCGAAGTAGAACCAGCGAGTTTGTGAAGAATGTTGTTCCTCGTTCTCAGTTTAGCAGCACTGTCAGGTAGATGTTTATGGAAAGACAAAGTTCTATCCAGAGTAACTCCAAGGTACTTGGGATGAGAGTTGTAAGGTAGGTTAGGTTAGGTTTTTAGGAGTCCCATTGAGTGACAAATTTAGGGTAGTTTTTGACTGCCTGTTATTCAAATGAAAGAAACAGGTCTCTTTTTTGCTCGAACTTGGAGTCAAACATAATTTTCTAAAATATGCACTCAAAATGCTCAGATCAGTGTTTATATTTCTCTCTATCTCATCCACAGAGGAATGTTGAAAAGCAAGTGCTAGATCATCGATATATGCAAACTGGCAGGAGGATGTAGCTAGTATATCCGCGATGTACAAATTAAACAACAGTGGTGAATGCACAGATCCTTGAGGGAGCACATTATTGAGAACTTTCAGTTTGCTACACTTATTATTCATTAGTACTTGTAGCTTCCTATTGGATAGCATATTGTTTAGCAACTGTGTCAGTAACTTGCATCCTGTTAGTTTAAGGAACTTGTAAACAACTTCATCTCTCCAAACCGTATCGTATGCAGCTGTGAGGTCTACAAACACAGCTCCACTCTTCAATCGTTTTTTGAAGCCTGACTCGATGTAGGTTGTCATAGCCACTACTTGGTCTTCACAACTTCGATACTGTCTGAAACCCGCCTGTTCAACTGGAAGGATGTTGAAAAGTTGAGGATCCTGTTATAAATGAGTCATTCAAGTAGCTTATAACAGACACTTAATATAGCAATTGGCCTGTAACATTCAGGACGATCAGCAGGCTTTCCTGGTTTAAGGAAGGCTATAATCTTAGTACACTTGAATTCTGGGGGTAAGTTTCCCAGTAAGTACAATGTTATAAAACAACTGTGACATCCACTTCCTTGCATTCTTTCCACTATGTGTGAGAAATTCAGGATGTATTTCATCCATACCTGTGGCTGTTCCATTTTTCATCCCCTTTAGGGCAACCTAAAGCTCGTCTTCAGTGAAAGGAGCAAAAGATGTTGAAGTGCACTTTCTTTTCATAAAGGGCAGTTCTTGTCTGATTAACCTCTTATGGTATACATCAGGTTTCACTTTCGACTGGCCAGCAATACAACTAACAACTTGGTTCGGTGTAACTGCTTGTTCGGGCTGAGAATTATGAGGCAGTCTTCAATAGGTTCCACGCTTTTCTACTGTAATGCTTGAAATTCATGGTCTGCGTAGTTTCATTCCATCTACTCCGTCTGGCTTCATCTAAATTATGAAGAAGGTCATCAGCAATATCATTTCCTCCATTCTTCTGATATTCAGTGTAGAGCTTTTCACAAGCCTCATTCCAACCTGGAATATATTATTTCTTCATTCCTCTAGGGATGTGCTTCTTGGCTGTTGTAAGTATGGCTTAGTCAGTTGATAGGCTAGTTCTAACTTGTTGACTCTCATGGATAATGATGCTCTTTCTGATAAGTTGGGTTCAATCCATTTGCCTAGATGCTTAAATTTCGCAGTCCTCTTGATGTTGTTTCCCTGCTCTAGTAACATTATCTCTCTGTTTGCTACTTTGATGTTGGTGAAGAATTCTATTTTCTCCAGCGACACTTGAAGACCCACTAAGGCAGCCTGTTCTCTGAGGCAATTTACCTGCATTGTTGCCATTTCAAGAGAATCAGCAATTAGTGCCATGTCATCTGCAAAGGCCAGCCAATCTACAACCAGTCCATCATTCTTATGTCCTAGGTAGATACCACTGTGAACACCCAAGTTGATCAGTTTTCAAGTAGATTAAGTGATATAGTTTCAAGTAGATTAAGTGAACGGACCCTTGTTATCTGGTTACAAAAAGTGGAATCTGGTTACAAAATGTGTAATCTGGTTACAAAAAGTAATTTAAGACCCCTATGTAAATCCTTATGGAATTTTGGTCCAGAACTCTTATAGCCCTTCTACTAACAAACAGTTGTATTTTCATATATAACTGTTACTCGACATTATTTAACTAGAAAGAAATGAAAAGAAATACATTCTAGATGGTTACATACCTTATTATTTAGTACATATTTGGGTTAAACTGGAATAAGAGTGCTCATAGATATACGCAACCCAATGTTCGAAATGTCAATTTCCGTTAGTTTGAATTGTGGCACGGGAGGCGCTGAACCAAGGGCGTACCCAAGATCTGTACTAGGGGGGGGGGGCAGTTCATATTTGTTTCGAGGATAATTAAATGAATTATGCATTATTAAATAAAGTATCAATATGTCGTACAATTTCAGAACTGCTCGCCGTGCTCTTTGCACTCGAAGACGCCAGGGTGAGGTTTTAATAATATTATAGGTATTTCTGTGCGGCGAGGTGGATTCTGTGTACGTTATCAATCGTACGTGTGTGTTATCAATCATAACTTATCATTAATCGCGGACTGTTACATACGTGTGTGTTATGATTTATTTACATAGTCCACGAACTGTACAATAATGGGCATTTACAATAGTGGTCGCAGATAAAAGTAATTACCCATTAATGTATGCGTGTGAAGAAAAAATAAAACATTATTTCACTTCACAACTTAAAACAAAATCACGTTTGATATTGCCTGTTTTTGAGTTTTACGGAGTAGGCCGAATGACGCGCAATTCATGAACTTCCGATTTTCGGCTTGGCCAAAGCTGCGGCTAGTTTATGGCCGAAAACGAAAATATGGCCAAATCATGATTTTTTGGCCGAAAATGGCCGAAAACGAAGCTTTGGTCGGTCAATCTAGAAAAAAACCTAGACTCATATATGACCACAAATGTAGGATGTAGTTCCTGACACGCTCTTGTAGAGCCCGGCCACACGATGCATTATCGGTGCGGTGCGGCACCGCACTGCACCGCAATTCATTCGAGTTATGGGGTGCCACACCGGCGGTGCGGCACAGCAATCGAACGGTGTTTACCGCGGTTTAACTTATTTTTAAAATCATCGTGTGTTTTATCCCATAATACTGGTTTTTTTTCGAAATATACTAATCGAGTAAGGTACCGTCACTGAACTCGAAAGGGGTCAAAAGTCAAGATTTCTTGAAAATTAAGAAAAATTGTCAAAAAATGCGGTTTACGTCTTGAATTTTTTCCAATGAATTGAACAAAAAATTAGGTTTTTTTTTACGAGCCTTACCAAGTTCCGCCCCCGCAGGGGGCGGCTGTAGGTGCGTTTTAAATTTTTCACTTTTTCCGTAAAAACTCGGTTCCTCTTGGGCGTCGAAAAGGGAAATTGTCATTTTCTGTTGTAAAACTGAACAGGCCTTCGACCCGTGTCCGTCTGCCGCTCGCAAGTCCCACATGGCGTCCTCTAGGTGCCAAAAACAGGAGATCGTTTCTAGCACCTTTGAGGAGCAATTTTTGTCCGCGGCTCGATTTTTTTACTGCCTTCTCTTGCCGCGTCGATTTCACGTTTTTTGACGTCATGCGGAAAAGTACGCGACCGTCGGTTCACCCGGTGCGGCGGAAAATGTAAGCGAAAAAAAAAACCGTTTTTTTCATCACATCTGTGGACGCCGTTCTCTTGATTGAAGAGCGCCGTGTCTCCAAACCGGTTCGTTCGATGCGAGATATTTACCCGCAACCGGCGGTGGAAGAATCTGGTACCTTCGGCATCCTGTTCCCACTCTGGGTCAATTTTAATACAAAAAACGAAAAAACGCGATGTTTTTTTCACCTAATTTGCGGGGATCCCTCTCCCGGGATACCCAACAGTCGGATCGGGACCGGACCGGCACCAATCGATTCGGCATAGTGTCTTTAAGTTTGTTTTGGAGTTTAATTGCGATTGCGTGCCGGACGGCGCCGGGAGGCCCGAAAAACCATGTTTTGCAGAAGTACGCGAGAATACTCTGGGATTCGCTAAATTAAATAGCTGGGCCTCGCGGTGGTGGTTTCTGAATATAGAACGAAAGGGTCTATAAGGCGATAGGAACGATGCATCGCTCGATCGCATTTGGGGGTCTCGACGCCCGTCCAAACTCGAAACGAATTTTTCAAAATTGAGCAAATTGAAACCTTCAATATTCGGTGAAATGTTTTAGAATTGTATTGCTCTTTTCAGGAATTATAGCCCCACGTGTATACTTTCGAACGACACCAGTCTCGGCGCATTACACCTCCGGGGACGTTCCGCAGGACCCAATTCGCGAAGTCACTTTTTTTTTACCTCTTCAAACGGAAACGCTTAAAAAAAAATTACATTTCCAGTCCAACAAGTGCATGCCCGGTGAAAAGGCCAACAGTATGGCGTTTGAATTTCTCAAATCCATCAACGGCTTCGCACTCCAGGTCAAAAATACTACGACCATTGCTTGCCGCTGAATCGCCAATTTACACTTACAGCTGATCATTCTGACACTATTTTCGCTCAGGTTATGTGGAAATGTCATTGTTGAAGTTTATCCGTTTATGATTATTCGTGTGCTTGTGGAAAGATAAAATTAAAGAAAGAAAAAAAAATTAAAGAAATTAAAGATAAAATTAAAAAAAAAAAGAATCAAAATTCTGATTTTTCGCTCAATGTTAGGTTGAAATTCAAATAAAATTCAAAGAGATATCTTGAAATCTCTAAATTGCAGATTTCGGCGACTCTGGCTCTTGATTAGCAACACATAGCAACGTCAAAATTAGCATTTTTTCACAAATTTCTACAAGAAAACGAAGTTTTTTCACTTTTCTTTTAGCAGATTCTTAAAATTCAGAGTATTTTACATCAGAAACAGTTGCTTCCCTTCACATTTGAATTCCAAAATTTATTTCATAATCCGCGATATTTACGAGTTTTTTTTTAGAATAATTGGAGCTTTTAAATTGAATTTAAATTCCAACGGTACAACACGCGTCTTCCTCGAATGTATATCAACAGAGTTATTGGCGAAAAGCTGTCAGTTTTACCATTTCACTGCGGAAGGAACAGCCATTTCAATATTTATTGACATTTTCGATTCAAATTCGAATACAACTCATCAAGTTCTATTAAAATATGTTGCATGAATTTTCTGCGGCTGATTCGTGATTCGGATAATTTTACATGGGGGATGATGTAAGTGTTTCGGTCATCTGGTGATTTAAAATCCATTTTTCAAACGGTGGGAATTAAGAGTATTCTACAAGAATAGTTGAAAATTACACATTTAATTTGGAATCTAAAGGTGTATTCCTCGACTTCCTAGCGGGTATAACAAGAGAGTTTTTGTTGAAAAACGGTCAGTTCAACTACTTGACGGCTGAAGGAAAAGCCATCTCGAAATTTATCCGGATTTTCTTTTTAAAATCGAATAGTGCTCATTGAGACCCATTGAAATGTGCTGCATGCAAACTTTTTGCGGCTGATAGCCACGACATGACGAACGTTTAGAAATGTGTGTTAAATAATTTTAACACAGATGAATAGAGCGCACTTTCGTTAACAAACGCATTAAGTTTTATATAGTTTACAAGAGTTATATATAAATTGTACATGTTTCTATTGAAATTTACATATTTGTGGCCGATTGCCCTGACACAGGATTTTTTTAATAATGAAATACTTGCAAATATATTTTTTTTGTTCAATTTTCCGAAGCCTAAGAAACATGCTCATTTTCATTTTTCCAGTGCGAACTGTTTTGGCGGAAGAGCATTTAAAACCCGTGTAAATTGAGTGACGAAATTCAGAGAAGGGGTACCCCTTCTAAAATTTTTATAAAATTTATCTTAAAATTTTATATTTTTTACTTTTGCGACCAAACCGAAGGTTTTTACAAAATTTTCAAAACATACTTTTTTGTAGACACCGACGTCTTACATACGGATATCCCGGTTATAATTTTCCACCTTGCGGCATTGACGAGATATTTCCATAAACTTGTTGACGAGAAAATCATTCTTCACGACGTCCCCATTGGAGTGGGAGCTTTCAAATTTTGTCAACTCATACCTCTGGTGGATACCCACATTCAGTATAAGTTTCATTGAAATCCTTCAATTATTAATATATTTTTTCGCAATTTTTGAATATTTTGAAATTTTCGCGTTCGAATTTGATCGGAATTCATGATTCACATGTCTGGATTTGTTTAAAAAATGATTTTAGTATGTTTCACACAACGTGGAACAATAAAATTGCACACATTTGTAGAGAATTAGCCAATCTATGATATCTTTCAGTTAGTTTTGCAAAATATTATATCTGGCGGCGGCCGTCGCCCCTCAAACTCGATCATAACAGAAATTAATAAATTCAAATAGCTATAAAATGAAAACTGCAAGAGATATATTGAAATTTCTTTCAGATCTGTATAGATTATACATTTTTCTATTGAAATTGACGTTTTGGTATCTTCGTGGCCGATAGCCTGGATACGTAATTTTTTCTAATAAAGAAATACTTATTGAAAATTTACAAATATATATTTTTTTCAAAGGCTCCGAAGTTGCATGCATTTAGCACTATTTTATATTTTGTCTTTCTTTGAATTTTATATTTTAAGATACCATTTGGTTTTACCCTTGGTTTTACCTTGGTTAGATTAGGTTGTCCGCCGCGAAGCGGGAAGATAAATCAAGACAACATACGCGCGGCAGCGCGAACTCTCGGTCCAATGTAGGACAAAGTGGCAAGGACCGTTGGTTTTACCTTGGTTAGATTAGGTTGTCCGCCGCGAAGCGGGAAGATAAATCAAGATAACATACGCGCGGCAGCGCGAACTCTCGGTGCAATGTAGGACAAAATGGCAAGGACCGTTGGTTTTACCTTGGTTAGATTAGGTTGTCCGCCGCGAAGCGGGCAGTTAAATCAAGACAACATACGCGCGGAAGCGCGAACTCTCGATCCAATATAGGACAGTGTTGCAAGGAATGTTGGTTTACCCCGGGTAAAATAACAGGACAGATAAATCAAGACAACATACGCGCGGTAGCGCAAGCTTTCGATACAATATAGGACGGTGTGGCAAGGACCGTTGGTTTAACCCCGGTTAGATTAGGTTGCACACCGCTAAGCGGCAGATAAATCAAGACCTTCAAACTCGGACATAACAAAAATTAATAAATTCAAATAACTATAAATTGATAACTGCAACAGATATTTTGAATTTTTTTTTCAGATATATATATATATAGATTATAGATTTTTCTATCTAAATTGACGTTTTGGTACCTTTGTGGTCGATAGCCTTGACACAGGATTGTTTTTAACAAAGAAATATTTATTGAAAACTTGCAAATATATTTTTTTGTCCAACTCTTCAAAGTCTACCAGACATGCATTTACAACTTGATCTACAATAAGCTAAAGTGGCAAAGTCTGTTAGCCTGAAAGAAAAGCGAACGAAAAATTAAGACAAATTACAAGCGGTAGCGCGACCCAAGGGATCAAAAATAAGATAAAGATGTAAAGCTAAATGTTGGTTTAACCTAAGTTAGGCTATTAGGTTAGCAAAGCGCCATAGAAATCCAGACCACATACGCATCCCTCGAAGTCAAACCGGAACTGATACTAATGGATTCAAATAGCAACAACTTGAAAACTGCAATAGATATAATAAAAACTCTTTCAGATCTATTAAGATCATAGATATTTCTATTGAAACAATTTGACCATTTTCGAATTTTCATGGCCAATAACCTTGACACTGGATTTTTTAAATAAAGAAATACATGAAAATTAAATCAAAGTTGACATTAACGTCAGTTGAGTAATTTATTGGTTATTATTTTTTTTGGTGAAACTTTTAGTAACATAATTTTGCTAAGTGTTGCTAATTGTCTAAGAGCAAACTTACTATAATTGGAGGAGTGATATTGGAAATCAAGAGTTGCCAACCTTCATAAAAGGAGGTTACTATATATGATGAAGTGAAGTTAATAAGTAAGGCTTGCAATTTTGACGAAAAAAAAGACAACAATGTAACTTTAACAAATAGTTGGTGAGATTATGTTTTAGTATGTTGGTAACTCAAAAACACAAGATACCAACTTGATTAAAACAATATGTTGGTTATGTTGAACGTCAAAGTTGACAACATCAATGTTACTTAATCAATTTAAAGGTTATAAAAGTTTTAGTGAGATTTTCAGTAACTTTTTACTCCACAGCTGATATTCTATCGTCCATGTTGTACACCTTAGGAACTAATATCACATCGTTAGATATAGTAACCTTTTTATGAACGTTGGGAACTTTTCATTTCTAATATCACTCCTTAAATTAAAGTCACTTTGATTTCAGACAATTGATAACATTATATGATTAAGTACACCTCAAAAGTGTTTGATTATATTATTTTACAAACCTGACAGCATTAAAATCATTTGAGACGGATGAATTATTAGTTAATATTCTGTGCAGTAGGAATTGTACATCTTGCAACTCATACAACCTTAGCTGATGCGCTTTCTACAAGAATCGCGCAGCTCGCAATTCTGATTACTCTTTCATATACAAATGTCAAAATTCATTAAACAATTTCACCCTCATCAATTATTCCACCTTTAGCAACTATTCCATTATTTTCAACTCTTCCATCCACAAAAACTATTCCATTCCGAAAAATACGATCCACATGTACTAGTCTTGTACTAAAGATATAAAGAAATCAATATCAATATTATCGGTACTCATCGTAAGAAATATAAATATTAATATTTTAAAAATAAACACGTCGATACAATACTGCGGTGGCGGCACGATGCACTCCGCTGCCGTAGCGCAATACCCCTCCCCGCCTCGTCTCGCAGGTCAGAACCGTGGCGTGCCTACGGTGCGAAGCCGCACGGCGGCCTAACGCATCGTGTGACATGGCATAGTGATTTATATGTAGGATGCCGTTGCGGCACCGCTCCGGCATACGTAACGCATCGTGTGGTCTTACCCGTAGTGACCCATATTCCAGAAATAATTTTTTATCAATTATGAAAGAAAATAATTTTTGTATTTTAAATTCTCAGCCTCCTAAAACAAAACACCTTTTAGTATTATTCCTGGGCTGACAGTTTTAGTAAATGTGTTCATTGTATTATCTGGAGGAGACATGGCAGACAAGACTATAGTCCATTTTTTTTAAGAATGCAGTACAGGGAAGATAGAGCTTATTTGACCTTGTTCTCTGATTGGCTTAAATCGCGGAGAAGTTCACACCGAAGATATTTACTCCATCTCAACCTCTATTCTCTCTTTCTTTTGACATACATTTGCAGCTGTTAGTTATCAATGGCTGCCGTGTTAATTCACAATTGTCATCTGATCTGTTTGTATCATTTCGAATTTATTGCGTTTTTGTCCATTTATTTGTTTGTATTTTATTACTATTGATGCCATTTGATGAGTCTTTAATCAATAATAATAAGAAAACATTAATAATTTACCAATTTTATATTCAAGTAACTATATTTGAATTTAGCGCCAAATTTTGTAACTAGATTGAATATTTGTCATAGTGTAAATCAGGTTTCTAGTTACTGCATTCTTAAAAAAATGGACTATAGGCTGATCTATCCCATTTATTTTATCCATTTGTTTCTTACTTTTAGGTGGGAAACTATTTACGCTTGTTCAGGGGCTCCCTGTACAAACGTTACCCTGGCATGTACAGACGTTCCATAACAAATGAAGAACGTAAAAGACTAATAGACATAGGCCTAAGTCAGCATGTTCTAGCCAGCAGTGTTTCGCTTCTCCGAACCTCCGAAGTTGAAGACATAATCGAAGGAAATGATGATAAGTAAGTGGGTTTCAATAAATTCAATTTATGAATAAATACATTTTTTGTTGGTTATAGGTTTTTGTTGTAGTCGTTTTTTGGCTTTATTTTTTTGGTTTACATTATTGTTTTAGGTATAAGGCCGTATCGGTGCACACCACAGAGCCTCCACTGCCTAGAGAGGGAAAGACCAAGAAGAACATGCAATGGGTGCCCTCATTGCCTAATTCCAGTCACTTGGATGCGGTGCCACAGGCGACTACCATCAACAGAAATCGTGTGGCATCCAAAAAAGTAAATGACTAAATTAAAGTAACTATTTGACTTCTGTATGATTTTTATAGGTTCGGACATTCCCACTTTGCTTTGACGATAGTGATCCGCAAGTCCATGGAGAAAATGCATCTCAATCAGAAATACTTGTCCCCATTCGCCTTGACATGGAAATCGAGGGCCAAAAGCTGAGAGACACTTTCACATGGAATAAGAACGGTGAGCCGAATCCAAACATCTCATAATTCTATTTTAAATTCTGGTTTTCTTTCATTAATAGAGAGTCTTATTAGTCCGGAACAGTTTGCCGAGGTGCTCTGCGATGATCTCGATCTAAATCCACTGACGTTTGTCCCGGCCATTTCACAGGCAATCAGGCAGCAACTTGAAGCATTTCCCAATGAACCTTCAGGAATCATCGAGGAGAATTGTGATCAACGAGTCATTATCAAATTGAATATTCATGTGGGAAATACCTCTTTAGTTGATCAAGTAAGATGATTAAAATACCGATACATTAAAATAAAAAAAGATTTGATAAATAGGATTACAAAGGTAACAATAGACAGAGAAGATTATACCAGGTATACCTCATCTAGACTATACCAAAGATTCTAAATTAGATAGATGAACTAGGTTAGATCAGATAATTCTTTTTTTTTTCGGAGGAAGAGGAAACCTTTTATAGGCACCCTTTAACTGGATAGTGTAGGACTCCATTCTCATCCAGAGATAGTATACCTACTAAAACCACCTCCCCCCTAATTTTCCGCCCTATACAACTCGGCACTGCAATCAGGCATTACTTCAAGTTGTGGGCTCCTCTTTTACATATTTACTCCGTTTATTTACTTTTGCCATTCCCTCTCGTCTTTCTCCTTCTGTTGTATTATCTCCTTGATGATGCCGCCGACGTCATTCCACCTGTCCTCGCTTTCCAGCATCAACTCGGTTAGCGCCCAGGGATCCAGTGCCCCGCCCTTTAATACTTCAAGCTTCGCCCTCTGTCCTGCCCACTGGTCGCAGGTGAACAACGTATACTTGGCCGTCTCCGGTTACATGCACCATTGTCAGGTGGTAGCTCAGCTTCCAGCCAGGGCTTAACGTCTGGTATCAGCCTGTAGGTCCATTTAGTCCTATTATTTTCCCACGACACTTGTCATTTTTGTATAGTTACCCGCCTTTCTTCTTCTTTCACCGCCCTTGCTTCATTCGCCTCCTTGCCATGCGTGCGCTCCGCAATTCTGCCAGAAGCTGCATTGGGATCAGCCTGGCCAGTAGCCGCACCGCATCAGTCGTGACCGGTACTATACGCACAGACTACCCTTATGGTGCTCTTTCTCTAAACCCCTTTCAGAGCATCTCTATTCCTCTGGACCTTGGTGTAGCTGACCCACACCGGTGCCCCATACAGTACGATGATATTCACAACGAATGCCAGCACTCTTCTCTTTTTTTCTGACGCCCCTCCGGTTCTCGGGAGTATCCTCAGGGGGTCGTTCACTCGGCTGTGTGCTTTAGCACTTGCCTCCCGAAGGTTAGATTTTCGTCGGAAACTATTCCCAGGTATTTTACATACTTCTGCGGGCGGATTAACAGCACTGCTTCGGTTTTGTCCGGTGCTATTTCCAGGTGCTTTGCGGTCATCCAATCTTGGATCGTGTCTAGTGCCGCGTTGTTTTTTTTTTCTAACTCCTCTCGCTTTGCTTTGACCACTTGGGCCAGATCGTCCGCATAGGCGACGGCTTCCGCACCGTCCGGTAAGGCCACATTCAAGACTCCGTCGTACAGAAGGTTCCACAAAACGGACCCTTGGGGGACTTCGGCCGTTACTTCTATATCGTCCTGCCCCTCCACCGACAGCCGCCTGTGGCAGAAATAACTCGATTGTCGGTCGACCAGGTATTCGGGCATCTTCCTACGTTCCAACTCCTCGACTATAATACTCCACGGTGCCGAATTGAATGCATTTTTTCACGTCTATCGTCACGAGAGCGACAAGTTTCCTGGTTTTTCGAGATCTTCTTCTTCCTTCTCCAGATTTAGAATGTGTCTTGCGGCCGGGACTGTGGACTTTCCCTTCCAAAACCCGTATTGTCTCGCTGAGAGTGCCGCTTTCCCTGTCAGTTCGTTGGAGATCCTGTTCACCAGGATTCTCTCAAACAGTTTTGCAAAATTGTCCAACATGCATATGGGTCGATAGGCGTCTTGTCGGAGGTTTATAGGGTTTCGGGATAGGCACCAGTCTTGCTGCTTTCCACTAGACCAGATAATTTAGACTAAGTGGACTGTCCTCAGTAGTGTAGTTGACAACATACCCGCCTTTCAATGCGGGGGACCCGGGTTCAAATCCTGGTGTTCGGGGAGGCGACAACTAGGGCGGTTTTCACTAACCGTCCGGGCTTCCCACCCTCAAGGAATGCAAAATATACTATACTGGGGTGGCGCATACTAAAAGCCAAAAGTGGGGGGTTTAATGAGACCTTCCCCTGAATCACTAAAAAGACTAAGTGAACTAGATCATATCAGAAAATCTAGATTATATCAGATGATATAACCTAGACAGACTATAAAACCCTGTCCTAAGGATAACTGGAGTACAAAGGTCTCCTCCAAAAGCTTCTCTGGCCAACAAAATATGTAATGAAGCTGCTTCCTGCTTAGATGAACAGCAGACGAAAAGGAAGAGACAGGATCCAAGCAGGCATGAGCCGCCAGTAGAAAAGGAGAATTAGCTTCAAAGAATAACCCACAAAGTGATTGCAAGGTCATTAGAATTGTGAATGCTGGTTAAAGTCAGCCTGAGCACCAAAAATGAAGAAAAAGATCACAGAGGAGTTATGGGCAGTGACCAGGTCACTAGAAAGAATCTGGTTTGGCTGGCATATAACTCATCATCTCAGTCCTTTTACCCTCTTGAGGGTGTAGTGATACTATTTTCGGTATGTATTTGAATTTGTTGTTTCCATGCATTTCTATCTTGTGCTAGATGTATTGCCTCGTGCATTGAGTGTCCCGTCATTTCTTTTAATCTGTCGGTCCATCTCATATAACTCATTCGTCGCTAAATGATGACAAACTCACCTATCGTGCTAAGACCTGCAATGCGAGCACACAGACAGCTACCGAAAAGGAAGAGTAATTGGAGGAACTTCGCCAACAAATAGATGCTGGAACAATCTATGAATAGTTCCAGGCGCTCGCTGCAAAGGATTGGCCCAAAATGTCATACTGCAGGGTAAAGGAGGGACACAACATTCACTGAGTGGGACATTGCCTGGCGCGTTGACGTGAAACTGTACCCAGACCTAGGTATGCCCAAAGCGCTATTTGAAGCGTATGCCAAACCAGGGAAGTTCATCAAGCAAAAGCCAGGAGTAGGAAACTACCTTGAAGTCGTTACTGTAGACGTTGTTTGTTGTTGCAGGTTTCCTCTTAGACGGTTGAATTCGTCATTGTCGTCGCTGTTGCGGTAGACGGTTGAAGTCGTTACCTTAGACGTTGTTTGTTACCGGCGTCCTGGTAGACGGTTGAATTCGTCATCGTCGTCGCTGTTGCGGGGTTTGTTCGTAGACGTCTGGTAGACGGTTGAAGTCGTTACCGTAGACGTTGTTTGTTGTTGCAAGTTTGTTGCAAGGCATCCTCGTGGAGATCGTTTGCTGATAGACGGTTTCCTAAGCAAAACCAGCTTGCACCTATCAGTCGCTGTTGCGGCATTTGTTCGTTGACATCTGGTAGACGATTGAAGTCGCTACCGTAGATGTTGTTTGTTGTTGTCGGCGTCCTGGTAGATGGTTGAATTCGTCACCGTTGTCGCTGTTGCGGTTTGTTCGTGGATGTCTGGTAGACGGTTGAATTCGTTACCGTAGACGTTGTTTGTTGTTGCAGGCGTCCTGGTAGACGGTTCTCGACGTCATCGCAGACGTTGTTTGTTGCCTGCGTCCTCGTTGACGGTTGAAGGCGTCATCGTAGAGGTTGTTGTTGTCGGCATCCTCGTAGATGGTTGAGGGCGTCATCGTAGAGGTTGTTGTAGCCTGCGACCTCGTAAACGGCTGAAGGCGTCATAGTAGAGGTTGTTGTTTGTTGCAGGGTGGAAGCGGCATCATGAGGCGTACGAGAGGCCGTGTTCGGACCTTGCACTTGGTTTGCTGTGTGAGTTTTTGCGGTGTTCAGTTTCGCGTGTTTTGTGGAGTGATACGCGGTAGAATAATGTATCACTCACGGTTTGCAGAGGAATTTATTTACATGGACGATATATGTACAAATGTACAAGAGATACAAACACTTGTGAGGGAATGAGTGGGGCTGGACTCTCTGAACTGGACTGGTCTGGTAGACTGACTGCTGGCTGAGTCTGGTTGAACTGGCTGGACTGAACTGAACTAGTGTTGAACTGAACTTGCTTGACAGTCTGAACTTCTAGCTGAGTATGGTTGACTGGGTTCACTGGCTGGACTTTGCTGGACTGTCTGGAGTGAACTGGACTCGTTGGTTGGTTGCACCTCCTTGTTCGGGGTTCAGGTATTTATGTTATGTCCAGGTATACTGGTCCCTCATCTGGGGGTGATTATTTTTCAAATTTCGGCTATTTGTCGCTTTGGTGATTACCGATTCTCGGGAAAAACTTCTTGTAATTTCTCCGGGGATTACTCCATTGACCCTAATAAAATATTTTTGGAAATCCGTCAGAAAATATTTGGGTAATCACCGTAATGCCCTCGTAAAACTAAAAGTACAAATATTTCTTAATCTGCTCGAGGATTACATTACCGACCCTAATCAAATATTTTCGGAATTTGTTCGAAAATATTTGGGTAATTATTATAATGCCCTCGTAAACTAAGAAATAAAAATGGAACGGCTCGTTGCTGCTACAAAACGTATTATATTTAAGGCACAGTATTGGCACATATTACCAACTCAGGCCGGTACATATGCCAGATGGTGTCTAAAGAACCCACAACAGAAACGGCCAACTTAAAAGATCTATTTGACTGTATACAACAGCTCA
The DNA here is from genome assembly GCA_944588485.1 of Phosphuga atrata. NCBI lineage: Eukaryota > Metazoa > Arthropoda > Insecta > Coleoptera > Silphidae > Phosphuga > Phosphuga atrata. Next base: position 47,481,726 of record OX155904.1, read on the forward strand.
GAGTAATCAGTGAAAAATGGTAGGAAGAGCTTGGAGCTGCATAAACCCGCCAAGGTGGACTGGCTAACTGCAAAGGAATTAATAGAATTCGTGTTTGCAAGAACCCACATAGATGTGAGGGTATACTGCCCAAAAAAATCAAGAACTAAAACCAGACACGCACAACCTGCTGAAAAGCAAGACAGCCAGTGGTCCGAAGAGCAGAAAAATAGTTTCATCATCATTTTCCTAGCATTAATCCTGCTTTATTGCAGAGTCTGATTTTATGCACTTTTTCTTCCATTCTTCTTCTCGTTCTTCTGGCGAGTGCATACCGACCGACTTGTTGCTGAGCCTGCCATCGAACCCTCCTCCTTTCTCATGCTGGACTTGGGACTGGGCAATGGAGGACTCTTACATGTCTGTCGTTTGTTGAGCAGAGCGTCTAAAGCTTCTGGGTGGATGTCTAACATGTGGACGTAGACTTCGTCCAGCAACTCGGCAGAGATTGTAAACAAACTCAGCGAATTGTCGATCATGGTGCGAATCAGCTTGATCACGTCGATGCGATCGTCGGGTCTTTCGGAAAACTCCTTGCTTTCCTGCTTGACGGCGTGCTGAATGTTGGGTGCGAAGATCGTGGCAAAATTCGTCGATCAAATCTGGTTACCTGGTAATCAGCTTTAATAAGCTTTAAAACACTGAACATCCTGTTTAGCGTGGGGTTATATAGACCTCACACCCTGTTTAGTGTTTTAAAGCTGATTCAAAGTTAATTAAAACCTGATTGAAGCTGATTAAAACCTGATTGAAACTGATAACCTGATTACCAGATAACCATATTTGATTTCCCATATAACCATATTTGATAACCATATTTGAAGTCTAGACAGACAAGACTAGATAGACAAAACCAGACAGGCTAGGCAAACAAGACTAAACAGACAAGGCCAGACAGGTTGATAGACTTAGAAATGAAAGTAGGATTATTATTATTTATTATTATTCTTCTTCTCTATGTGCCTTATTCTCTCAGGACGTTGGCGATCACATTAGCCCATCTCACTTTATCCATTGCAGCTCGGAACAATTCAACTGAAGTCATATTCGTCCATTGTCGCAAGTTTTTCAGCCATGAATTCCTTCTTCTGCCTGGCCCCCTTTTTCCGTCAATTTTTCCTTCAATTATGTGTTGAAGCGCTATGTATTTGTCGCTTCTCATAATGAGTCCAAAGTAGCTTGTTTTTCTCTGTTTGACAGTATTCATTATTTCTGTTTGTTTCTCCATGTGGTTTAAGACCTCGATTTTGGTAGTATGGCTTGTCCAAGGAATTCTCAGCATCCTGCGGTAGCACCACATTTCAAGGGCCTCCACTTTCCTTTGCGTTGTTTCTGTTAGTGTCCACGTTTCCACACCATAAAACAGTGTGCTAAAAACATAACACCTCAGAACACGGAGCCTGGTTTGTTTTTAGATTGAGCCTAAGATTACACAGCACATTGTGCATGTTGTTAAATACTGCTCTTGCCTTTTCCACTCTAGCCTTTATCTCAACCGAATGATCCCAGCTGTCATTGAGCACGTAGCCCAAATATGTCATTTTCCTCACTCTTTCCAGGGTGTTCCCGTTTACAGTTATTTCAGCGCTAGCATCTGGGTTTTTACTGATTACCATTGTTTTAGTTTTATTTATATTCAGTTTCATGCCATATTCTTCGGAGACGGTAACTACTCGGTTCATTAGCCGCTGCAATCCTTCTTCGCTGTTGCTCATGATCACCATATCATCTGCGTATCGCAGATTATTCAAACATTCGCCGTTGATCATAACACCATCTGTTGCGTCCAGTGCTTTTTTAAATATTTCCTCCGAATATACATTAAACAGTAGAGGTGACAGAATGCACCCTTGTCTTACTCCTTTCTTTATATTGATACTGTCTGTTGTATTGTTTTTTATTCTTACTTTGGCAGTTTGATTCCAATATAGGTTTGAGATGATACAAAGATCAGCAACTTCTACACCCCCATACGCCAGCACCTCAACAAGTTTGTCGTGGTTCACGAGGTCAAACGCTGTGCTAAAGTCTTTGAAACATAGGTATACATTTGTATTGACATCTCTGCATCTTTCAATAAGTACTTGTACAGCGAACAGAGCTTCTTTTGTACCTAGTCCCTTTTTAAAGCTGAATTGAGTGTCACCTGTAAGTTCTTCTAATTGATTATATATTCGTCCATGAATTATCCGGAGGAATAGTTTTAGAGCGCGGCTCATTAAGCTAATGGTTCTATATTTCCCGCATTTTTTTGAGTTGGGCTTTTTTGGCAACGGAACAAAAATAGATGTTAACCAGTCCTGTGGTATTACTCCTGTATTGTATATAGTGTTAAACAAGTCTTGTATGTCGTCAATGTATTGATTAGCAAAGAGTTTTATAAACTCAGCTGGTATATCGTCTTCCCCATTTGCTTTCTTGTTTTTTGGCTGGTTTGTTGCATGAATAATTTCCTCCCTTGTAATCGATAGACCTTCAATATCTGTCTTGGTTTTCCTGTTGTTGCCCCGTTGGTCCTTGTCAAACATTTCTTCCACGTATTCCTTCCATCTCTCAAGTTGAGCCCCTATGTCTGTTATTGTCTTTCCATTCCCATCCTTTATGATTCCATTATGTTGCTGCTTTCGTGTTCCTGCTGCTTCTTTCATCTTTTTATTCAAGTTAAAGGTGTCATGTTTCCTCTCCAGTTCTTCGATTTCTTCACATTTGTTGTTAAGCATTGCTTCTTTCGCTTTCTTAATTTCCTTTTTGATCTTTCGGTGAATTTCCTTATATTTTGCATTTCCTTATTTCGATGCTTTTTTCTTTCTTCCATTAATTCAATTAAGTTGTCCGTCATCCATGCTTGTTTCTTTTGCCTTGTCTCTTCTGGTATGCAGTTGTCGATAGTACTCTTTAGAATTGTTTTAATGCTTGCCCCTTTTTTGTTCCGACTTTGTTGTGTCTCTAATTTTCACGGTTTTTCTTCGATTGTTTATCTCTGTTATAATACATGACTTTGTTGGTTCTGCATTTACTGTGTTGAAATCTTTCCTAAATTCTCTTTTCCTTGTTTCAATTTTTTTCAGTCTGACTATTACTATTGCTAGCAGGATGTTTATATATGTTTTGGCTGATATTATAGAATTTTTAAATCTTTTGTTAACAATAATATAATCAATCTGGTTTCTGACTAGTCGGCCTACTATTCCATCTGCCGGACCTTTCGACGTATATATTCTTCTAGACGGTAATTTAAAGCAGGTATTCTTCTTCTTCTTCTTTCGAATAGGCCTACTTTCGATCACACTTGTTCAACTGTTTGGCTTTAGCTTTTGCCCAGTATTGTCGCATCTTTTGCCAGTGTAACTCCTTTCACTCTTCTGTCCTAGGGGGTACCTTTCCTTCGAGGTTTTTCCTGAAATCCACAGACTTCCTTCAGACTGTCTGTTTTTGAGATCTGTTATTCCCAGTTCTTTTATATCCTTCTCGGTCTCTGTCAACCAAGTGGTACGAAGCTTCTTGTTTTGCCAGAAGGTGAACAGACAGTTGGTTAGTCGGTTTGGAGGCAATCTTGCAATGTGGCCATAGAAAGTAGGCCTTCTTAAAATCAACAAGGTGATGACCAGCTTGCAGTTTCTCATTAAAGCAGGTATTCATTATACAGTATTGTTTTGGCAGAATTGGATTAATCGTTCACCTCTTTCATTACGTATCCCAAGGCCATGCTCTCCTGTTACATTTTCAGTTTTACCTTGACCAACCTTAACATTAAAATCTCCTAGTATAATGTTAGCCTCTTCTTAGGAGGTTCATTGTTTTACTTACATTGTCGTAAAACTGTTCAATTTCTTCTTCACTGCTTTGGTTTGTTGGTGCGTATACTTGCATTATATTTAGATTGACAGGCTTGCAACTTATCTGCAATAGAACTATTCTATCTGACGGGGATGAAACCTCTTATTGACTTAGCCATGCTGTTCGCCACTATAATAGCAACACCGTTTCTGTTTTGTGTGGTGCTATCGCCAGAATAATAGACTGTGTACTTTTCTATTACAGTTGTTCCTGTGTTGGCCCATCTGACTTCGCTACATCCCAAGATGTCTATTTTCAGTACTTCCATTTCCCTTATCAAGTTTGCTGCCTTTCCGGCTTCATACAGACTCCTTACGTTCCAAGTGCCGATTCATTTTTCGGTTTTCCACCGGGGGATTCTTCGCACCCTCTCCCCACCAAAGGGGTGCCCGGGACCGAGGGCCGTTTCTTCTCTGTGCCTATGCATGAGCTTTGTAATTATACTAGGGAAATGTAATGAGGTGGTTTCCCCTTGCCTTCCTCATCGCTGTGCAAAGGCCGTTTCTGTGGTTGCCACTGCGCCGTTTGTTATCTGGACCACAACCAATTGAAATATCTTTCTTTTATCTTGGCTGGGGTCAGTTTTGGAAAGCCAGCTGCCACTGTCCAGTGCTAGTGCTAGTTTTGGTCCGCCCCGGCTATTTGATTTCACCGGTACCATCCATATCTGGGAGGCATTCCCCTATCCGCCACCTGGGGAGGCGCCCGAATAGAGGACTAGCAACCCCACAACGGGTTATTATTATTAGTTTTTTTAAAGTTTGTTCCAATGTGGATAGGGGGTTATTAAGTATCCTTCAAACACTGCGGCCAAGTGGCCTAATGTATTTTGCCCACATTTTTCATTACATAGGCCCAGAAACCTAGGTGTTATTTAAATTAGCGTTAATTAATGTTCACATTTGTCTTCTTGTAATGCGACCGACACTCGTTCCCGGGATTGAACCCAGGACCTCCAAATTTGTTAGTTAGCGCTCTAACTCTGTAGACTACGAGACCTACATAGAATATTAATGTATTTTGTTTTAGGTTGAATGGGACATGTCGCAGAAGGAAAACAATCCAGAACAATTTGCGAATAAGCTTTGTGCAGAGCTTGGTCTTGGTGGTGAATTTGTAACAGCAATTGCCTATTCAGTACGTGGCCAATTGTCTTGGCACCAACGTACATATGCTTTTAGCGAAGCTCCACTGCCTACAGTTGAAGTAAGCTAATTTAGGCAAACACAAACTTTTGATTTGTTGATTGTTAAATGACATTTTTCTTTTTAGGTGCCTTTTAGGCCTCCAAGTGAGTCAGATCAGTGGGCTCCGTTCTTGGAGACACTGACAGATGCCGAGATGGAGAAGAAAATTCGGGATCAAGACCGGAACACCCGTCGCATCAGACGGTTGGCGAACACAACACCTGGCTGGTAAATAAAAACAAATTTCTTGTATTTCCTTTCGGGGTTTATTTTTAACTGGGAGTGTTAGGGCGGGAGAAAATATATATGACGATACATATTTATCTTAATCGGAAAACAAAGGAAGAAACTTAATTTTTATTTATTTAGTATTTAGTTTAAGACAGCTCTACCAGTTAAGTATTAGTTGTAGGTTGCAATTATTAACGTAGTAAAATCTTTTTTTGGTTTTGTTTTGTTTTTATAGTATTATTGAATATTGAGGGAGTTGCATGTACAAGTATTTTGTTTGTTTGTTTTGTTTGGATGGTACATCAAGAACAGTAGTATTTTCACATTTTTTTTTAGTTTATTAATACTTTATTTTGTTTTGACTTTTTAGTATTTAAGTAATATTTATTTAGATTAGACCAATTATTCTAAAAAATAAAAGAAAATAGCATAGAAAACCAACAGATCACTTAGTCCAGTCTATGTTTTAAGAAAATTATAAAGATAGCCCAGTCATTTTAGCATTTCACCCCGGAATCTGAAAGATCTGAAAGAAGAAGCTGAATTTTTGTATAGACCGTTATTTTAGCAGTACAAATGTTGTCTCAAAAGTCACATATTCCAACATGTGAGCGTCCTTAGATATTCAAGGTCAAAGGTCGCAAAAAACAGTTTTTTTTTAGAATATATTGTTTTTTCTGTCTCCTACCGTATTTGCATTTATTATAAAAGCTTCAAACACCTCAACACCTTTTATAATAATTTGCAATTATTATAAAAGGGGTAGAGGATAAATTTCTCTACAAATTTATGAGACCTTTTTTTATACCTCTAACTGTTTTTGAGATAGAGGACGCAGTGAAGCGCTCAGCCATACGCACCTTAGCGCAAGGTAAATCCTGAATCCCAAGGTATTATACCGTTTTTTACATTGCATTGACCACAAACTAAAGAACATTGCATCCGTAACTTATGGAATCCACAACGCGAACCACAAACCATTCTTGCAGTTGCAGAATAATGAAGTGAGTAGTTCATCTGGTGCAGGTGGTAAAAGTGTTGTTACCGGCGTTAGGGTTTCATTTTTCACACCCCATTCATGGGGTTGAATTAGAATAGCAATAAAATATATTTAGAATGATTTACTTCATATGTCAAAGATAAGTAATATTTGATGACTATTTGATTTAAAAGAAACATAAATATTAGTATAAGGAATTCAATTGTAATTTTAAGTAATATTTAATAATCAATTGAATAGACCAAGGTCGGATAGCTTAGGACAAATCACATACCATTTCAAAAGGAAACGTGAAAGGAAAGATAATCAAGAAGGAGAAATCGATACAGACATAGCCGAAGCTATCAGAGAAAGTTAAAAAACGGTAAGAACAACGACTCAAACTAGCTCAACAATAAACACAAAGGAAGAAAACAAAGTAAAAATAGAACATAATAATATGGAAAAGATTCTTAAGGAGCTCAGAGCTCTAAGAATTGATATGAATAAAGGTTTCGAGGAAAATTAAAACGAAATAAAGAAACTAAAAGACGAAATGCATAAGAAAGAGGAGGAATGGAAGATTGAAAAGAAAGAGCTAAACTTAAAAATTGAAAAATTGGAGTACACGGTGGAAATTCAGGAAAAACAGAGAAGGAAGCTCAATATAATTCAAATTCAAAAATATTTATTTCATTATCTAAGCAAGTATAGTAAGTAAATTAAGTACATTACAAATACATTCTAAATTAAATTTGTCGCTGGTAGGAATATTAAATATAACTCAATTTGTATTACACCTTCAAGAAGAACTCTTCTACTTCGTATGGTTACTTTATATATATGGTACTTCGTTTAGGAGTTGGAATAGCTGTTTCTTGAAACTTTTTATATTATTAATTTGTTTGATTTCTTGAGGCAGAGCATTGAATAGTTTCATGCTAATATACGTGGGATTTCTTTCGGTCAGCGTAAGAACATGCCTGGTTACATCTCTTTGTTGTATCTTGTTAGCCGTTCTGTGGGATTAACAAAATCTATGAAAAAGTGCTTGTGTTTCTTGAGGAACACAATGTTCTCATAGATAAATGTAGCTGTAGTTGTTAAAATGTTCGCTTTACGAAAATGACCTGTGCAGGATTCATGGTAGTTCAAATTTAAGAGTATTTGCAGTGCTTGTTTTTGTATTTTGTAAGACACACTTGTAGTGTGTACCATTTCCCCAGAACATAATCCCAAATCTAAGGAGACTGTGGAAGATGGCAAAATACACCATCCTTAGGACGTCGGTCTCAACATATCGTTGAAGGAATCTCATTGCGAATACTGCCTTGTTCAGTTTCTTTGTTACAAAGTTGGTATGTGTAGCCCAGTCCAGGGATTGGTCTATATGAAGTCCGAGGAGCCTTACTGAATCACTTACTGGCACATACGCGCGCACAATTGATATTTCTTCAGGGTATAGCGACGTATTCCGTTTCGTTTTGAAGATTATTCTTTCAAGTTTTTTCTTTGTTTAGTTTAAGTCTATTAGTATCAAACCACATTTTTAACGACTCAGCAGCTCTTTTTGCGTTGGTGGTGATATCGTTGATTGTACTATTTAACAACAATAGGGATGTATTGTCCGCATAATTGATCTTAATGTGAGGTAAGTTAATGGGGGTTGCATGCAGGTCATTTATAAATTGAGCGAAAAGTAGAGGCCCCATTGTGCTACCTTGTGGAATACCCGTCTTGATCGTACTCGGGGGAGAATGTACAAATCCGTGTGTAGTGCGGATCCTGGTAATTTGTGTCCGATTAGTTACGAATGATGTGATCAACTCCAGCGTGACTCCTCTTATACCATATTTGGAGAGTTTTTCTACTAGTAGATTATGGTCAACTAAATCGTAAGCCAACGAGAGGTCCATAAGCATTCCAACTGGGATTTTCCGCGACTAATATTTTATAATAATAATAGGCTTACAAACAAAGGAAAAGCAAACAAAAACTGATGTGGAAGAATTTATCAGAGATAAAGTAGGCGTAGAAGCTACGATAACGGAAGCCTTTGTATTAGGTCGTAAACCGGAAAGAAAAATAATACACGCTACAATTAAAAATTGGGAGCAAAATCAGAAGATTATGGCGAATAAAAAGAATCTAAAGGATGAAAATATCTTCATCGAAAACGATTTGGCATTAGCAGAAAGAGAAACCCAGAAGAAATTAAGGGACATGCCAATAGAAGAAAGAGGAAAAGGAAATAGCGCAACAGTAGGGTATAAGAAGATTATAGTAAATGTAAATGGTAAATTATTAAATAAATGGTAAATTTTGTCCATGAGTGCGAGGATATAAGGAAAAAAAACTAGTAACAAGAACTGGACAGGACAATAGGATGACGCAACTTGCAAAGGACACGTAAATGAGATATAGTAGAATTAAGGGGAAGAAACATATAAAAAAAAGAAGAGCTCTCTGGCTAACAACCAGAATTGCAACACGCAGGTTGGTCATGAGTGCCAGCCACACAAAACAACCTCAACAACAAGTAACACGATCAAAACTGTAACAGGTAAACTAAAACCTATGCAAACAACATATTTCGGAACATTAAATATCAATTCCATGTTGATAACAGGGAAAACAAAACAAGTAACTGAAACATTAACTGAGCAGAATATAATAATTTTAGCATTACAGGAAACCAGATACATAGACGAAGAAGCTTTTGACTCAGATGGATACTGAATACTAAAAGGGAAAGTAGGACAAAGGGCAACAGAAAACATACGATGTCTAGGAACGGGCTTCCTAGTAAATCAGTCAGTACTAAACTCCGTAACAGAGTTCGAATCGAGGACCTCAAGACTGGCAACGTTAAAACTCTGACAAAAAATACTATATACTCTATAAATACTAAAATGTGCTAACAAAAAATACGCGATGATATACTTCCATGCCCCACCAAATAAAGACAACAAAACCAATCCAGAAAAAGTAAGAATCGAATGAGACCATCTGGAAGATGAACTAGATTGTAGATATGGTGGTGATGACTTGTACTGCGAGCTTTATAGATCTATTGTACCCCATACCCTCCTCCTCCAAGTGTTGGTGTACTTACCCATTTAGAGCGCCTCCTCTAATCCTGATTCCTTTAGGAATTTCAGGATCTGGGTGGGATTCAAGGCCTGCAGCTCCTCTGTATTCAGTGAGCCCCAAGGTACATCTGTCTCTTGTGGAGTAATGCTCTGCAGTCTTTGAACAGATGTATGGGGGTTTCCTCTGCTGAGCCACAGAATCTGCATCTGTCATCCTCCTCTAGGCCTAGAGCCTTGAGATGTTTCCCAAGTCTGCAGTGTCCCGTCAGGGACACTGCTTCTGTTAGAATTCTGAGCTTGTTCCTGCTTAGTTTCAGGCAAGCTTTTGTTCTCTTCTGGTTAAAAGATCCCAGCATCACTTTGGATTGCCTTAGCCCTGGAAGTTCTTTCCAGATTTTCATCCATTTTCCTCTTGTTTCTTCATCTAAACTTTTGTGGATGGTGTTCACACTCATACCGCAAAAGGGTTCCGGACCTATAAAGGGGCTACTGGATCCCTTGTTTGCTAGGTGATCGGCTTCTTCGTTTCCGTCTATACCAGTGTGTCCTGGTACCCAGTATAGCATTACTTTATTGTCCCTGCCAAGCTTGTTCAGCTTCCCCACACAGTCCCATACCAGTTTGGATCTGATGGTGTATGAGCTAATGGCGTTGATGGCTGCTTGGCTGTCTGACAGGATAGCAATTCGTTTTTTGCGGTAATTCCTGTCGAGGTTAAACTGTGCACATCTTTCGATTGCATGTACCTCTGCTTGGAAGATACTTGGGGGATGTGCCCATGGATTCGAAGTATCTGGTACGAGGTCCAAACACTCCTGCACCAGTGCCTTCCTTTGTCTTCGAACCATCTGTATACCACTTGATGGCATTTTGCTCTATGTGATATGCTGAGGATTCGTCGCTCCAATCGGCTTTACTACTACACATTGCTGTGTAGTTTTTCTCGAAGTGGTATTTGCATACCATTTCTTCTTTTGGTACTTCCAGCCAGGGGATCTTGGCAACGAGGCTGTTTCGGTCTCTGCTCCCGATTATTTTACCACTGCCCATTACTTCCTTGCTGAACCTTACGATCGCCGATCTGGCGGCGCTTTCCACCACAAGGTGCAGCGGAGTCAGATCCAGCAGCAGCTCCAATGCTGCTGTCGGACACGACCCCATCGCCCCCGTGATGCAGACACACGCCAGTCTTTGAATTATCTCAAGCTGTTTCCTCATAGAGGCCAGCTTGATTCTACTTCCCCATGCAACTGCCCCATAAGTGATTGCAGGTCTCACTATCATGGTGTACATCCATCGCAGGATAGTGGGGTTACAACCCCACGTTTTTCCTGCCAGATTTCTACACACCATTAGGGCGCGTTTGGCTTTACCTACCGCTGTCTCAGCGTGTCTATTCCATAGGAGTTTGCTATCTAGTGTGATACCCAGATACCTTAACTCCTGTTGGTATTCTACTGCCTTCCCATCTATGAGTATGGGATGTAGGCAGTTTAGTTTTCTCCTTCTAGTAAATGGTATCACCGTGGTTTTGCTCGGGTTGAGTCTCAGTCCTACTGTTTGACACCATCTACTAGTTACTTTGAGGCCTCTCTGAACAATTTTGCAGAGCGTTCCCTCAAATTTTCCTCTGGCCATTATGACTATGTCATCGGCGTTACCTTGACATTTGATGTCTAGGTTGTTTAGCCTAACCAGTAGTTCATCCACTACCAGGCTGTGGAGATCTTAATGGTATCTCTTCCCACTTGTGTCTCCACCGTTCTAGTTCTCAGCATTTCTCCCATCCACTTTGAGATAGTGCTGTCGATATTCCTTCTTTCGAGGGCCGCCTTGACAGCCTCGTGTGAGGTGTTGTCAAAAGCTCCCTCTATATCCAAAAAGGCACATATCACTACTTCCTTTGTCTCCAGTGCTGCTTCTATTTCGTTTGTCAGCTGATTTAGGGCGGTTTCTGTGGATTTCCCTGCTCTGTAAGCATGCTGACTCTTGTGTAGTGGTGTACCTACCAGCACTGTAGTCCCATCTTCTCCATTGTCTTTAACATAAAAGATGTTAGACTAATGGGTCTAAATGACTTCGGTTGAAGTGTCTTTCTTTCCCACCTTCGGTATAAATACCACCTTAGCCCTTCTCCATAGCTCCGGTATATATCCGAGCGCTAGATTACTTTTAAAGTTATTTAGAAGATACGGCATTAGTTCTCTCGCTCCCTTTTGTAGGAAGGCAGGAACTAGTCCGTCCACACGTGGGGCCTTAAAACACGTGGGGCCCATCTGATTCGGTTTTCCGTAGAGATGGACGCTGCCCTCCTCCAGTCGGCCCGACTTGGTTTCCGTGGTTGCATCAAGCCCTCGGTCTCCCTGTATCCTCTACATCCCGGAAAATGGGTTTCTAGTAGGAGGAGAGCTCTTTGCTCTTCATCCTTCGCTAGTGCTTTATGCAGTCTATCTGCCACCGGGGTGGATTCTATGTTTTCACAGAAGGTCCTAAAGTTTTCCCTTTTTGCCCTTCTGATCTCTTTGTTGTAGGTGGTAAGCACCTCGGAGTATTCTAGCCAATTTCTGTATTGCTTGTCTTTGTTGAAAAGCCTACATACTTTTGCTCTTAATGTAGACAAATTTTTGTTCCACCATTTTTCGTCCTTGAAGATGAACTAATTAAAATCAAAAAAAGCGAGAATCATTTTGGTAGGGGATTTCAATGCTCAAATAGGTAAAGAGAGGATCTACAGAGAAGTAGTGGGCAAACACCCAGTATACAAAAATACCAACCAAAATGCGAAGAGACTAATATGCAAAAACTTCGGGCTCCAAATCATGAGCACGTATTTAAAAGGGGAACCGAAGAAGAAAATGACATGGCAACCTCCAAGGAACAAAATGGCTGAGTTCCAAATAGATCACATTGCAATATCAAAATTGCAAACAAGAGAAATACAAGATGTTAAAGTCATAAGGTCAGCAAACATAGATTCGGACCACTACCTAACCAAAATAAAAAAGTATTTCCAAACAAGCAGAAAACAGGAAGAAACCCTAACAAAACTTTCAGAGTGGACAACGAACTTCTAGAAGCCAATAGGGAAAAATATCAGGAAATGACAAATGTAAGGAAATACAACAAACTGGGAAAACATAAGGAACACAATTGCAAAAAGAGCAAAGGAGGTGGCACACCGCAAAAAGACGAAGAGACATCGGTGGTGGAACTTAGCCTGCGATAAGGAATAGAAGAATAATAAATATGAAACTATTTTTGTTGTTGGGGATTTTAACATCCACTTTGAAAGAGAGTCAAAAGAAAAGAGTAACCTTATAAACATGTTACAATCCTATGGATTTGATGATAAAGTTAAAGTGCCCACCAGAGTAACTACAAAATCATCCAGTATCATAGACAATATGTTTTTAAAGAGAAACTATCCTGTCACAGTCACAGTTGGCGATAACACAATATCAGATCACAAGTTTATATTAGTAGCTATAGTTTTAAATGGTTCATTTTCTAAAACTAATCCAAAGCAACGCTTTTATTATGCTAGAAACTGACTTGTGCTGCTAATAAACTTCATCTGCAACAAGCTCTGCAAAAGGAATCGTGGACTGAAATATACAATTTAAGCGATTGCGAACAGAAGACTAACGCATTCATTCATCTATTGCAATACTATATTTTAAAATACTGTCCAATGGAGAAAATTATGCTAAGATCTATGAAAAACCTATATATTATTCAAAGGAATTATCCAATATTAAAAGAATTTTATTTGTTAAAGAAGAAAATCCATCACAATTTATTAGCTAACACTAAAAGAAACTATTATAAAAGCAAATTGGACAAATCCAACAATCAACAAAGAATTATATTCCCTGTGGAATATAGTTGATGATCTGTCAAACAAATCACGGATCAAACAAGACATCGATATAAAATGTAATGAAACTATTTTTAAAGATCCAGGTGCTATAGCTTCGATATTTAATGACTTTTTTAAAGCGGCTCCGGAGTTAATTGTTCAGAAGATACCATCTATGGATATAGACAACGATCACTTATTCATAAATGACAAAACTATGTAACTGGAAGAACTCACTCCAAACGAGATGTCAATAATTCTAAACAAATTAAAAAACAAATCCTCTCACAGCCCGGATTCACTCCCCGGAAATATCATCAAAGAATTCCAATTTGAATTAATTGAACCTCTTACCCATATCATCAATTGTTCATTTTCTTCTGAAAAGGTGCCTGCAATATTAAAAACCTCAACTGTGATTCCTGTATTCAAAAAAGGAGACCGCTTGGATAAAAACAACTACAGGCCTATTTCGTTGGTATCAGTATTAGCTAAAATACTAGAATACTCCATGGAATACAGATTAATGCCTTTTATAACAAAGCATAACCTTATTCCAAATGAACAACATGGCTTTTGCAGGAACAAATCTACCACTACAGCAATTAACGAACTCTACAACAAAATAGTATGCGAGGTGGATGAAGGTAAATTCACAGTGGGTGTTTTCTGCGATCTCTCTAAAGCCTTCGATTGCGTCTCTCACCACATACTATTGCAGAAATTGGACTCTTATGGATTTAGAGGTAAAACAGGCAACTGCTTCAGGTCGTATTTGGCCGACAGGAAACAATACGTCAAAATTAATTCAACTGAGAAGATAGGATTGTAAAAGGCTAGCGTTGTAAACGTGGGTGTCCCTCAAGGGAGTATTTTAGCACCTGTGCTATTTTCTCTGTATACAGCAGATATGATAAAGTTTATTGGTCAAAAATACTGCACATTATACGCTGATGACGCAAGTCTGATAATCTCGGAGGGATCCTTGGCACAAACTACCATACAAACAAATACAATTCTACAAAAACACTTCAAATGGTTCTGCGCTAACAACTTATACCTTAACATCGCTAAAACTAGTTACGTAGTGTTTCAGTGTAGTAGAAGGATGCCCTCAAATGATATTCTACTTGAAATTGGAGACTGCAAAATTGAAAGAGAGAAGATAGTGAAATTTTTAGGTATCTACTTAGAGGAGAACATGAAATGGAACACATCAACTGAGAAAGTAATCAAACAACTGCACAGCAAGGCATATTTGCTACGTCAAGTGCGTCAAACTGTGGAAGAAAAAAATCTTCTCAAAGTTTATTATGCCGAAATTCACTCCGTTTCGTCCTATGGCATTTTGGTGTGGGGAATATCAACTGCATGACATGGAGTATTTTTGCTCAAAAAAGGCTGCTCAGATCACTAGCCGGAATCAAAAGTACCATTTCTTGCAAGCCCTACTTCAAAAAGTTTAAAATTCTTACTGTTCCTTGTATATATATCTGGGAAGCTGCTTGTCATATATACAAAAACCGACATACAATGAGCACTAACGAGGATAGTCATGGGTACAAAACTAGAAATTGCCAGAATCTTAGAACTGTGAAAAGCAACCTAACCATTTCAAAAGGAGCACCCAATCGTATCGGCATCCAGATCTTCAATCGTATACCTAGAGATATTAAAAATAAATCAAACTATATATCGTTCAGAAGCAGTCTAAAATTGTTCCTAATTTACAACTGTTTCTATAGCGTTAATAATTTTTTTGATAGTATATTATAGTTTCTCTTTAATTGTTTTTTTTTATTAATTTTATTTTTTATGCTTGTTTTATGAATATTCTATCTTGACTTGTCTCATATGTAATATTTACATCCTTAGAGAAATAAAATTGATTTTGATTGATTTTGAAGAAAGGGCCAAACATTGGCGGAAATGGCAAAAAACGAAGCTAGAAATAGACTTCCTAGAAACTTCCTAGAAACCAGGAAAAACAGCTAAAATAATTACCAAAAGGAATTTTGATAAAGACACAACAGGGAGGATAGAAGAAACAAAACCAGAGACTATTACAGCACATTTAGGGACTCAAAAATACCAGACCTCGAACATTTGTTTTCGGAAACCAGACGGCAAAATAGCAGTTAACAATATAGAAAACTGTGAACCTGCTGTGAACTATTAGCGAAACACTTCGAGGAAATCCTCAACTGTGATGCAGCTGAAGGTTTCCCACCAAGCTGGATAACAACCAAAACAGGAGTTGACTCTAAGCCACCAGATATAAATGAAATCAAACTAATAATTGCAGACTTTAAAAACAACAAAGCACCACGGGAGGATTCCATTACAGTGGAAATGATAAAAACATGCAACTCAAGGATGGTAGAAAACATTTGCAGTATGATCAAGAAGATTTGGGAGGTAGAAGAGATCCCAGTAGAGTGGAAAGAAGCAATAATACAACCAATACATAAGAAAGGAGACAAGAAAAACGTTAATAACTATCGAAGAATCTCTCCACTACCAGTATAAGATACTATCCAAAGCAATATTAAAAAGGGCAGAGGCACAACTATATTGCCAAATCGGGGAGTACCAAGGAGGCTTCAGAAAAGGAAGGTCATGCATAGAACAAATAATATCTCTGAAAATGATACAAAAACACTACACATCAATTGGAAAAATATTGGTAACAATATTCATAGATTTCCAAAAAGCTTATGACTCCATCGACAGAAACGCGTTATTCAAGGTACTAAAGAATATGGGATTGGACGACAAAACACGTAAACTAATAGAAGCAACTCTAACCGACACATATTCCAAGGTGAAATTTAAGGGACTGCTATCGAGACTGATCAAAATCAAAACGGGAGTCAGGCAAGGAGACGGGATTTCAACATTGCTGTTTAACTGCGCGCTGGAAAAGGTCATAAGAGAATGGAGAATGAAGGTAGGAGGAAAAAACTTCCAAGGCATAAAGCTGACTAAAGATAAATACGCAGGAAAACCCATTACAGTGGACTGCTTGGCCTTCGCAGACGATATAGTGATATTCGAAAACTTGGAGGAGACCTCAAAAAGACGAAAACTGAAATTCTCATAGGAATTGGGAAGAAAATTGGCCTACAGATATCTTTTGAAAAGACAAAGAAAGTACTTCACTACGGAAAAAAAGTCGGTACAGAAAAAAATTAAAACTAGGTACGGAGAAATTGGGTGTGTCCAAAAATTTAAGTATTTAGGAGAATAATAACACCAAATGGAAACGACAAAGAAGCATACGATAATGGGGTCTCAAATTTAAATACAGCATACTTTTTATGCAGAGGTATTTTAGAAATCCATCTCCATAAACGCGAAGATAAGACATCTAAATACAGTGCTTAAACCAGAAGTACTATATTCCGCAGAATGTTTAAATCTCAACCAAGTAGGCTGGATAGAAAAAATAGAAAACCTAGAAAGAAGAATTCTAAGGAAAATTCTAGTGCCAGTAAAAGTCTTGGAGGCTCAGAAGTAACAAGGATCTATATAGCAGTAAACAAACAGAAAAACTGAATCAACTGCCATGAGAAAGCGTAGAGCTTCCTTTTATGGACACATAATCCGAATGAGTAATGATAGGCTCCTTAAAAGAATGATAATGGCCCGGAAAATCCTAAGAGACCAAGGGAAATGGATCACGGAAGTAGATAAAGACCTAGCATTGATGGGAATAACCGAAGCGGACATCAACGAGAGAAGCACAGTAGGAGAGAAGATAAGAACCTACGGCGATTTCCCGGCAATAGAGACAAAGATGAGCGACACGAAATGGGACCCTGAAAGAAAGAAAAGACAAAGAGAAATGATGAAAAAGTACTGGGAGAAAAGGAACAAAGAAACTGGAAAGAAGAAATAACATATTAATAAATATTGTGAACATACGTTGTTGTAGTTAAGCGCGGTCCAAAGTGGCAAAATATCGAAATAATAAAATTAAGTAAAAAAAACTGAATAATACATTGGGATTCAGGATTTACCTTGCGCTAAGGTACGTATGGCTGCTCATCAAGCGCTCCACACTCTGTTTCCTCAATCTCAAAAACAGATCGACGTATAGAAAAAGGTTTCAGATAAAATTTGTAGAGAATTTTATTCTCGACAGCTTTCATAATAAATGCAAATACGATAGGAGGCAGAGAAAACGAGATATACTCAAAATACTAATTTTTGCGACTTTTGACCTTGAATATCTAAGGACACTCACATGTTGGCATATGTGACTTTTGAGACATCATTTGTAATGCTGCAATAAAGGTCTATACAAAAATTCAACTTCTTCCGTTAGATTCCGAGATTGACCCCTTTTTTGACTGGGCTAAGAGAAGAAGACAAGACCAAACAGATGATACAGATAATTCTAGAGAGACGATACAGATACTTCTAAAGAGACGATACAGATAATTCTAGACACTTCATCTCCACCATAGTCCAGTGCACACACAGGACTATGGTGAATATTATACTAAAATAGTAACGAGCCTTCCCTGAACTATAAAGGGATACAGAAAACAAAGATTTTTTGAAAAATTTATTAAATAACTTAAAAAAATGTAAAATATCTCGAAATTTTGCTCAACTGATGTATAAAATATCAAATCATTTTCTAAAAATAATTTCAACTCTCCACCGTCTCCGGGGGGCGCTGCGCTGCGCAAAATTTCACGACTTTTTCACTTTTCCACCCACAACTCGGACAGTTTTCGTCGCACTGACCTGCTTCTGGCACCGACGTGTCCGGAACGTCGCCACAAGTCTGACCGTCACTTCACTTTTCGTCATTTTTGCTTAAGTTTTGCAGCAAGTGCCAGAACTAGGGTTTCTGGTTCGGATATATCCGAACCGCAAAACCGCGGTTTTCTGTGCAAAAACCGAAACCGCATAACCGTCATAAAAAACCGCGGTTTTCGGTTTTATCTAAAGATAAATAAAAATAAAATACATTGAATTAGTGCTCTTTCAAATATTGCAATCTGTTGTTGCAAAAATGGCAACCATCAATGGTATATGTGTTCGAGCAATATCAAAATCTGCATTTATTTGGAAAGCAATAGCTGCTCGTTATATAGGTTTCTCAACCAAATCTTGCCAAAATGTTCTTCAGGTGTTATGACCTTAATTCAAAAGGAATACAAAGAAAGAAAGAAAGAAATGATTTTAAAGTTTCAAGAATTAAAATCAAATGAACAAAAAAATTAGTACTACGCTAGAAGAGTGGACTACTTTGGACGCCGAAGATACTTAAACATTAATATTCCTGGAGAAAACAAATTTTATTGCAATTTAGGCTTTCTGCGAATTGAAGGAACTTGTTCTGCAAATAACATCGTAATAAGTGTTGAAAAAAAAATAGATTCATTTAGAATCGGTTTCAGAAATGATATTGTGGTTGACTTGGATTAGAAAGTTGAAGTTCGCGGTGACGTCGCGACGCCGTTGTCAAAGACTTTGCAACGCGGTTTTCACTACCGCTTCCTGACTAACTGTCTTGTTTTCTAGCTTGAAAATTACGAAAACTACGGCGGAGAAACCAGCAGCCGCATTAGGAAATTGAACTTTGCGGTGTCATCGTGGCGCCGCTGTCAAAGATTTCGCAACGCGGTTTACAGTCTCGCTTTCCGACCATGTTTTACTCTAACAAAACGTCGAATTTGTTGCGGGAGCTGCGAAATTTCGAAAAAACAAATGCAACCAATCCTCGGTATATCTAACTTTGACGGGCCGTCGCGGCGTTAGTTATCAAATCAAATCAAAAGATATTTATTTCATTAATAAAGTAGTTTATACAAAAGTGTATAAAAATACTAAATGAAATGTGTATAAATGTGTTATGACTAAATGAAATGTATCGGGCGATATCAACGCGGTTTTCAATTTCTGGTCGCAAAAACCTCAAAGTTTCATTGAGTCTTATATGATATGAGTTTATTGCCGTGGGATTATTATTGAGTAAGATACTACACATGACGATGGCCGGGGTAATTAAGAAATGGTACAGATTGTCCTGCTGAACAAAAAATTTGCATTAGCCATACAATTCATCTAGCTGTGTGCGACACTTTTTAAAACAAATCATCTCAAGTAGAAAACAGCCGCAGAAGTGAAGATTTATTTTCTGAAGAATCGCACGAAGAAGATGTGGATAATAAGTATTAGTCGAAGAAGATGTTGAAATTTAAAGTTTAATTTAATTTACGAATGGTAAGAAAACTTGTAAATTATTTTTGTTTATCTTCGATGCATCAGTTTCCTACAACGAAATGAAGCTCTTTTTGAAATGAAAATTGAATTAGCAATGGACATCAAGACAAGGAAGGTGGTCTTTTATTAAACCAATATAAGAAAAATTTATTTTTCTAAAGCCGTAATATTACAGATTCTAACAGATTTAAATTCAGTGCATTTAATTGAAAATGTTAATTTTCGATTGTTATGAAACTTTATCTCCAGTAAGCGTAGCAGTAACAACAGTAAGCAGCGATTATTCTAATATATTTACGGCACAAGGTATAATAGGATATATAGGATATAATAGGTATAATAGCAAAGCTCCAATGTAAAATATCATAGGACGTTTGAAGACCCGTGAAAATCTGGCATTAACAAAATTGGCTAGATGCTTACTAGATTCTTCGAAAGTTCCAACAAAGTCTGTTTTAAAATTGGCGGAAAATCTTTTTGAACGACTTTATCCCGACAACAAAGTTCCAATTCAACTTCGTTGAAGTCGAAGGTGAATGTACAATAAATTCAGAAGAATTAGAAGTGACCAAACTATTCTTTGGAAGACGAAGTACAAAAAGCTATCCAAGAACAATTAAACAAAAATACTTATATGCAAATAAATCGATATCCTAATTCTATGAAAAAGGAGTTAAGGAGGCTAAATATAAAAGAACTTCTGACAGAACAAAAAGAACCTACTCTGAAAGATCATTTTCCCTAAGTGACAACTTTTGTACAAAACAAAGGTCTCGTTTAAATATACTGCTACCTATATACTACAGATACTACTACCAAAAGTTCCTAAAAACCGAACCCGAAACCGCTGTTTTTAATTTTCAAAAACCGAAAACGGCGGTTTTGAAAAAGTGCGGATATTCAGAAACCCTAGCCAGAACCTTAAATTTTCTTGCAAAAATTTCGTCAATTTTTGGACGCCTAAATTATCAAGTGTCATCGAAAATCGCCGTACGTGGGGTCGTCCGTCTGTTCTTTGGCTACGAGAATCTGATACACCGACTCTTCGGGAACGAGCGGGCCGCCGGGGCGGCCTTTCAGTCGGAGGACCCGGATTCGCCGAAAAATGTGAATAACGCCGCAGAAAAAAGTCGCGCAGCAACGACAGTGGTGTCGGAGGACGCGTCTCAAAGTTTTCTACCGGAATCCTCGCGTGAATTCCATTTTCCCCGGGCATATTCGCCGCGACCTCCATCAGCATTGATTCATTCATGTCATTTTTGTAATGTTCTGTAATTGCATGGTTATTTTGTAATGCAAACTTTTGGGGTCCGTGTGGGACAGCGTTCGGCCTGAATTGCCTCGTCGAGACGGAATCGCCAATTTCGATCGATTCTGAGACGACTGACGTGTGGCGTTTCGCGAATTTTACCTGGGGCACCGCACCGCGTGGGTTTTAAAAAGGCTCAAATTTGGCTTTTTTATGCCGCCGCAGGCGGTAGATCTTCGGTGTTCTAACCGCGCGTCTTCGACGACTCAACTGTGAATGTCCATCCGCACGTTGCGCATCCCCGAGTTCCGTCCTCCGTCCTGCCGCGCCCCTCCGGGGGGTCCAAAACCGACCCTAAAATCGATGTTTTTACGGAAACGGCCCGACGGAAGCGGCGGCGGCGGCGCGAAACGGGATTGTACATTTTCCGGTGCAGAACCGAGAGCCCCGTCGAGCGGTGGCGTTTTCGCGGCTCGACTCCCCCAGGTTCAAACGCACCAGACCGAAACCTGAAATCACGGTTTTACCTTCGAGGCGCACTTTTCGTCGGATCTAGAACGTCGAATTTTTGTTCTGGATCCTCTAGCCGCCGCCGCGCCACGTTTTTAGAGCTCGCTCGCAGTCCTGCAACATCCCGTTCACCTGGTGCTAGTGAAAATAAAACTTTTATGCCGATTTTGCAATCATTTCGGACAATCGCCGCGGACGCACAATCACCGCGGACGCCAGGGACTTATTTGAAGGGCTCCTGGCCGCCGGTCGGGTTCGTTCCGTTCGGAACACTCGCCCGCAGCCGTTCCAGTGAGAATTTTTTAACTGCAACGACTTTTTGCGAATCTGCGGCAGTTTGAAGAGAAAAATGCGCAAAAAGTGAGAAAAACCAGAGGCGTTTTGCAGGGATCCCTAGGGCGTCTGAACCAATTGACGGATCAGAACTGGACCGGCGCCGTTCGATCGGGCATAGAACCTGTTAGTTTGTTTGGGAGTTTAATCCCGATTGCGTCGAAGATGGCGTTGCGACGCCATAAAAATGACATTTTTTGGATGTCCAGGAAAACTCCCACGGAATCGGCAACTTGAGCTCTGCGGGAACGGTTTCGCGCGATTCCCGCAGGGAATTGAACGTATCATCTTTTACTGCAAGCGGCATCGCGCTCTATCGTTTGCGAACGTCCCCACGCCCGCCGAAACGCCGTATTGCAGAAAACAAATGACGAAAGTAAAACGTCCATATTTTTGCAGCGCCCCGGTGAAAGTTGTAGAACGGTGTTTTGGATTTCCGCAGTCATAATTGGACGTCACCGATTCGCGGCGCGACGCCCACTTATAACTGTTAATCTGCACGAAGAAAAACTTGAATGTCGATTTGGGACACTGGGATGCCGCGTTTTTGAAATTCCAAGTCGACCGTTACGTGGGCCCCGTCGAGACGCGCATTTCGGTACCGGCGCCGCGTCGCTGCGACCGCGGAGTCGCCCGCCACGGATCGGCCCAAACGACGAAATGTTCGGCGGAAGGTGCGGTCAGTCTGATCGCTGCAGTTTCGCCGTTTCTGGGCTCAGCCACTCGAAACTGCGCCCGTTCGATTCGGGAAGGACGCCCGCACCTCTTTAGCATTAAAGGGTTCGCGATCCGAGTCGTCTCCGTCGAGCTGCCGACGTCGCAAAATACCACCCTTGCACGACCGACGTCGCAAAATACCACCCTTTTTTTTGCACGATTTTTTGACATCTACCCCCATTTCCGCGCGGCCGTATCCGACTTTTGCGGCACGGAACGATGTCGCCCGCCTCTACACGTATTTCGGTATCACTCGCGACTTCCTGCGTCGCTCGCTTCACCCGGTGCGGCGGAAATTACGGAAAAAAAACGCAACCGCCTGTTTGGCCGGCAATTTGCGAGTTCGGCGGTCGGCGGCGAGAATTTAGGTTCGCATCGCGCAGGATAGATGCGGGAATCTAAAAAACCGATCCGCACCTCCGTGGGGCCCCCCGATCCGGAAATGTCTCCATAAATGTGCAGGGTGCACTGTAAAAGTGCACTTTCAAGTTTACAGCCATCTGCGTTCAACGTGTCACCGAGACTCGCGATTTTTCCGACGCAGTTCTTTAGATTGAGCATTTGGCATTGTGGCAGTGTAACCGGCGCCGCCGCCGGGCGCCGCGGCGCTGCGTTATATTGGGACAAAGACGTCGAGATTTTTCGCCGTTTTTTTTTTCAACACGCCCGCAAACCACCAAGGCGCTGTCTATCCACAAAACTGACACCTTCACTGTGTAGGCCGTCCCTCTGCCTGTAGTCTGCACGGTACGATTTTTTAAAAAAACCTCTACAAAAAAAAGAGTCGGAAATTTTTCAGGTGTGCAGCGAAATGTAATTTGGGACTATTTCTGTGCACCATATAACATCGTTGATTGCGCTACAGTGCCTAGTAACTTGCGCTTAGAGTTTCTGGCTCCTTCTAGGTTTGGCAATCATTGCTCAATTGCTGCCAGGGTTTGTATACTTTTTCCTGCAGTGCCTGTTCTTGTGCCTGCATCGACTGTGTCTGTAGTTTATCTGCCTTTTCTAAAACCATACCGCCTCTCGGATAACCCCAGTCATTCGTCACGCTCATTTTGTAGTCTCGTTAGTAGGAGTGTTTCTAGCAATTTTCCTGACTCCTAGAATGAATAGAGACGTACTTTGCATATCATATGCATTCGTAGTATGAAATGATGATGGTTCATCAATTAGTTTATCTCCCTTCATAATGAATGAGAACTAGTCTTGAACGTTACCATTTATCTAGAAAGTTTCCAGTAGTTAGCAAAGCGTTTATTACTTCAAGAGTGAACGTAGGTTTTGATCGTTTGAACGTTGGTTGTAGGGCGATGGTCTTGATCACTTCTGGTGGCACGATGTCTAGTCCTGGAGCTTTTCCGTTTCACATACTTGAATAGTGGTGTTTCCATTACTTTGGATTGTTTCCAAAGGAGGACTTCTAAAGTGGGAAAAGAGCTTGAACCACCCTTATTCCCTTCATCGTCATTTGTACACTTGTGGGTTTGATTTTAAGCTTTTTTTACAGATTTGGAAGGCGTCTCCTTATATATTATTGTCAAGAACTTCGAAATGTTTCTACCAGTGGTTCCGTTTTGACTTGTTTATTAGGTTTTTCAAGTGTTCGGCATCCCCTTCGTTTTTAATTCGTTGGCGCTACTTTACAGTGACACATGTAGCCACTTGATTTTTGCGACTGATTTTACCCATAGCGTAATGCGTTTCTCGAGCGGTTTCGCGGTTATAGCGGTTACCGCTCGCGGGTAAAAACCGTAGTGCGGCCTCGGCCTAAGGCACCCAAATGCCAACCTACCTATGGAAAGAGTGCAAGAAGTCGTTTAAGCTCTATTCCCAATTCACGAGACCCCAATGTGGGATTTGCCTGAAGAACTAGTAAACGAAAAATTTTCCTTGGAAGAATTAAAAAGAGGAAGTATGCGCCTTCGAAACAATAAAGCTCCAGGACCCGACGGGATACCAGCTGAAGTAATACAGATTGGCGCAAACAGTTGCCCAGACTTCTTGATAGACATCTTCAACGATATATTAAAAAACGGTAACTTCCCTGAAATATGGAAGAAATCATGGCTGGTGCTTTTAAGAAAAGGAGACAAACCTTTACAGGATCGATCATCGTACAGACCAATTTGCCTGCTAGATGTAACAGGGAAGTTTGCCAGAACAACGGCAGTAGGGATGATAAAACACAAGCTTAGGGAAGGAAGATCTATCCAGAAAGCAATTCGGGTTCAGGGAGGAACTTTCAAGTATAGACGCAATAATGAGAGTACTAAAGGTGGCAGAAGAGGTTGCAGAAGGATTGCGGGGGAAAAGAAGAATTTACGCACTCATAACGTTAGACGTTAAGGCCTTAGGCCACCCTAGAGGCTGAAAAAATAGGCTTTTTGGGGATTTTTTTTTTCAGAAAAACTACAAAATAAATCGAGATAACAGAAACGTGATTTTATTATCTATATCAGTGATTGCTTACAATAATTTTTTTGAAGCGATTTATTCCACCAATAAGTGTACTGAGGAGTAGGAGTCCACCAATAAGTGTACTGAGGAGACAAGTACTGGGAAGCCTCAGAGAGGGGTGAGTGGACGAAACTCCTGATTCCAAAATTTAATCCATGAGTCACGAGAAGGCACGGAGAAGTTACCTACTACCAGACGCAGGATCTGAGCGGCCACGGGTGCTTCAAACTATCTGCTACTCTGCACTACCTGCACTCTATTGGGCGCGAAGCAGACAACCAGTGCGTTTATTGTGATAAGACAGATAGTGTGTAAAACACAATCTTCGAATGTTCCAGGCGGTCTTTAGAGAGGGACATATGGACTTCAAAAACAAAAAGAATTTTAGAAACTACCACACTCACGGAGACAATGCTTAGGAGTGAGGGGTCCACGGCCGGACTAACAGCTCCTGCAATTTTTAAAATAATAATGAGCAAATCAATTTCCCGATTATATATAGTAATTGCTATAGAAGTACGTAGGATTTTTGCGATATATTGATTTTTGGCCAAATGGCGCCCTTCTAAAGTGAAAAGTGAAAAACTTGCCTGAAAAATTTTCAGATAATTGTTAATAACAAATGAACTACGCAATATAAAAAAAAAATCCTACGTACTTCCATAGACAATGTATATTTCAAGATATTTTCAAAATTTCAAGTTAATCGGTTGAAAATTGCTTGAGTTACGAGTCCGGCCAACTTGAAAAATACAGTATTGAGATAAACGCGTTTAAAGTTTTGAGTAGTAGAAAATCATGAATAATTTTACAATACCTTTAATCTGCGATGCCTGCACCATACAATTGGCCTTCCAGATTATCTTCCTGCTCTTGCATTTCTTTTCTGCTTGATCTTCTTTGCTTTCTCAGTCTTGCCTCTTTTACCCGGTCGGAGAGCGATCTTTCTGCAAGCTTTATGCGCTGTTTGTCAATCTCCAGGCACATTTCGTAGCTGTTCGGGCCGATTTCCAAGTTCATTGCTTTGATTATGTGCAAAATTGAAACAAACCCGTCATTGAACACACACCTTACGTACCTTCCCCCTAGCGCTCACAAATGGAGCTCGCTGCGGACCAGATGGCCTTGTACTAAAATTCGAAAACCGAGTACCTAAAGGTTTTTCCCGGCCATAATCTTCTGGGACATCATTTTTGAAGTCCTAAGGGACCATTTGGAATTAAAAAAAATAAATAATTTTTCAAAGATACTAGGGTGGCCTAAGGCCTTAAGAACGTCTTCAACTCCGTTGCTTGGAAAAATGTTGTTGAAGAGTTAATAGCAAGAGACTTCCCTCAATATCTCCTGATGCTCGTAAGTAGCTACCTCTGCAACCGAAAAGTTATTATAGAGGCAGAAGGTGAAAGCGTAGAAAGACAAATCTACAGTGGTGTTCCACAAGGCTCAGTAATGGGACCAACTTTCTGGAACATTCTGTATAATGGAGTCCATAGACTAAAGTTGCCAGAGGGAGTGAAAGGTGTCGGTTTCGCCTACGACTTGGCCCTCATTGTCACCAGATTAACAGAAAACTGTGTTATCAAAGTGGCAAACAAAGCCATAGCACTAATAGACAACTGGTTCGAGAAAAAACAGCTAAAGACCGCTCCAGAAAAAAAAGAAGCGGTTTTATTGACAGGAAGAATGAAAGTAGGACCAGTCACATTTAAAATCAAAAGTGAAACATTAATACCAAAGGAGGCCATTAAATACTTAGGCGTAACTATAGATAAAAATAAATGTCATTTCGACAACACATTGCTCTTGCCGCTAGGAAGACACTAAAAACCTCAGCAGCACTTGGGAAACTTATGCCAACTGTAGGTGATCCTAAGAGCACCAAACGAAGGCTCTTGTGCTCAGTTGTGGAATCTTCCATGCTCTACGCAAATGCAATCCATGCAAAAATGAAATCCATTCAACGAAAAATGGCACTACGCGTGTCCAGTGCGTATACGACCATCTAAGATGACGCTGTTCTAGTTATTGCGGGAATGGCTGCTATAAAATTTCTTGTTGAAGAGAGATACGCTTTATAAAGAAAGGAGCAGTGAAAACAAGAAGGAACTGAGAAAGAAGGCAAGGACCCGAATGCTCAAAAGTTGGCAAGAGTACTGGGAAGCCTCAGAGAGGGGTGAGTGGACGAAACTCCTGATTCCAAAATTGGATCCATGAGTCACGAGAAGGCACGGAGAAGTTACCTACTACCAGACGCAGGATCTGAGCGGCCACGGGTGCTTCAAAGACTACCTGCACTCTATTGGGCGCGAGGCAGACAACCAGTTCGTTTATAGTGATAAGACAGATAGTGTGTAAAACACAATCTTCGAATGTTCCAGGTGGTCTTTAGATAGGGACATATGGACTTCAAAAACAAAAAGAATTTTAGAAACTAGCACACTCACGGAGACAATGCTTAGGAGTGAAGAAGACTGGTCTGCAACAGAAATCATCTTAAGGGACATACTAAGCATGAAAGAACAGGGTGAACGGACAAAACAACATAGACAACGAAAACTGAAAACAACCTGAACCCTTAATCACCTGCTGTGGATGGGGGACGTAAGGACATCAAGTGAGGTCAAAGCCAACGCCATCTTAAGATATGCGAAAAGCGGTTCCAAGATGTGGGTGAGTTTCCAGAGGGGCCAAGTTAACTGAATGTGCTTGCTACGTCCCCATGTAAAAAAAAGATAAGACTAGACAGACAAGACTAGACAACCTATTTGTATTTTCCTTCATGTGCAGACAAGCGCATGAAGGCCAGCATTCCGTCCAAAAGGACACTAAGGTGGTTGTAAAGCTATCAGTTTTACTTTTCTATTCATATGTACTTTCCTGAGATCTCTGATTCCTGAGAACTCCTTCTCTCTGGAGTTATTGAATTCTAAACTGTTCATGATGATCCAGTCTAGATAATTGCGTGTTTATCAAGCCACCACTCTCTCGATTATGGTAGTGTTATATACTGTTCTTAATATATCATCTTTATGCTTAGTCCAGGTAAGTTCATGCATCCGCATATCTGTCTGTAAAGGTCGTCTCCATATTTCCGTATCTGAGCAATAAAATAGCACGTGTGCCCCTGTGTCATTTTGACCACACTCACATTTTGCCCAGAGGGGACTTTCTCTTTCCAAATCTCAAAAGATTCAAATCAGACCAAATCTGTGGACGTGCGCTTTGTAAATTACCATTGCCTGTGATTATCTGGATTGCGTAGTGAGACAGACTGATGTTGAAACCTCTCCAGGTCTTAATGGACGATATAAACAGCTTGGTCCACAAGCCTGTTGTAGTCACATCCCATCTGTCCTGCCAGAGCTTCTCGAAATTCCCATTGGACTACGATCTTAAAGCCTGTTTGGGCAATTTACTGAAGGAAATTTGCAAATCTTCCTTGTCAGATGCTTGTTTGGCAAGCATGTCTGCTCGTTCATTGCCTCCAAAACCAGCGTGCGCCTTAACCCAATGGATCTTGTCCTTCCTTGAAACTCTGGCAGCTGCCTTCAACGTCTCCAACAATAATTCAATGCATTTAAATTCTTCAGAGCATTCAGCTGGCTGTCACAAATGATTGAACAGGGTCTGCTGCTGTTATTTTCCACATATCGCAAGGCTTGCAGTATGGCTAAAAGTTCAGCTTGATAAATTGATACTACATACTACAATATAAATTGACACTACATACTACAATACTTTTCTAATTTAATAAGCTTATGGTACACTTCCTCGTCTTAAAAGTAGACAGACAAGACTAGACAGACAAGACTAGACAGACAAGACTAGACAGACAAGACTAGACGAACAAGACTAGACAGACAAGACTAGACAGACAAGACTAGACAGACAAGACTAGACAGACAAGACTAGACAGACAAGACTAGACAGACAAGACTAGACAGACAAGACTAGACAGACAAGACTAGACAGACAAGACTAGACAGACAAGACTAGACAGACAAGACTAGACAGACAAGACTAGACAGACAAGACTAGACAGACAAGACTAGACAGACAAGACTAGACAGACAAGACTAGACAGACAAGACTAGACAGACAAGACTAGACAGACAAGACTAGACAGACAAGACTAGACAGACAAGACTAGACAGACAAGACTAGACAGACAAGACTAGACAGACAAGACTAGACAGACAAGACTAGACAGACAAGACTAGACAGACAAGACTAGACAGACAAGACTAGACAGACAAGACTAGACAGACAAGACTAGACAGACAAGACTAGACAGACAAGACTAGACAGACAAGACTAGACAGACAAGACTAGACAGACAAGACTAGACAGACAAGACTAGACAGACAAGACTAGACAGACAAGACTAGACAGACAAGACTAGACAGACAAGACTAGACAGACAAGACTAGACAGACAAGACTAGACAGACAAGACTAGACAGACAAGACTAGACAGACAAGACTAGACAGACAAGACTAGACAGACAAGACTAGACAGACAAGACTAGACAGACAAGACTAGACAGACAAGACTAGACAGACAAGACTAGACAGACAAGACTAGACAGACAAGACTAGACAGACAAGACTAGACAGACAAGACTAGACAGACAAGACTAGACAGACAAGACTAGACAGACAAGACTAGACAGACAAGACTAGACAGACAAGACTAGACAGACAAGACTAGACAGACAAGACTAGACAGACAAGACTAGACAGACAAGACTAGACAGACAAGACTAGACAGACAAGACTAGACAGACAAGACTAGACAGACAAGACTAGACAGACAAGACTAGACAGACAAGAATAGACAGACAAGACTAGACAGACAAGACTAGACAGACAAGACTGGACAGACAAGACTGGACAGACAAGACTGGACAGACAAGACTGGACAGACAAGACTGGACAGACAAGACTGGACAGACAAGACTGGACAGACAAGACTAGACAGACAAGACTAGACAGACAAGACTAGACAGACAAGACTAGACAGACAAGACTAGACAGACAAGACTAGACAGACAAGACTAGACAGACAAGACTAGACAGACAAGACTAGACAGACAAGACTAGACAGACAAGACTAGACAGACAAGACTAGACAGACAAGACTAGACAGACAAGACTAGACAGACAAGACTAGACAGACAAGACTAGACAGACAAGACTAGACAGACAAGACTAGACAGACAAGACTAGACAGACAAGACTAGACAGACAAGACTAGACAGACAAGACTAGACAGACAAGACTAGACAGACAAGACTAGACAGACAAGACTAGACAGACAAGACTAGACAGACAAGACTAGACAGACAAGACTAGACAGACAAGACTAGACAGACAAGACTAGACAGACAAGACTAGACAGACAAGACTAGACAGACAAGACTAGACAGACAAGACTAGACAGACAAGACTAGACAGACAAGACTAGACAGACAAGACTAGACAGACAAGACTAGACAGACAAGACTAGACAGACAAGACTAGACAGACAAGACTAGACAGACAAGACTAGACAGACAAGACTAGACAGACAAGACTAGACAGACAAGACTAGACAGACAAGACTAGACAGACAAGACTAGACAGACAAGACTAGACATACAAGACTAGACAGACAAGACTAGACAGACTAGACAGACAAGACTAGACAGACAAGACTAGACAGACAAGACTAGACAGACAAGACTAGACAGACAAGACTAGACAGACAAGACTAGACAGACAAGACTAGACAGACAAGACTAGACAGACAAGACTAGACAGACAAGACTAGACAGACAAGACTAGACAGACAAGACTAGACAGACAAGACTAGACAGACAAGACTAGACAGACAAGACTAGACAGACAAGACTAGACAGACAAGACTAGACAGACAAGACTAGACAGACAAGACTAGACAGACAAGACAAGACTAGACAGACAAGACTAGACAGACAAGACTAGACAGACAAGACTAGACAGACAAGACTAGACAGACAAGACTAGACAGACAAGACTAGACAGACAAGACTAGACAGACAAGACTAGACAGACAAGACTAGACAGACAAGACTAGACAGACAAGACAAGACTAGACAGACAAGACTAGACAGACAAGACTAGACAGACAAGACTAGACAGACAAGACTAGACAGACAAGACTAGACAGACAAGACTAGACAGACAAGACTAGACAGACAAGACTAGACAGACAAGACTAGACAGACAAGACTAGACAGACAAGACTAGACAGACAAGACTAGACAGACAAGACTAGACAGACAAGACTAGACAGACAAGACTAGACAGACAAGACTAGACAGACAAGACTAGACAGACAAGACTAGACAGACAAGACTAGACAGACAAGACTAGACAGACAAGACTAGACAGACAAGACTAGACAGACAAGACTAGACAGACAAGACTAAGACAGACAAGCCTTGACAGACAAGACTAGACAGACAAGACTAGACAGACAAGACTAGACAGACAATACCAGACAGACAAGACTAGATAGTCAAGACTTTTTTTTGTTTTAAAAGTGGTTTGGGGGAAGCTCTCACTAAACCCCCTATTCCACTTTTGCTTTTAGTATGCGCCACCCCGGTATCGCATTCTTGGCATTCGTTCAGGGTAGGCAGCCCAGACTGTTAGTGAAATCAGGTCTACCGCATTGCCAGGCGGGTAGACAGACAAAACTAAACAGACAAGACTACCCAGACAATACTAGACCCACAAAGCTAGATAGACAAGACTAGAGAGACAAGAACAGACAGTACATGACAGGCAAGACTAGAGAGACGAGACTATACAGAAAAGACTAGACAGACAAGACTAGACCAGCAAGATTAGACATTCAAAATTAGATAGACAAAGACTAGACAGACAAGACTAGGCAGATAGGACTTGACAGACAGGATTAGACTGATAAGACTAGACAAACAGGACTGGACAGACAAAATTAGAGAGACAGGACTAGTCAGATAAGACTAAACGGGCATGAGTAATTAGACAAAACTGTCAATGCATAACTATATAGACAATATTATAGATAAGATAGGATAGATAAGGTTAGTCCAATAAGAGTAGACAGATAAGACTGAGACAAAACTTCATAGAGAAGACCGAACAGAGAAAACTGGACAGACAGATCTAGACATACCTAGATGGATAGGATGGATAGATAGGACATAAACTTATATATAGGATATAACTAAGATTATACAAATAAGAATATTTAAAATAGATAAACGAGACTCTGTTCATCTAATGGTAAGACTGTTCATAGATGACTTAACTAAAGCATGTCTGAACCAAGAGATTATACAAAATATTAGATCAGACTATATAGACATTTCAAGACAGGTAACGCTTGTTTTACAGAAGCGGCCCGAAAATTGGTTAAACTGGTCCAATAAACCTAATTGAAAGAGATAATACTAGATAGTCAATGGTTGACAACCCCTGCTGTAGACACACAAGAATGGTTGAACAGGGCCAATATGTTAGTTGTTACTAATTGGAAGAGACAATACTAGACAGACAATAATTTAAAAAAATATATTCTAAATGGGTATATATTCTAACTTAATTATAGGTTGACAGATTTCTTGTTGTTTGTCAAGTTTGTTTTTTGTTAGAATAAATGTACTATACAAAAGGTTAAAGATACTAAACAAGAAAGTAATTTTGACTTAAGAAAAGGTAGTAAATTAGTAGAAAATAGTAGGTTTAAATTAGAGCAATAAAATTAGATCACACTATATTAAATATTTCTCGATTCAGATTTTGTTTTTGTGCTGTTGTTTGCTAACTGTTCTTGATCTGTGTTGTTCGTTGATTTTATTTAATATAATTTGTATTATTTTTGCGTAGACGGATGTTTTATAAACTAAATTATTTTTTGCAGCAAATACAAACAAACTAGGCATATGATGTAATACATGACTAATCAAGACCACAAATCTATATATATTTAAAAACGAATTATTAATGATAATTAACTTTGTAATAATCTCCAAAGTAACACGAAGTTATTTTTTTTTTGTTTAAAAAATTGTCGTCACCAAATTGTGTCATTTTTTTGTTGTTCTATATTCTGTGTGTAGAATGTTTAGAATTTATAATTTTTTTTTTTATATATAAAACTTATTATGGATAGACAAAACAAAATGTAATTTCTTTTCAAATTTTGGCTAATTTTTTTAACTGAAATTTGTATGTGTAGGTTTATAAATGATAGAAATTGTTGATGTAAAGATAAGAAAATGGAAAAATACGTGTTTTTTCTCCCTTTCTAAATTCAATTTATTTTCATTCACTTCATACACCCTTACGCCCAAATCCTAAATATGTTTAAAGGTCTAATCACACTAATGCGGCTGTGCGTTGCGTTTCAACCGCTGCGATTCGTGGTTCTACAGCGGCTTATGCAAGTGCACACACCAATGATGCCCTTCTCATGCCGAAACGCAGGATGCTGCGTTTTTCGGTCGCAACGTGCAAGATTTTCTCGCTCGTTCAATCAACGATGTGGTCGAACATTGTCCTGCAGGATGACCTTGCAGCCCTGTTTCTATTTACCAATCTATACCGCTTAATACCAAGCTCCCTCATCGTTTAGACTAAATGGTTACAGTAGACGTGCGCCGTAATCGAATGATTACGTTACGTTCTTCTTCTTCTTCTTTCGAATAGGCCTATTTTACCCAGTATTGTCGCATCTTCTGCCGGTGTAACTCCTTTCTCTCTTCTGTCCAGGGGGTACCTTTCTTTCGAGGTTTTTCCTGAAATCCACGGACTTCCTTCAGGGTGCGTCTCGCAGACTGTTTTTGAGATCTGTTATTCCCAGTTCTTTAATATCCTTCTCGGTCTCTGTCAACCAAGTGGTACGAAGCTTCTTGTTTTGCCAGAAGGTGAACAGACGGTTGGTTAGTCGGTTTGGAGGCGATCTTGCAACGTGGCCATAGAAAGCTTCCCTTCTTTTCCTTGCACAGTCAGAGGACATCTCAATATGTTCGTAGAGCTCAGAGTTATGCCGCCTTCGGAAAAAGGAACTCCGCCTTTCGGAATGCCGCAGTAGGAATACCGGGCCTAGGATCTTCCTGAGGATTCTCCTCTCTCTGATTTCCAATTTCTCTACTAGACCCCTTCGGTTCAAGAAAAGACACTCCATGGCATACAGGGCTTCTGGTTGTAAGACTGATGCATAGTGCTTAAGTATCAAGTTGCGTGACAGGCATTTCTAGTTGTAAGTGTTCTTAGTCAGCCGATAGGCTAGTTCCAACTTGTTGACTCCCTTGTATAAAGAAGCTCTTTCTGATAAGTTGGGTTCAATCCATTCGCCGAGCTACTTAAATTTCTCAGTCCTCTTGATGTTTCCCTGTTCTAGTAACATCTCTCTCATCTTGCTTTTCTGATGTTGCTGAAGAATTCTGTTTTCTCCAGTGACACTTGAAGACCCACTTTGGCAGCCTGTTTTCTGAGGCAGTTTACCTGCATTGTTGTCATCTCAAGAGAATCAGCAAACAGTGCCATGTCATCTGCAAAGGCCGGGCAATCTACAAACAGTCCATCGTTCTTACGTTCCAGGTAGATACCACTCTGAGCACCCAAACAGTTCCTTGCGCCATTCTCTCATAACCTTTTCAAGGACACAGTTGAAGAGAAGTGGGGAAAGTCCATCTCCTTGTCTCACTCCAGTTCGTAGCTTTCTGAAATCTCGCCTCTATATTCAACCTTGGAATGTGTGTTGGTTAAAGTTTCTAGGACGAGTCTGCGGGTTTTGTTGTCTAGTGCAAGTGCCTGGAGTACTTTGTTAAGCGTTTCTCTATTAATGGAATCGTAGGCCTTCCTAAAATCAACAAAGGTGACGACCACCTTGCGGTTTCTCATCTTGGAGTATGCAAGTACAGTTTTAAGATTGAGGATCTATTCAACACAGGATCAGGCCTTCCTGAAGCGCCCCTGGTATTCTCCCAGTTGACTATCCAACTGATTTTCTGCCCTTGTTTTTTATGCCTTCGAGAGAATTTTGTATGTTACCGGGACGGGAGAAATTCCACGGTAGTTGTTTAGATCAGAAAAATCTCGCTTTTTGTGAAGCGGATGGATCAGAGCAGATTTCCAATCAGGTGGTAATTTCTCTGTTTCCCAGATGTCTTGGATGATCTCGGTTAGCTTGCGCACGGCATTGTTTCCAGCACCTTTCCACAATTCAGCAACGATCGAGTCCTCTCCAGCTGCCTTATTATTCTTAAGAAGTTGAATGATCAGGCTAACTTCTTCCAATCAAGGGGGAAGCGAGTCCGGGTTTGGTGTGGTTTGTTTATAGTCGAATTCTTCGCTGGGTGGGTCACAGTTGAGTAGATTTTTAAAGTACTGAGCCAAAAGGTGGCAGTTGTCCTTGTCGTTATAAGCCAGTTTGCCTTGTGAGTCTCTGACGTGGAGGCTTGGCGGAGCGTATTTTCTGAGTGCCTGTTTAAAGGTTCCAAAGAAATCTCTGGAATTATTCTTACCAAAGCTCTCTTTGATTTGGGTTAGTTGGTTTTGTGTGAAGGTTCGTTTGGTTCCTCAAATTATCTTGGCTGTAACCTTTCTTTGTTCCAAAAATGTATGCCAATTTTCCTTGCTTTTTAGAATTCCACTTCACCCAGGCTATCTGTCTTTGGGCTACTGCATTGTCACAGTCTTCAGTCCACCACGGATGCTTCCTTCTTCTAGCGAGAGGGGCGAGTTCATGGGCCGCCTTGACAAGAGTCTCCTTCAGTTGGTCCCAGTTGTTTAGGTCTGTGTTGTTCAGTCTCTGACTTAGTTCTTGACTGTTCTTGAGTCGCTCGACGTCAAATCCTACCATTTTGGAGGTTCTGTGTAATCTAGTGTTTCTAGGCTGGAG
This sequence comes from Phosphuga atrata, assembly GCA_944588485.1. Classification (NCBI taxonomy): domain Eukaryota; kingdom Metazoa; phylum Arthropoda; class Insecta; order Coleoptera; family Silphidae; genus Phosphuga; species Phosphuga atrata. The sequence goes on from OX155904.1 coordinate 47,517,379, forward strand.
TCTTATTTTTATCTTTGAGAGGTAGTGGTCTGAGTCCAGATTGGCGCTTCTTAGTACCTTTACGTTTTGTATTTCCTTTTGAGATTTTCGTGAAATGGCCACATGATCTATCTGGAATTCACCCAGGTGGGTATTAGGTGAAATCCAAGTCTTCTGCTGCCTTGACAAGTGTTTGAAGGCTGTAGACTTCATGAGCAACCCAAAAGTCCTACACAGATCCATCAATCGTTCTCCGTTGCGGTTGGTTCGCTTATGCGCCGGATAATTGCCCACTATGTTTCTGTATTTTTTCTCTCTTCTCAATTGAGCATCGAAGTCACCAAGCAGTATAACGGTGTGCCTCTCTGGAAGTTTAGAGATAATATCTTCTGTCTTCCCAGAATTTATCAGTTCTGTCTGGATTGCATCTGTTGTTCTGGTTGATTGGAGCATGTACATTGACTATACTTTAGCCCTTGTTTGCGCATTTGAGAGAGAGGATGGATACACGACTACTCGGGGAGGTAAAGTCGGTGACTGAATCCAGTATCCTGTGATTGATTATAAATCCTGTACCTAAGTGGGGTACGTTCTTCATTACCCGCTGACCCACTTTTCCTTTGAGGATTGTGTAGCCTTGGGACTCTAAGGCATGTTCGTCCGTAAATCTGGTTTCCTGTACTGCTGTCAGTATTATGTTGTGTCGTGTTAGTGAATCAGTCAAATGTTTCAGTTTACCCACTTTTAGCAGTGAGTTGGCATTAAATGTTGCGAAGAAGCTTTGCCGTCTTGGTCTGAGTTTACGTCCGGTGATTTCAGGATGCTCCGACACATCCTTAAAGCAGGTTGCTGCGGACTCCCCAGAATCCGCTAACGTCACCATAGGTGACGGTGGATTGGTTACCACCTGGGTTGGTGCATTTAGCGAAATTTTCCTTCATGCTCAGTTGAAGAATATTCTTCATTGGACAGTGGCGAGCCAAGATACTACCCAAGTTGTTAGCTAGGGAGGCTTATTATTCGGGGTTGTTACCCCTAGACAGGTCGCCTTCACTACGGCTAGAGTCTTGTCCACCCCATTCTTCCCAGGTGCTAGGCTCCATGCCATTGTTTACCACAGATGTTCAAGGGGTACGTATTATTATATTATTAGGTCCAGATATGTTTTAGATTTTTTTGTTTATTCATAATTTCTAGTAGGTTTCTTTTATCAAATGTCAAATTAATTAAACGTCAAATTTAGAAATTCATTTCAAAATAGAAATCACTAATTCACTTTGTTTTTACACAATTTTTTAGACTAATACCAATCCAATGTTAACTAATTGTTTTTCACTATAAACTTCTCTCCCTATGAACTTTACACCACTCAAAATACACATTTTCCACGAGCAAATTTTTGCACGTCTAACTTGTTTGGCGGTTGCCTAGCACCTAGAATGATTGCTTTCATGTTTATCCACCTTGCTTTCAAGGCTTGACTAAAACTAAACAGGAACAAGAAGAAAAATTAGAATTATTACAGGCGCCCTAATGGGTTAAGATAGCAAATGCAAATTTTAAGTTTGATTTTGTTAGAGAGTGGGGTACAACAGATCTATACCTACGCCCAGGGTCCCAGGGTTCTTATCAATTTTGGCGCCCTGGGCTATAAACCAATTAGCGCCCTAGGCTTAGGCATTGAAATTCCTAGTTTTATTTTTTCACAACTAAAAGAGACCGTAGATACGAGTATTTAATATAAATTTCAACTTGATACCTCTACCCGTTCCTGAGAAAAGGGTCTTTACAGACAGACAGACAGATGCACAACAAAGTGATCATATAAGGGTTCCATTTTCCTTATGAGGTACGGATACAACTAAATTAAAACTACAAAAAATGCAATTCTGTACGAGTTTTAATTATAGAAATATCTTCTATTCACTTCTATTCATATGTTGTATAGACATCGGGCACGTACAACTCGAATTTAGCTATATGCATTAAAAGTACGATCGCGAGCCACGATGCTAGCTCACTCAGCGGTCTTACTCGGGGTGTGCATTCATCCTTTCCCGAATGTATTAATTGAGATATAGCATATTAAGCATATTTAAAAGTTCCTCATCTTTACGTTCGTGGCGCCCCTGGGCTGTAGACCAAACAGCCCATAGGGTTAGTATGGCCCTGAGCACCCACCCATCTGAAAAATGGGGTACCGATACCAAGTAAGCACTATAATTATGTGCTCTTTATGTACTTTTCAAGTATCCCGGAGCGAATTCGCTAACTCAACCCCTTGTGCGAAAAATTCACCCTCAACCGAATGAGCCACAAAGAGACAACATATGAGATATCCTGTTCGCCATTTTTGTGCTCGAACCCTTGCACGAAAATTCACCCCAAAATGCATGAGCCATAAGAGGTGAAATCTATAATAATCGACCATAGAAATTTTAACCGACGCGATATCGTTGTAATAATTGTGTGCTCTCGAGATATCCTATTCGCGATTTTTCTGCTATGATTTATAAGAGATGATTTCTATAATAACCGAACACAAAAGTTTTAGCTGACACGATATCGTTGCAATAAGTATGTGCTCTTGTAATATGCCATTCGCGATTTTTGTGCTCGCACCCTTGTACGAATCCCGAACATTATTATACACCACTGTTGAGGTTAATGATTAATTAATGTGGAAATTAACAATGTTAGTCGTCAAATAAAAAGGATGCACACAGATTTAATTGTAATATTAAAGAACTCAGAGTAACACGCGTCTATACCCCACTAAGGTCGCAACACAAAAGTGGAGAGAGATGGTTGGCGCATTGCGACAAATGCTTACAAGACTAGCAGTGTTGCCAATATAGAACTGGTAACCTTTATGGTACCAACATAACACATAGTACATAAGTATGGTGACATTCAAACAAAATATAATTACAACACTTCCTCTAATGTTATCATGCAAAATTTAGTTCATTTTCTTAAGTCCCAACATTTCACGTAGTTTAATGAATCTAGGCTTTGGAAGTGGCTTCGTTAAAATATCTGCCACTTGTGCGTCTCCTGGAACGTGTTCGATTGTTATATCTCCAGAATTTAGTTTCTCTCTAACGAAGTGGAATTTGACTTCAATATGTTTGGTCCTTTTATGGAATTCTGGGTTTTTAGCCAATTTTAGTGCACTAGCACTATCAGTATAGAGAGTAGGTAAATTACTGTCTGTCCCGTTTACATCGTTCAGCAATCTGCTCAGCCAGATTGCTTCCTTTGTGCCTTCACAGGCTGCAATGTATTCAGCCTCAGTTGTTGATAGAGCAACACAAGTCTGCTTCTTACTGCTCCATGAGACTGCTGCATCTGTGACTTTGCAAACCACGCCGCTTCGGGATCGCCTGGTAGGTTTGTCTCCCGCGTAGTCAGCATCGCTGTAAACTTCCAGTTTTGGAATCGCCAAATCTTCCTTCATGTACAGCAAACCCAAATCAGCTGTACCTCGAAGATAGCGAAATATGCGCTTGACTGCGCCCCAGTGTGATGCTCTCGGATTCTCCAGAAATTGGGAGACTGCGCTGACGGCATAACTAATGTCGGGCCTTGTTGCTACCGACAGGTACATAAGACAACCAATTGCCTCGCGAAATGGCGTTGACTTGTCAAGGAATGGGTCTTCCTCGCTGTCTGACAAGTAGTCATCACTCGGAGTGGCAACCGCATTACACTCCTCCATGTTGAACCTCTCCAGTACTTGTTTTGTGTATGTGCTTTGACCTACAAATAAAGAATTAGCACATTGTTTGGTTTGCAAACCAAGAAAACAATTTAAATTGGACACTTTTATTTTAAAGTTCGTTTTGAGTTCGACGAGAAATTTTTGGACTTCTGTTTGGTTGTTGGTGGCCACAAGTCCATCGTCAACATATATGGCGATCATGATGACGTACAACGAAGTACGTTTGATAAAAAGACATGGATCTGCTTTGCCTTGATCAAAGTGTTGTTGCTTCAGGAAGTCTACGAGCCGTTTATTCCAGCATCTAGGTGCTTGTTTTAGCCCAAAGATGCTACGTTGTAGCTTGCATACGCGTCCCGTCCCATCTTCAAACCCCTCTGGCTGTGCCATGTATACTTCTTCCTCTAGTTCTCCGTAGAGGAATGCCGTTTTAACGTCAAATTGAACCAGATCAAAATCCTTGGATGCTTTTGCCACCAGTCGTGCTTTAAATCTCTCGATTGAGCCATCTGCATTTTTCTTTAGCCTTAATACCCATCGGCAACCAACAGCCTTCTTTCCTTTGGGAAGGCTCACCAGAACCCAAGTTTGGTTCTCAATGAGAGATGCAATTTCTTCTTCTTTGGCTTCTTTCCAATTTGCTTCGTCAGTAGACGATTCGCTTAACAGAACTTCAGCATCAATTTCTTCCTCCAACAAATAGTCATTCATTCGTACTGGACGTCTTCTTCTTCGTTTGGTTTTCGCTGTTTCGTCATGATCGTCCTCTTCCTCGCGAGGTTGATTGACTCCATCGTCGTCATCATGGTCCTGGTTCACTTCACCTTGAACAACTTGATGGACATCATCATCGTCATCATGATTCATCTCTTCCTCTCGATGTTGATGGACATCATCATCGTCATCATGATTCATCTCTTCCTCTCGATGTTGATGGACATCGTCGTTTGTCACTTCCTCTGGAACTTGATGAACGTCGTCGCCGTAAGCCTCCAGGACTGGATTAACATCCACTGCACATGGTTCAATGTGATCGAGGGATTTCTGTAAATTTTTATCCATGAAAATCACATCATGGCTGATAGTTACCTTCTTTTCATCTTGCAGCCAGACCCGGTACCCCTTCTTCTCTCCTCAGTATCCAACAAAACAAGCGGACTTGCTTTTAGCATCAAGTTTTCGACGCATCTGGTGAGGAATGTGGACGTAGCACCTTGTTCCAAACGTTTTAAAGTGTAACGGTGTGGTTGGTTTCCTGTTAAACCACACTTCGTACGGAGCTTTTGCTTCCACAGAGGTAGGGCCCGTTCTGTTTAAAACATACACAGCGGTGTTGACAGCCTCTGCCCAAAGATTTAACGGCATCTTTGTCGCGTGTATTAAAGCGCGCACTTTCAACCAATGTCCTGTTTTCGCGTTCCGCGGTCCCGTTTTGTTCTGGCGAATAAGGCATTGAAATTGTTTGCACTATACCATTCGCCGAGAGGAAAGACTTGAGAGCCTGATTGTCATATTCTTTTCCTCCGTCACTTTGAAACTCGCGAACTGTTACACCGGCTCTAGTCGCCTCATTTATGAAAGTTTTAACGCATTCAGGAACTTCACTTTTCTGTCGAATAAAAAACACGCGCCGAAACTTGCTAAAATCGTCTTTTATACACAGAAAGTATCTCGATCCGCCGAGAGAGGTCAGCTGCATTGGCCCGCATACATCGGAATGCACGAGCTCTCCCGCACTCTTTGCCTTGTCTCTCCGCGAACGAAAACTTATTCGTTGTTGCTTCCCGAGAATGCACGCTTCACAAACTGCGTCATTACGATCTAGCGCACTAATGTTGTATCTTTTTAACACCTCACGAACATGCTGCTTGTTTTGGTGACAGAATCTCTCATGCCAAGTTTGGAGTGACGCCGTTTTCGTAGTTGCCACGGCCGCCAACATGGTCGCACACTCATCGACTTCTGATGAAAAAAGACAAAGATTATTTGTCCGAGAAACAGTCATATTTAGTGCATATAAGCCTCGTGTGGTCATTGTACCCGTTAAGCGCACATCGTTGTTCTTCACAAACTTGCACATGCGGATGTCAGCTTGAAACTTAAAGCCTTTCTTCATTGTTGCGCTGACTGAGAAGAGATTGCGCCCAAGATCTGGTACATACCAGACGTTCTCTAAGTAGTTGTCAACTGACGCACCGTTGTAACGCATCTGAACGTTCACTGTTCCATGACCAATTGCCTTTATGACACTAGAGTCCCCGAGATGCACGGATTTTTCTTGTTCGAATCTGTTAAAAGAAGCAAAGTATTCTTTTCTACTCGTCATGTGTGCCGTTGCACCACTGTCCGCAAACCAAGTCTCACTGTCAGTTACCGCACTATTCGCGAACGATGCAACCGCCATGAAAGCTTCACCCGCACTTTCGTTATTGCTGAAATTTTTGTTTCTGCATTCGCGAGCAACATGTCCCATTTTGTGACATTTGTAACACTTTAAAATAGGCTTACGTTTATAGGCTTTCCTGTCCTCTGCAACTAGCGCTTCAGATTCGTTTTTCTTCGTTGGCAAACGCATTTCTATTAACCGTAGACGCTCGGTTAACTTGTTTATCGAACGATCAGCAATGGCAACGGACTCCCACACACTCTTAAATTCGAAGTACTCTGTGGGGAGGGTTGACAAAATTCTACTCATGAGTAACAGGTCAGGAAGTTGCGTTTGGGCAACCGTCGTAAGTTCTTTATTCATTTCCCTGAAGATGCGCTGAAGCCGAGCGATATGTGTCATGATATCCTCATTTTCATCTTTTTCATAGGTGAAAAATCTTTCCATCAGCCTGTCTAAGCGCTGTCCTGAACTTTGTTCATATACACTGAGTAGTTTTTCCCAAACAGCTTTAGCTTTAGCACATGTGGCTGTCAAGTCCACATTCGATTCGTTCATTGTCGAAACAAGTACAAGTTGGGCTAGCGCGTCAGCTTTTTTATACTTTCTTAATGCTGCTTGTGCTGCTTCGTCGTTCGAAGCTTCCGGGACGACCGTCATGCCGGTTACAACTTCATACACCTCGTGGTGTTTCAGTACCAAACACACTTGACGTTTCCACATCGCCCAATTTTGTGCTCCACTCAGTTTATCGATCTGAGCCTTAAACTCCATTGTTATTGAAACAATCAAGGCAGTAACGTACTACAAGAAAAGATGTCCGAACTCACACTGGCGCAACTTACTAAGTTCAAGATTTTAATCACTAAACACTCGAAATTTACAGAAAATTCGTTCTGGGCCCATAACCTGTTGAGGTTAATGATTAATTAATGTGGAAATTAACAATGTTAGTCGTTAAATAAAAAGGATGCACACAGATTTAATTGTAATATTAAAGAACTCAGAGTAACACGCGTCTATACCCCACTCAGGTCGCAGCACAAAGTGGAGAGAGATGGTTGGCGCATTGCGACAATGCTTACAAGACTAGCAGTGTTGCCAATATAGAACTGGTAACCTTTATGGTACCAACATAACACATAGTACATAAGTATGGTGACATTCAAACAAAATATAATTGCAACAGGTTTGATCGCAATTAAATAAACATTTTCTGGTAGTTAATAGAAGTTTTATTATTATTATAATTTTTTTGTGTATGTATTTTAATTCCCAGAAATATAGGAAAGTGGTCAGAAAAAACATTTGCATAAGTAATTGAATTTAGATAATGTAAATTTGTCTTGACAAACATATTGTCTATACATGTCCCAACGTTTATATTAGGTCTCGTAACATCATTAAAGTAAGGTACATAATCCATATCTAGTAGTGTAGAGAGATACAAATCAGTCAAATTGTCCGAAGTACTTATATCTATGTTCAAAATCACCAACGATAATATGATTTTTTACTTTAGTATTATTTTGTAAATAATATTTTAAGTTATCTATAAATTCATCTTTATGTATATCATGACACCTATATACACCACTTACTTTTAGGAGATTATTATTATTAATTTTTATTGTAGTAGAGATGCAACTTGACCTTCCCATGTTTTCAATTGAAGTTGTTTGTTCAATGTTATCTAATATATACATAACTACACCATCTGCTTTGTTGATATAACTTTGATTATAGTACAGTTTGTAATTTATTAGAGAAAAATAATTTGGGCAATTTAGTGTCCACGTTTCAGTACATACAATAATTTGAGGTTTTTTTTCTAATCTTTCATTAAATATCTCTAAATTTTAAAAATTTGAATTAAGGCTTCTTACATTAATATGTAGAATTATTATGCCATAATCTTTGAGCGCAAAATTTACACATTCGAGGTTATCTATTGACTGCTCGATGTGAATATTATTATATTGATAATTTGAATTAACTGATATTAGAAAAATTAAAAGCTGTTAATTTAATTTTTTTTTTATGAAAACTTATTATGACTTTGTTTTCTAAGTCTACCTCTGTCCCATCCTTTGGCTTTTGTCCTGACTAGGGTCTTTTTAGGATCCGGTTCTGGTTCTGATGTGTCGTTAGAAAGTGATGATGTTCTAGTGATTGGTGGATCAGGTCGTTTCATTTTGTCTTTTTCTTCTGCAACTTTTTGAGTTTTCAAATTATCTCTGGATGTCCGTTCTTTATTCGTTGATGATTCTTTGTAAAAGTCCTCTTCCGGTGTATATGAATGAGTCTTTTTACTATCTATCGCAGATGTCTTTTCAAAAATTATTGGTGTACAAGTTTAAGTTTCTTCAAGGTCAATGTTTCCTTTAAAAGTTTCAGGTCGGATTAGGTTTTTTAGAGAGTCCATAATTGCAGGAATTAAAACTGCGGCTAGCTCCTTAACATCGAGAGAGTTTGGTCGTATGGGTGTTGAGAGAATTTTAGAATACGAAGTGTTATTAATTGGTGTGTTAATTTTAATTTTACTCTTGGCTTCATGATATGAGATTTTTTCTTTAATTTTAATTTCTTGTATATATGCTTCTTCTAAATAAATTGGGCATGTTCGAACTTCTGCTGCATGGTTTCCGCCACAATTTATACAAATTGGTAAGACACAATTACCCTCGTGTGGAGATTTACCGCAGGGACATATTTGAGTACTGGAGCAGTTGTCAGAATTATGGCCAAATTTTTGACAGCGGAAACATCGAGTAGGATTTGGAATGTACTCCCGCACTTCCAAATTGTAAAATGCAACTTTAATGTATTTTGGTCTCTAAGTGTACCATATCTTTTAGTTTTAATTTTTCTTACTTCACAAATATCTATATGCTTTAATTCTTCGAAAATCTCTTCCTCTGATAAGTTTAACAGGTCCTTACAAAATATAACGCCTTTGCTAAAGTTTAGGGTTCTATGTGTTAGGACTTTTACTGGATATTCGCATAGATTGATAGTATTCCTTAGCCTAATTGATTGTTTGTCACTTTTAGTTTCAACCAAAAGACCTTCTTTGATTTTTTTAATTTTAGCGCATTCACCAATTAATCCGTATATACTTTTATTAATTTTAAATGGGTTGTCCTTTTCGAAGTTGGTACCATCACTTTTCTTGATAATTAAGAACCGGGGTTGTGCCGCCGTCATCTGATTATTAGATGCTATTTTGTCGGAGATCGGGGTCTCCTTGTTTTTGTCACCCGTCATTTTCCATGTATTTGATCCTCACTGCTAAAAGCACTTGATGTAGCGGCGAGGGATGTGTGAAAATATTAGGGAGATTATTTATCGCCGGAATAGCAACTATACAAAATAACAGATTTGAGTCTTTTAAAAATATATAACAAGGTTTAAGTAAAGTAAAATTAACTTTCTTGTAAGAGTGGACGTGAAAAACGTCTATACGTCAAAAAATATTTTGACACTTCATATATATCTGGGGCATACAATTAAAATTGGCAAAGAAAATCAAACTGCCGAAATCAAACGCAGAATCCAACTGATATGGGCCGCCTTTGGAAAGCTCAGCCATATACTAAAAAACCAAGACGTCTCAATTTACCTACAACGTAAGGTTTACAACAGCTGCATACTCCCCGTTGCCACCTATGGCCTGGAAACGATAGCTATCACTAAAAATCAGCAGCAAAACTTATATTACGATATCATTACTATTATATGACTGAATGAATCGTATGGACGGACGAAAGCCGTTTGTTTTGTTAGTAACGATGAGTTAAATAAAAATAATGATCATTTCTGGGCAAACTGAAAATCCACATTTTGTCCACCAAGGACACATCCGAATTAACTTTTAGTATTGTATTATTAGTGTACATTCTGTCATACTTTTACGAAGGAATTTTACATAGTGAGCGATATTTTACAATATCTTCAAGAACAACTTCCTGTGATTCTCGCAAATGTGTCATTACAGCTGTGGGCAAGCATGTGTTTTCAGCATAACGACGCTCCACCGTATAATGTAAGAATTGTCTAAAAATATTTAAATGAAGCATATGTAGAAAATTGAATACAGGACCAATACAGTAAGCACTTATATCAATGGGCTTGAATCCGCTTAGACTTCTTCTTGAGGGGAACTATGAAAAATAAAGTTTACAGAACACAATCTAACTTGGAAGTTAAGTTGGAACATTTAAAAGAAAATATCCCATATGAAACCAGTATCACATAGAAAGTATTTAACCTCCATAAAAAATCTTTAAGTGTGGTGATTCATCACCACACTTAAAGATTTTTTTATGGAGGTTAAATACTTTCTATGTGATACTGGTTTCATATGGAAACTCATACATCTTTTTTGTTGTACAGACAGTTTGTCGTATAAACAGTTTGTCATATAGTCAGTTTATCGTATAGACAGTTTGTTGTGTAAACTGTTTGTAATAGACAGTTTGTCGAATGGACACTTTGTCATATAGACAGTTTTTGTACCTGTTGTTTTTGTACAAAAAAATATACTTAGGTGTGAATGAATCACCACACTTAAGCATTTTTTAAGTAAATGTTTCATATGGAGACTAAATACTTATTATGTGATACTGGTTTCGTGTGTTTCGTGTGATACTTATTATGTGTCTTACATTTTTTAAGTAAGTGTCCCGTATAGAGGCTAAATACTCTTTATGTTATATTGGTTTCATATGGAAACTCATATATCTTTTTTGTTCCATGACAGTTTGTCGTATGGATAGTTTGTCGTATAAACAGTTTGTAATATAGACAGTTTGTCATATAGACAGTTTTTGTTCAAAAACATACTTAAGTGTGAATGAATCACCACACTTAAGCATTTTTTAAGTAAATGTCTCATATGGAGACTAAATACTTATTATGTGATACTGGTTTCGTGTGGAAACTCATATATCATTGTTATACAGACCGTTGTCGTATAAACAGTTTGTCGTGTGGACAATTTGTCATATAGACAGTTTTTATACATGTTGTTTTTATGCAAAAACATACTTAAATGTGATTGAATCAACACACTTAAGCATTTTTTAAGTAAATGTCTCATATGGAGGCTAAATACTTTTTATGTGATAATGTTTAGTACGGAAATTCATATATCTGTTTTGTTATATGGACAGTCTGTCATTTGGACAGTCGTGTAAACAGTTTGTCATATAGACAGTTTGTCGTATGGACAGTTTGTCATATAGATAGTTTTTTGTACATGTTGCTTTTGTACAAAGAAAAAATAAAAAACATATTTAAGTGTGAACGAGTCAATACTAAATCATTTTTGAATTGTCTCGTAAGGAGGCTAAATATTTTTTATGTGATACCTTCATTTCCATTCTGATTTTTATCAGTGGTTTTATTTACTTCTGCTAGTTTATAAACGATGTTTTTGAGGTTATCGATCTGTTTTTCAATTTTTTTCCAATCTTAAATTCGTTTTTTGTTTCTTCCTATGCCCAATTTCACTCTCGTGACCAATTGACAACTTACCGCCCTAGTTGCAAAATATACTAGTTGATGTATAAGTTGTGTTCAACATAATTTTTAAATTTTTTTGTTACAATTGCCTTGCTGTCACAATGTGCGACTTTCAAAATACCAACAAATACAGTTTTGTAATATATATCATTATCACGATATTTAAAATCCAAAATTAGTAATGTTTGTACTGAAATATCGGTGCTTTCGTTACACTTCCTAGAAAAGGTATTATAGTTGTCTGCCTTCCCAGTTAAGAATTAATGTATGGAAGGTTAAATTTTCATTTCTTTAAAAACATTTTTTTTTCCGGAATATTGCTTATACATTCAGTGAATGTAAAATTCAGGCAACTTAATTTTTCCATATGCGTATGGAATTTAGGAACGGAAGTCATTGATACGTATTCATTATTCAGTTAATACATATAGCCAATATTGCATTTTCGGTTAATACATTAACTTTCTCAAAATCAGATTTTGACCGTTCTTGTTTTCCCTTTTTTCCATAAAGTTCTACAGGTGTTTCCATTCACATTTTGAAAATTAACATTTTTTTCAATATTTCTGGTTTATTAACAGCTTCTATATGCTGTTTTTGAATAATATGTCTTTTTAAATAATTTAACCTATATACTTATTATATTAATTAATCTTCCTTCTTCTGAAATTTCCCCAATTTCGAAGACAAAATCAACGTCTCGTAATTTAAGTGCGCGGAAATGTGCGCGGAAATTTATCTGCGCAGATTTTAAAATGTCACGAAAACTACCGCGCACCCGCGCAGCTTAAAGGGAACATTGCTGTCAAGTATAATCAACCGAAGGTTAACAAGATATGTGGAGGAGATCTTGGGCGAGTACCAGTGCGGATTCCGACCAAACCGATCAACAACAGACCAACTTCACACGATGAGACAGATAATGGAAAAATGTTTCTAACACAATATCAGAATGCATAACCTCGATTTCAAACAGGCTTTCGACAGTGTAAACAGCCGTACAGCTACTGAGCGACTTGGTATTTATGGGAATACCACGAAAACTGGTTAATATGGTGCAAGTCACCATGCATGAATCGAAAGCGATAGTAACTGTACAAAACGAACTGTCGGAAGCTTTAGAGTTCAATAAAGGAGTGAGACAGGGCGACGCACTTTCAGCACTTTTATTTAACCTAGTACTTGATGGATCAACTAAGAAACTTAACATAAACGGATGCATAAGTAACAGAACAAGGCAAATATGTGCATACGCAGACGATATCGTAATCAATAATAGAGTGTCAAAAAGCAATGGAATGTGCGATGCTGGGAATCACTCTAAGAGACAAAATGCACAACACAGATATCCAGACAAAACCAAAAATAATATATATCATGGAGAGAACAGCGGATCTCAAATGGCTATGGGCAGGAGACGTGGCCAGAAAGAATACAGAAGAATGGAGCCACATGATTACCTTCTGGAGACCACAGGAAACAAAAAGAAGCACGGAAAGACCCCAAACAAGATGGATAGATGACATAAAGACAATAGCAGGAAAAGAGTGCATGAGAACAGCAAATGACAAAGAAGCAAGAAAAAAATTGAAAGAGGTCTATATCCAACAATGGAAGTATGAAAGCTAATAAGAAGATAGAAAATATATTTACAAAAACTTTATTCACAGGGTAAGTATTATTTCTTTTAAATTATTACATTTTTATAAATAATAATTTACGTCCTGGAAAAAAAGCGGTGGCAATTCGTCTTCCCTGTGCAATAAAATAAATCGCAACAAAATAAAATGATAGAACATAAATATAAAATAATAATTTAAAAATAGATAAAAATTATTATTAAAATATAAATACATTATAACAAGTTAAATATAAATTATTTAAATTATAAAACAAATAAATTACATTAAAAACATTTTATATATAAAAAAATTTATTTATAATGCTTTAATTATTAAAAAATCTATAAATGTTGGGAAAATTTTTGGCCAAAAACTTTTTTCAAATACCCTTCAATTAAATAATCTATTATATTTTACTTTAATTACTATTGGCTAAAAGAAATTTGGAAAATTTGTGGCAAAAAACTATTTTCAAATGCAATTAATTTAAATTATCTCTTTGAATTAGTTTAATTGCCATTGGCTAAATGAAATTTAACAACAAATTTTCCAAATTTGTGAAATTTATTGAAGAAATTTTATCTTACTTACACAATAATTACATAAAATTACTTTGACCAAAGTTACAATTTAGTTCCAAAATTTCGACCAAATTAATAAAAATAAATCTTTACATTTTTAACTAGTAGTCTTAATTTGTGACTAATAGCAATTAAAGTTAAAATATATAACTTTGACATATGACACAAGTTAAAATATTAATTAGTGTCAAACTATATATGACAAACCAAAACATTGACAAATCTATGGAATGTTAGAATCTATCACAGAACACAGGTTGTCACAGTCTATATAAATAACTAAATCGTAGTTGTCAAAAAACATTTTTAGTTGTGAAAAACAGTTTTAATCTAGATTTGTTTAACAATCTTTTTAACCCCTTGGCATACAATGATGTCTCTAAGACATGTGTCTCAATGATGTCTCTAAGTCATGTATTTCATGTACTATGGTAGACAACCGCATTTTATTCGTATGTCAAGGGGTTAATAGAATCGTTAAGCTATGTCAATATTACAGAGAGGTTTAGATTGTCAAATTTAATAGTTAAGTCAAAAAACATCAGTCAATAGGCCTTTTTACGGTTAGTTAAGCGCATGCGCATCCGCCAAGTTTGAAAGTTTCGGGCAAATAATAAGGTTATACGTCAAGAAGTTCTGGCAAAACATGGCGGAAATTGACACATGTGCACAAATAAATTTCAACTATGAAAAGGTCCATTAAGAATAGGGCTTCACACGAGAGGTCTCGTTTCATTTTCTCGTAACATTTTCTTCATTACCCGAGCAACCCGAACTTGCCCGATCCCAGAACGAGCGGTTCAAATTTACGAAGAAAATGTTACAGTTGCCCGTGTCAGAGTCAAAGATTGAAGACGAGATCAGAAACGAGACTCTTGTGTGAAGCCCTAATTGATAGAAACAACAGTCTAAAGGTCGATTCTCATATACCCGACACTCAGCTACGCGACATCGCCTGTCAAATAATGATTACATTGTTTTAAATGGGCACGTTCTCACTATGCCTACGCGACGTGCCCATTTAAAACAATGTAATCATTATTTGACAAGCGATGTCGCACGACGTCGCGTAGCTGAGTGTCATGCATATGGAAATCGACCTTAATAATACAAAAAATATGTCAAACTTGTATATTTTAAATCCGGTTTATCCTTTCTTTCGAAACAGCTTTGTCTAACAAAATAATATCTGTCAAAAACTTCCACAAAAAAAAATCT
Source organism: Phosphuga atrata (assembly GCA_944588485.1). Classification (NCBI taxonomy): domain Eukaryota; kingdom Metazoa; phylum Arthropoda; class Insecta; order Coleoptera; family Silphidae; genus Phosphuga; species Phosphuga atrata. The sequence goes on from OX155904.1 coordinate 47,532,415, forward strand.
CTTAACAAAACAAAAACAATACTCCTACAACCTAATTATCTCCTAAATCCCTATTCGTTTCCATCTAAACCTAAATATAAAAAATATATTTCCTGCCGGGTACATTTCAGTAAGTCTAATATCGAGTTCGGATTAAGGCCAGAATTTATTGAACAGATCCATGAAGCTGTCGTAGATCATGAACGTGATGGCGACGTCCAAACAGACTCGACTCAGTCTGGGTATCGTGCCCTTGTAGAAGGCCCTCGGGCCTTCGTTCTTCCAAATCTTTATCGCGCAGTCCAGCGTGTGCTTATACTGTTTCGCCTCTAGGCCTTGCATGCGCGTTTTCACGACGTCCAGCGGCGTATTGCCAAACACAGATGCAGCTCCTAAAAATAAACCAATTGTTAAATAGTGCTGATGAAGAGATCCAGTAGATAAAAATCAAAGCGATTTAACAAATTTTAGTAGAGGATAACAAAGAAGTTCGCTAGATAGGGGATGACGAATGGAGTTTGGTCTTAAATATGGGTTCAGGAAAAGAAAGAAATTGTGATAATGAAAATCTGATTGCATTAAGCGAGTCGTTTTCTAAACATGGACGCGTGCTGAAAAATCGCTTGTATAAAGTAACTTCTCGATTACGACCACCTCGACTTACGACCATTTGCACTTACGACGCGCTGCGACCAGTAGGAGCATGTAAAAAATATTTTTTATTACACATGCGGGATAAGTTCTATATTGGCACCCGTTTTTTAGTGCGACAAATGGCCGCTTGTCAATTCAATTATTCGCGTGCGAAAAGTATAGTTGTCGCACGTAAATTATGCTTAGCGCACGCAAATTTTCAATAAAAATCGAATAGGTAATTAAAAAAAAATCAAAATAATATTAAATAATTGACGTGAAAGTGACAAATTTTTTTTTTGATTAAGAAATTAAATCTAAATATAAAGTTTTAGAATGAGTGTACTTTCTATGATGATACCGGAGACTGATCAGAGTTCGAATCGACAGCACCAAAGATATAATTGAAAAACAAATTCTTCGCTTTTGATTCTTTTTTTTATGGCCCCTGAACCCCAAACTTGTAAGATACGTCCTCTCGCATGATTAATAAAAAATATTATTATCTGCAACTCGTGAGGTATTGTCTATTGCCCTCTCGAGCGAATTGACGCACAATGTTCTATTTCATGAATTTTAGGACGCACCTTGATTTTTTTAGAGGTGTGTTTTTCGACCTGGCAACACTGATTCTAATGACAGTCAATTTGATAGGTGACAGCTGATTTCTGCTCAGTATGTTTTGCCATTTCATCATGAATAAACATACGCCAGAACAACGCTTGCAAATTGTGCAAATTTAATTGGAAAGTCGTGGTTCAGTTCGCGAAACCGTGCGCTACGTCCATTTTACGTTCGACATAATGGTCTATCCGAGCCAAGTTATTCGGAAAACCAAGAATCATTTTCGCCAATATGCAGTTTTATTGATAGATATATTGTTATATAGATTTGTTGATTGTGATAGATGTATAGATATAAAAGTTATATTGTTTTATTGGTATCAGCAGAGACGTCGTACAATGCGCACCGAAGATGTTGTTGCGGTTGTGGAGCGTAGTATTGAGGAAGACCCGAATGAGTCGATTTGCCATCGTGCACAGCAATTGGAGCTGTGTCCATCCATCTTATGGAAGATTTTGCGAAAAGATCTCGGTTACGAGCTTAGAAGATGCATCTCGTGCAAGCGCTCAAGCCGCGTGATGATCATTTACGTTCAGAGAATGGACCGAAAACAAGGGAAAATTGTAGAATACACCCCTTCAATGAAACTTAGGGGTTGCGGACTGTTTACCTGGTATAACTGTTGTTAATCGTCTTTGGCACAGTTTAACTAACAACGTGACATTTTCAACGTTGACATTTTTAACGTGACAGATAGTAGACGCGAATTTGACTGACTCGACGTTGCCATATTTAATTTTTGTTAAGAAAAATATTACCCCATATGCATATCAAAATACACTTTTTTTAGGATATATTCATATTATCTAGTAAATATGTAGTAATAACCTAATTTCCGGGCTAATCTAGTCATCGGAATCTTCGTCCGTATCACGATCATCACCAGGTCCTGGCTGGAGATGCACAGGATTGTACATCTTACCAGGCATACGAAAAAAATCCAGAGCGGCATCAAGCTAAACCTCTTTTTTGCAACATGTACCGAGCGAGGTTACCGGGTACGTGTTTTTTAATAAGCCCAGATGACGTCATGCAAGATTTAGCTGCCCTCCAATTTGACTCTATGGCATTTGTATGTGCCCCGGTATCGGGATCTTTAAATTTAATCAAATGATTAACCCTCAAATGCTTGTTGGCAATGTGAGAGCGCTATAGGTTTTCCAACAGTCACTGATTATCATCGTACCCGGTTCTATCCACGACTAGGCAAAATCCTAGGCAAAAGAGTTTCAGAGTCGCATTTCTCGACGGCTACCATGAACATCCGACCAGTGCCACGTTCGTAACCGCTGAAACCCCACTGCCCTTCCACTATGTGACCCCGATGATATTACGCCTTTGCGGCTTCCGCGCGTATGTGGTCTTGATTTATATACCGTTTGGCGGTGGGCAACCTAATCTAACCTGGGTTAAACCAACCTTGCCACATCCTATATTGGATCGAAAATTCGCGCTGCCGCGCGTATGTGGTCTTGATTTATATGTCGCTTCGCGGTGGGCAACCTAATCTAACTTTTTTTCATGTTCTACGCTAGCGCTGCCGTTGTTAGCACCCTCTCAGGGTATTATCACTCGGCAACTTTAGGTTCATACTTCTGTTACTTTTTAATTTGTAACCCTGCCGCAAGTCTCCTCTCATCTACTTGCTTGGCCTTCATTTTTTGGCCCCTTGCCAGCCATTTTGCCAACTCGCCATGATGCGCTGCCGCACATCTTTTTAGATAGGCCATGACATTTTCTGAGAGTCATCCCTTCGTCTACAAGGAGTGTTATTGGTGGGGATCCAGCCACCACTTGTACAGCTTCTGCCGACACTGTCCGGTATGCAGAGACTACCCGAGAGTGCACCGAGAGTTCGCGCTACCGCGCGTATGTGGTCTTGATTTATATGCCGCTTCGCGGTGGCCAACCTAATCTAACCTGGGTTAAATGAACGGTCCTTGCCACATTGTCATATATTTATTTATCAGCCGCTTCGCGGTGGGCAACCTAATCTAACCTGGGTTAAACCAACGGTCCTTGCCACATTGTCCTATATTGATTTGAGAGTTCGCGCTGCCGCGCGTATGTGGTCTTGATTTATATGCCGCTTTGCGGTGGGCAACCTAATATAACCTGGGTTAAATGAACGGCCCTTGCCACATTGTCATATATTGATTTAATAGCCGCTTCGCGGTGGGCAACCTAATCTAACCTGGGTTAAATCAACGGTCCTTGCCACATTGTCCTATATTGATTTGAGAGTTCGCGCGTATGTGGTCTTGATTTATATGCCGCTTTGCGGTGGGCAACCTAAGCTAACCTGGGTTAAATGAACGGTCCTTGCCACAATTTCATATATTGATTTATCAGCCGCTTCGCGGTGGGCAACCTAATCTAACCTGGGTTAAATCAACGGTCCTTGCCACATTGTCCTATATTCATTTGAGTGTTGGCGCTGCCGCTCGTATGTGGTCTTGATTTATATGTCGCTTCGCGGTGGGCAACCTAATATAACCTGGGTTAAATGAACGGCCCTTGCCACATTGTCATATATTGATTTAATAGCCGCTTCGCGGTGGGCAACCTAATCTAACCTGGGTTAAACCAACTGTCCTTGCCGCATTATCCTATTTTGGATCGAGAGTTCGCGCGTATGTGGTCTTGATTTATCTGCCGCTTCGCGGTGGGCAACCTAATCTAACCTGCGTTAAACCAATGGTACTTGCCACATTGTTCTATTTCAGATGAAAATTAGTTGCTTGTAACTGGCAAGTAAAAAATCTAACATTGTTTAGTTGTCTATACCTTGAATCCAGGACTAGGTGGGTTACTGCGGATTCAAGTTTGTGAAACTAGATAGATCTAGTGAAAACTAGAAGCTTGTATCTAGAGCAACTAGAGTTATATAAGGGCTTCAAAATTAGTTGCTTGAAACTGACAAGGAAAAATCTAATTTTGTTTACTTATCTATATCTTGAGAACTGGACCAGCTATTTTATTACGGTTTGAAGTCTAGGAATCTAGACAGATTTGTCTAAGTCGTCGCGAAAACTAGAAGATTACATTTAGACTAATTAGAGTTATACAAGGATTTTAAAATTACTCGCTTCAAACGGCAGGGAAAAAATCTAACTTTGTTTAGTGGTCTATATCTAGAGAATAAGACTAGGTGTATTAATGCGGATCGAAGTTTGTGAAACTAAAAGATTTTTTGAAAACTAGAAGCTCGTATTTAGTATAACTAGAGTTTTCTTCTTACTGCAAAATTAAGAAATTGTGATTGACCACATACGCGCGCCAGTGTCGATCACAATTTTTCAATTTTGCTGTAAGAAACGGAAAAGTGGCAACGCCGAAATGATTGCTTACACTTTTCATTTGCACACTTTTTATTACGTGATCAGAAATTTCTGAGCCGTTGCGTCAAATGTGTCAATTTTTAGGATAACAAAAACACGAATATTTATTGAACCAAGTAATGTAGAAGCTTAATTTTTGCTTTGCGACCTTAGTTAAACTGTGCCAAAGAGGATTAAGGGTAATATGGAGAATACATTTTTTTTAAACTTAGAGTTGCGGACCTTTTACTGTTAATCGTCTTTCGCAATGTTAAACTAGAATCGGAAAGCAAAAATCAGGCTTGTACGTTGTCTGGTTCAATAAATATTCGTGTTTTTATTGTCCTAAAAATTGACATATTAAACAATGTACAAAGCACTAAATAAAGTTAGATTTTTTCCTTGCCGTTTGAAGCGAGTAATTTTTAAATCCTTGTATAACTCTAATTAGTCTAAATGTAATCTTCTAGTTTTCGCGACGACATGGACAAATCTGTCTAGATTCGTACTTCGGACTTCAAACCGTAATAAACTAGCTGGTCTAGTTCTCAAGATATAGATAAGTAAACAAAATTAGATTTTTCCTGGTCAGTTTGATGTATCGTCTCGTAAATTTCAGGTCACGTGACAAGAAGAGTGCGTATGCAATCATCTCGGTGTTGCCACTTTTACTTCTCTTGAAGAAATTGAGAAATTGTGATCGGTCGAATTATAAATTTATTTGAAATTACATAAATAAATTACCTTGGTGTTATAAATATAAATTATCTTTATGATTCATCATTTTATTATTTAAGTTATTTTCATTTGTGCTGTTAATACTCTCTCCATATTATCCAAAACAGGACAATGTGACAATGGCTGTTGGTTTAACCCAGGTTAGATTAAGTTGCACACCGCAAAGCGGCAGCTAAATCAAGACTACAATCGCGCGGGAGCGCAAACTCTAGATACTAAATAGGATAATATGGCCAGAACCCTTGGTTTAACCCAAGTTAGATTAGGTTGCACACCGCGAAGCGGCAGATAAAAATCTGCAATAAAGAAGGGCACAGCGCCAACAGCGGTAAATGTGAATTTTTCCGCCACACGTTGACAAAGGCGAAGAGACAAACTAGACCGAAATGCCGCTTTGCGGTGGGCAACCTAATATAACCTGGGTTAAATGAACGGCCCTTGCCACATTGTCATATATTGATTTAATAGCCGCTTCGCGGTGGGCAACCTAATCTAACCTGGGTTAAATCAACGGTCCTTGCCACATTGTCCTATATTGATTTGAGAGTTCGCGCGTATGTGGTCTTGATTTATATGCCGCTTCGCGGTGGGCAACCTAAGCTAACCTGGGTTAAATGAACGGTCCTTGCCACAATTTCATATATTGATTTATCAGCCGCTTCGCGGTGGGCAACCTAATCTAACCTGGGTTAAACCAACGGTCCTTGTCACATTGTCCTATATTCATTTGAGTGTTGGCGCTGCCGCTCGTATGTGGTCTTGATTTATATGTCGCTTCGCGGTGGGCAACCTAATCTAACCTGAGTTAAACCAACTGTCCTTGCCGCATTATCCTATTTTGGATCGAGAGTTCGCGCGTATGTGGTCTTGATTTATCTGCCGCTTCGCGGTGGGCAACCTAATCTAACCTGCGTTAAACCAATGGTACTTGCCACATTGTTCTATTTCAGATGAAAATTAGTTGCTTGTAACTGGCAAGTAAAAAATCTAACATTGTTTAGTTGTCTATACCTTGAAACCAGGAGTAGGTGGGTTAATGCGGATTCAAGTTTGTGAAACTAGATAGATCTAGTGAAAACTAGAAGCTTGTATCTAGAGCAACTAGAGTTATATAAGGGCTTCAAAATTAGTTGCTTGAAACTGACAAGGAAAAATCTAATTTTGTTTACTTATCTATATCTTGAGAACTGGACCAGCTATTTTATTACGGTTTGAAGTCTAGGAATCTAGACAGATTTGTCTAAGTCGTCGCGAAAACTAGAAGATTACATTTAGACTAATTAGAGTTATACAAGGATTTTAAAATTACTCGCTTCAAACGGCAAGGAAAAAATCTAACTTTGTTTAGTGGTCTATATCTAGAGAATAAGACTAGGTGTATTAATGCGGATCGAAGTTTGTGAAACTAAAAGATTTTTTGAAAACTAGAAGCTCGTATTTAGTATAACTAGAGTTTTCTTCTTACAGCAAAATTAAGAAATTGTGATTGACCACGCCAGCGATTGACCATTGAGCGCGCCAGTGTCGATCACAATTTCTCAATTTTGCTGTAAGAAACGGAAAAGTGGCAACGCCGAAATGATTGCTTACACTTTTCATTTGCACACTTTTTATTACGTGATCAGAAATTCCTGAGCCGTTGCGTCAAATGTGTCAATTTTTAGGATAACAAAAACACGAATATTTATTGAACCAAGTAATGTAGAAGCTTAATTTTTGCTTTGCGACCTTAGTTAAACTGTGCCAAAGAGGATTAAGGGTAATATGGAGAATACATTTTTTTTTAAACTTAGAGTTGCGGACCTTTTACTGTTGTTAATCGTCTTTCGCAATGTTTAACTAGAATCGGAAAGCAAAAATCAGGCTTGTACGTTGTCTGGTTCAATAAATATTCGTGTTTTTATTGTCCTAAAAATTGACATATTAAACAATGTACAAAGCACTAAATAAAGTTAGATTTTTTCCTTGCCGTTTGAAGCGAGTAATTTTAAAATCCTTGTATAACTCTAATTAGTCTAAATGTAATCTTCTAGTTTTCGCGACGATATGGACAAATCTGTCTAGATTCGTACTTCGGACTTCAAACCGTAATAAACTAGCTGGTCTAGTTCTCAAGATATAGATAAGTAAACAAAATTAGATTTTTCCTTGTCAGTTTGACGTATCGGCTCGTAAATTTCAGGTCACGTGACAAGAAGAGTGCGTATGCAATTATCTCGGCGTTGCCACTTTTACTTCTCTTGAAGAAATTGAGAAATTGTGATCGGTCGAATTATAAATTTATTTGAAATTACATAAATAAATTACCTTGGTGTTATAAATATAAATTATCTTTATGATTTATCATTTTATTATTTAAGTTATTTTCATTTTTGTTGTTAATACTCTCTCCATATTATCCAAAACAGGACAATGTGACAATGGCTGTTGCTTTAACCTAGGTTAGATTAAGTTGCACACCGCAAAGCGGCAGCTAAATCAAGACTACATTCGCGCGGGAGCGCAAACTCTAGATACTAAATAGGATAATATGGCCAGAACCCTTGGTTTAACCCAAGTTAGATTAGGTTGCACACCGCGAAGCGGCAGATAAAAATCTGCAATAAAGAAGGGCACAGCGCCAACAGCGGTAAATGTGAATTTTTTCGCCACACGTTGACAAAGGCGAAGAGACAAACTAGACCGAAATGGCGAGACAGTCCAGCAAATAGCGCTCACTAAGCCTCGTCCTCAGCTTCAGCTTCAACCTAAAAATCATTCAAGCAAACTTGAACTGCTGCTCCCGCGCCCAAGACCTTCTAGGACCGTAGAGGGAGAGTCCTGGTGGACTGGCTGGCGCAAAACAACTTCGTCATTCGAAACGTCGGTCAGGAACCCACCTGTGTCCGTGGCAACGGTAGCTCCATCGTAGACTGAACCTTTGGAACGGTGAATACTGTGGGAAAGGTCGCGTCGTGGGAAGTGCTACCGGAAGAAACGTTGAGCGACCACAAATACCTAAGATACGTAATTCGAGACAGCGGAACCCCCGATCAGTTATGCAAGGAGAGCAAAGGATGGAAAACGACTGCGCTAAACGAGGGAAAGTTCATGGAAGCCTTTAGAGAGGCCAAGAACTAGACTAGCGTGTGCAACGAGTGTATTCCACGGAAAGGAGGATGGAGGCCCAACAGGTGCACCTACTTGTGGACGAGCGACGATGGTGGACGAGCGATCAAAGAAGAACCTGCGTCCAGGCAAGAAGGCGAGCGACGAGAAGGAGGAAAAAGCAGAACACGGAGTACGCCGAGTTAGCGCTGGCGTATAAGGCCGAAAAGAAAATGTTGCGAACACTCATTGCGCGGGCCTAGGAAGTCAAGTGGAAGGAAATATGCGAAGAGGTTGATAGGGACTTTTGGGGGCTTGGCTTCAAAATCGTTACGGACAAGCTAAAAAAGCCGCAGCTACAGCTGGATAAAGATTTAAAGAAAAGGGTGGTGGAAAGCCTTTTTCTGAGGCATGAAAGAAACGTATGGTTGCGAGCACGGCAATCCGACGTCCAGGAAATATCATCCGAGGAACTAGAAGAGGCAGTGGCGAAAATAAAGACCAAAAAAGCGCCGGGCCCTGACGGTCTACCAGCGGAAATCTTAAAGCTCGTGTGCGAGTGTTTTCCCGAAACCGTGTGGCACGTACTGAACCAAGAGCTAAAAGGCGCAACGTTCCCGAGAAGGTGAAAAACAGCTAGATTTGTGCTCAATATCCTAGCATTGGTGCAGACGCTTATCGACCAATATGCATGTTGGACAATTTCGGCAAGCTGTTAGAGTGAATCCTGGTAAAAGGGATCAACAACGAACTGACAGGGAAGGCGGCGCTCTCAGCGAAACAACATGGGTTTCGGAAGGGAAAGTTCACTGTCACGACCGCAAGATTCATCTTAAATCTGGCGGATGAAGAAAGAAGAAGATCTCTTAAAACAAGGAAACTTGTAGCACTAGTAACGATAGACGTGAAGAATGCTTTCAACTCGGCACCGTGGAGGATTATTGTCGAGGAGTTGGAACGCAGGAGGATGCCCGAATACCTGGTAGGCTTGACAATGACTTCAGCGACAGGCGGCTGTTGGTGGAGGGGCAGGACGAGATAGATGTAACGGCCGGAGTGCCCCCAGGGGTCCGTGCTGGGTCCGCTTTTGTGGAACCTTCTATATGACGGAGTACTGAATGTGGCCTTACCGGACGGTGCGGAATCCGTCGCCTACGCGGACGACCTGGCCCTAGTGGTCAAAGCAAGACGAGAAGACGAGCTAGAAGAAAAAACCAACGCCGCCCTAGACACGATACAAGACTGGATGAACGCAAAGCAGCTGGTTATAGCACCGGACAAAACCGAAACAGTGCTGTTAATTGGTAGGAAGAGATGTAGCCCGGTGGATTTCGTCCTGGGAGGAAGAACGATTCGCCCGCAGAAGTTTTTAAAATACCTGGGAATAGTCTTCGATGAAAAGCTAACCTTCGGGAGGCACGTAGAGGAGGCATGTGCTAAAGCACACTGCCGGGTGAACAACCTCCTGAGGATACTCCCGAGGATCGGAAGGGCGACTGAAAACAAGAGAAAAGTGCTGGCATCCGTTGCGAACAACAACGTATTGTATGGGGCACCGGTGTGGGCCAGCTGCACCAAAGTCAAGATGCTTAGGGAAGCCCTGAAAAGGGCTCAAAGGAAGATGGCTATAATGGTAGTCAACGCGTACAGAACGGTAGGGACTGTCGCGGTGCGGGTACTGGCAAGGCTGATTCCATTGAAGCTACTGGCAGAAGAAAGAGCCAGAATCGTGGAGCGCACGCACGACAAGGAGGCGAATGATGCAAGGGCGGTGAAAGCAGAAGAAAGGCGGGAAACCATACAAAAGTGGCAAGAGTCGTGGGATAAGGATATGACCAATTGGACCTACAAGCTGATACCGGATGTTAAGCACTGTCTGGGAAGGAAGCATGGGCAGCTGAGCTATTACCTGACAATGGCGCTGACGGGCCATGGCTGTTTCCAGAGCTATAGGAAAAGAATAGGCAAGACGGGGACGACGACCGGGCAAGAACTGCCCGTACTGAAACCCAGAGTCGGAGACGGCCGAGCATACGCTGTTCATCTGCGACAAGTGGGCAGGACAGAGGGCGAAGCTGGAAGTGTTAAGGGGCGGGGCAGTGTATCCCCGGGCGCTAACAGAGTTGATGCTGGAAAGCGAGAACAGGTGTTACGAAACTTACGAAACAAACGCAGCAGACATGTAAATCAGGAGCCCACAACTTGAAGTTATGTAAGATTGTAGTTGTTTAGGGCGGGGAAATAGGGGGTAGGTGGTTTTAGTCGGTAAACTATCTCTGGAAGAGAATGAGTCCTACACTACCGAGTTAGACGGTGCCTATAAAATATTTTCCAAAAAAAAAAAGGTTAGTTTAGGTTGCACACCGCGAAGCGGCAGATAAATCAAGACTACATACGCGCGGCAGCGCAAACTCTAGATCCAAAATAGGATAGTGTGGCAATGACTCTTGGTTCAACCCAGGTTATCTTGATTTAACTGCCGCTTCGCGGTGTGCAACCTGAACTAACCTGGGTTAAACCAAGAGTTCTTGCCACATTATCCTATTTTGGATCTAGATTTTGCGCTCCCGCGCGTAAGTAGTCTTGGTTTATCTGCCGCTTAGCGGTGTGCAACTTAATCTAACCTGGGTTAAACCAAGAGTCTTTGCACATTATCCTATTTTGTATCGAGAGTTCGGGCTGGCACGCGAATGTGGTTTTAATTTATCTGCCGCTTCGCGGTGTGCAACCTAATCTAACCAACAATATTTGCCACATTATCCTATTTTGGGCCGAGAATTCGCGCTGCCGCGCGTATGTTGTCTTGATGTTTCTGCCACTTCGCGGTGGCAACATGAACTAATCTGGGTTAAACCAAGAGTCCTTGCCACATTATCCTATTTTGGATCTAGAGTTTGTGCTCCCTCGCGTATAATGTGGCGAGGACTCTTGGTTTAACCCAGATTAGTTCATGTTGCCACCGCGAAGTGGCAGAAACATCAAGACAACATACGCGCGACAGCGCGAATTCTCGGCCCAAAATAGGATAATGTGGCAAATATTGTTGGTTTAATCCAGGTTAGATTAGGTTGCGAACCGGCAGATAAATCAAGACTTCATACGTGCGGCAGCGCGTGGCAAGGATTGTTGGTTTAATTCAGATAAGATTAGGTTACAACCTAATCTAACCTGGATTATTCTAACCTGGATTATTATTTGTATTTTCCAGATGGAGGACTTGGCGATTTAGTTTTTTATTTATTTTGAATAAAATCTTAATTTATATTTTTTCCTGGATGTATTTAAGTTTTTTTTTTTTTTTTTTTTATTTTGACGCAAATCTGATGATGATTAGACCGGAAATTAGGTTATTACTACATATTTACTACCGAGAAAATATGGATATATCCTAAAAACAAATAAGATATTTTGATATGCGTATGGGGTAATATTTTTCTTTAAAAGAAAAAATAAAAGTGGCTACGTCGAGCCGGTTCATCTGTCACAGCGGTGGCGAACCTATGGCTGGAAATTATTATTGGCAAGCGGGAGGAAGGAGGGTAGCTTTAAAATGTTGTGCTTGATGAAGCACAGAGGGGATGTACATTGAACATCGCTCGTAATATCTTTTTAAATACCGGATTAATATTTGCTCCTGACCCCAAAGTATCAGACCGTAAGACAAGCTAGATTGAACGAGGGCGTGAAATATTTGCAGAATCAACATTTTCACATTCTCTTAGGTTTCGAATCAGATAACACACAGGAATTACTGTCGAACATGTTAGTACAATTTGATAGTCCCTTAGCTTTTGATCAAGTGTTACCCCTAGACATTTTATTGATTCGGCCCCTTTCAAATCTTAGAAGTAAACTATAATCATGCAGTAATTTTTGCGTATATTTAAAGTTCAATACAGATTTATACATCATCCCCTAACGTTTTTGATTTTAAATTGCTACTTGTAATTGAATCGTGTATGTCTGGGTTAGATATTAAAATGTTGCTATCGTCAGCGTACAAAATATAATTGCAACATTATTTGTTTGCGCCAGATCATTAACAAATATCAAGACTAGAGTTGGTCCCATTAGAGAGCTTTGGAGTACCACCCACTTCTTTAATTTTATTTCCGGTTTTGAACCGTTTACGAGCACTGTTCGCCTTCTTTGATGCAAAAAAGATTTTACCCATTTTTTTGGCGACGCTTCAAACTCCAATAACTTCAATTTTTTTGTGGAAGGAGCTTGTGATCATAAAAAATATCAAGAATAGAGTTTGTCCCATTAGAGAGCCTTGGGTTACCACCCACATCTTTAATTTTCTTTCCGATTTTGGAACTGTGTAAGATCACTGTTCGTGTTCTTTAATGCAAAGAAGATTTTACCCAGTTCTTGGCGATGCCTCCAATAACTTCATTTTTTTGCTAATGGCACGCTAATGGCATTGAAAATGTCAATTTTTAGGATAACAAAACAAAAAACAACCTAACAAAATCTAACCTAACCGAAAAACAAAATCTAACCTAACCACATAGAAACTTGATTATTGCTTTCCGATTCTAGTTAAACAGTGCGAAAGAGGATTAACAACAGTTACACTAGGTAAAAAGTCCGCAACCCCTTGCTTCAAAAACCCGTATTCTGCATATTTTCCGCTGACCGCATAATGTCGCGTAACGTACCCGTGAATTGGCCTCTACGGCTCACTGGGGGCCATTGGCCTCTACTGGGACGGATTACGAATTTACGGCAACAAAAATGAAATCCAGTTCATTTCATTTTTTTGTCTCACATATTACCTTGTGATGACATTCTGATGATTCTAATATAAAATTAGTCTATATTAGATGTACACGATTTATTAAAAATGCAAATTTTCAAGAAAGACTTTTGCAAGAAGAAAACATTCATCTCTTAATACAAAAAATAGTTTATTTCTATTCAACGTTCTCTCTTGCAAATGGTGGTCATCACGACTACCTGGAAAAAAGGTGTAATTCTCAGTAAGGTGGAACGATGTGGACGGGATTTTTCCTTTTCTAGAATTGTCAATGTTTGTTTTGTTTTACAAAATATTTAATTTAACGGAACTATGCGGAACTTTTTTTAAAAATCAATTTATTTCAGTTTATTTCAAAAAAAAAATTAATTTACGATAGTCGTTAACAAAACTTTTTTTTTAACCGTGTTGATTAAAACTTTCTACAAATTTGATATTATTACATGTAAATACATACTTGAAGCTATATTCTCCAAATTTAAAAAGCTCACAATTTTTTAACACAAACATAAAACAGACGTAGTTACTTTGTTAAAAATCCAGCGCAACTAATTCCTTTTTGGTACCTAAAGGACCCTTAAGGGATAAGAACGATGTTTAACACGTTCCCACAACCAATGGAATTGGTTTTTCGCATTTATTTGTTTATAGTATTATGGATGGGTTATCTGACAATACATTTTAAGTGGTTTTGCTTAATTGTGAGACATTGTAAAATTCTATTTTTGTCGTCGTAAATTCGTAATCCATCCCAGTGTGCGGCTCTGTGATATCACACCTATGGATCTAACGACGTTAGATCTGCTGGAAGCCATCATTCGCCGCGTTATTGCCGATATAGGGTCCCGGCTACTCTTGGACTTTCAGATTAGACTTTCAGCCGCGGCGGCTGGTTCGAATGAAGTTGGCGCCTATATGCCCCAAATCATATTTAAGCAGTAATGGCATAAATTTATCTTTCGAATAAAGCCAATACCACGCCGTTAACATGATTTTTATAAGTTTCATAAAGTTCTATACACGTAAAAAAGTACACTCTAAAAATTACAGTTTAAATAGTAGCAGCTGCCTTACGATTACAAATTTGTAAAGATTGCAGTCGCATACTGTAATTTTTCAAACTTATTTACTAATAATACCGGAAACTGTAATTACAAAAAAGCAATTGTTAGTTTTTACAGTTTCAAATTCGTAAAGGCGATGCTACTATTTAAACTGTAATTTTTAGTGTTTTTGAATTGGTAAAACCATACAACATTATAGATAATCAGATAAACTTAATAAAGACGGAACAAAGCTTGAATATATAAATATACTCAACCTTTCCGGAACTCTATAATACTAATGAGTCTTTTTAGGACTACCAAAAACAAATCTCGTATGAAATTTGTCAGTTATTCTATAGCTTCAGCACAGATGGCTATCCACTCAAGGTATCGGAAAGACATGATCTTAAAAATCAATGTTATTTTTATGGTTTTTGTTGAGTGCCACGAAGGTGGACTGAAAGCTATAGAATAACTGACAAATTTTATACGAGATTTGTTTTTGGTAGTCCTAAAAAGACTCATTAGTATTATAGAGTTCCGGAAAGGTTGAGTATATTTATATATTCAAGCTTTGTTCCGTCTTTATTAAGTTTATCTGATTATCTATAATGTTGTATGGTTTTACCAATTCAAAATTTATCATTTATATCAATAACCTGCTAAGTTCATGTCTCTCTCACAAAATGTCAAAATTAAAAAAAAACATCTAACCCTAATCAACACATGGGTTTTCAAGTAAGTGATTTACAAAATATTGTTCATGGAAGCAAAGCTGTGCTGATGAGAGATAAATCTCGAAACGCGTCCACAGATGGCTATCCACTCAAGGTATCGGAAAGACATGATCTTAAAAATCAATGTTATTTTTATGGTTTTTGTTGAGTGCCACGAAGGTGGACTGAAAGCTATAGAATAACTGACAAATTTCATACGAGATTTGTTTTTGGTAGTCCTAAAAAGACTCATTAGTATTATAGAGTTCCGGAAAGGTTGAGTATATTTATATATTCAAGCTTTGTTCCGTCTTTATTAAGTTTATTTAGTGTTTTTATTTTATTTATTCTGAGTGTACTTTTTTCCGTGTACTTTCAAAACAAAAACACCCTTTATACATTCCAATATAAATCCACGAAATTAATCAAATTTCAAACATTCAAACGAGTTCAAACATTTCAAGTCATCGCTAGCGTCACCGCTATCCGTGGAACAAATTAGGCTGACAATTTCTTCGTTAGAAAAAGAATGAAAATTTTCCTCGCTTATGCCTTGAAGCCAACCTATTTTATCGCTTGTAAGCATAACACCAAAGCTCTTTTAAAAATTCCAAAGACAATTGTAGAGTTAGCTTGGTCAGAATCGCGAATCAAGTTTTCAGTGTGTAAGGGTGTCCCTTTGACTTTATTTCAGCTGTGCGCGAGGTTTATATCCGACGCGAGACAGCGGAAAGAAAAGACACGTTTTTCCCCTGGGTGCCGGATTAACCTACCGCCGGATTATCAAGATTATATTGTACATTTGAAAGTAAATCATAAAAAGACAAAGACTTCAAATATCTAGACCACAATGTTCAAATATTACGATTTAGTTTTGAATAATCGGAGCTTCAATTTGATTCTTTTGCTCAATTGTAGATATGCAATCAAAATTTTGTTGTGAAAAAAAAAAAACGTCATGAGATAATCGTTGAACGATTAAAAAGCTTAGTTAATATACATTGCTGGTTACAAGGTTATTTAATTAATATATTTAAAAGTATACAAATCGAATTATTCCATAAACTTATTTACACATTTGGGAAAGAAAATAATAACTAAATTGGTTCATTTGCATATCATAAAAAACTCGATATGTGTTCTAACTATAACTGCTCGCACAGTTCATTGAGTGTTGACTCGCCAACAGTTCAGAGTTATGAGAGCCAGATATTATTTTATCTTAACAGTTTTGGCTGTTATTTTTTGCTATTGGATACTGGCATCACCGGTCAAACCAGAAAAAACTTGTTTCTCCTACACATAGTAAGTACAAAATCTTACAGCAGAGATTTTATAATGGCTTCGCAGGTTTTTAGGCATGGCGATCGAACTCCAGTGCCATTACAATTCATGAATGCAACGCTTTTATATCCAAAATCTTCCATATTTCCTTTTGGAATAGAGGAATTGACACTGGTAAAACTCGTTTTATTTTCTTTGCAATGTGTAAGGAACTTTTTTCTAGAAAGGCAAACGAAGAATGTTTGAACTTGGGAAAGCTTTGCGTGAGAGATATTCAAGCTTCTTGGGTGATTTGTATTTTGACGATCTTCTCGAAGCAAGTTCTTCGAGTTTTTCAAGGACCGTGGTTTCGTTGCAATGCGTCTTGGCAGCACTGTTTCCGCCAAGTAAAGACTGGGAAGTTGAGGATGGTTTACTGTGGCAACCGGCGTACTTTATACAAAACCCAATTACTACTGACAATGTAAACAATGTTTTCAATTGAAAAATGAAATTACTCTGTTATTTATTTGAATTTAGACGATTGCTGTGTTCAGGAGCTGCAATAAGGTTTTGCATTCGGAATTTGTTGCCTCCAAGGAAACCGCCGCGACGGTGAAATACGTCGAAGAGAAAATTGGAACGAATTTTACACATCTCACGTGGTTTACGCAATTTGAGAACACGCTTCAAGTTATGGTAAAGCAAATGTTAATAGTTTGAATTAAAGTTGAAATTAAGTAAGTGGAAATTAAATTTAGTCGGTAATTTTAGGAAGAACTGGGGTTGGATGTACCAAGATGGGCAAAACCGATACGATCGAAATTGCGGGAAGCTTCGTTGCAAATCTTCACGGATATGATTCGTAAATCCTTACCGCTAATTTCAGGTAAAATCCCATTTCAGGTAAAACAACTTCCTTGCTTAACGATTTTTTTGGAATTCAGGAAAATTGCTGCAGAAAATCAACGACGACAGCGTTCGGAAAATAAACGGTGAGCTGTTACCACCAAACCGAAAATTATTCTTGTATTCTGGTCACGATATAAACGTTCTTGGTCTTTTGCTTTCTGTAGGGGCTTACAAAGGGCAAAATATGACTTATGGCTCGTACATTGCAATAGAAATCCACGAAATAAATCAAATTTACGGAGTTAAGGTAAATAATTCAAGTTTGAATTTCTCAATTTGTAAGAGCTTATTTACAGATTTTCCTTGGAACCGAAAATTTCGCTGCACCAGAATTGCTTTGGATTGAAAACTGTGGACATTTTTGTCCTCTAGACAAATTCCACGATTTAACTAGAAAATTGTATCCTCAAGAACCTTGGTGTTCTTAAGTTTTTTCTACTTTTGATTTAAAAACGATGGTGGTGAAATGGAACTTCGCAATTTTCCGTAGATTGATTTTAATGTTAATTCTAAGAACAAAGTAAAACAAAATTGATTCTCTATTTTCAATAAATTACAGCGAAATAGACTGAATTATTGTATTTTTTTTTTTAATGTGCGTCAATAACTGTAATAAATTGTTTCTTGTCTTGACAATCAATCAAATTTATATTAATGAAAAATAATTAATTGCAATTTGATTAATTGCAATTGCATAATTTGCACAGGAAAATATATCAACAATTTTTTATAAGCTTCTAATGTGTAGCATGAGCGAAACTCGAAGTACAACGTCTTTTATCAGAAAAGGAAAAACGATACAAAAAAGTCTGAAAACAGGTTCTTAAATGGAATTTCGTGAGGTCTATTTTAAACCGAATTTGCATATTTTTCCATATTTGGAAAAAGAAGTGATGACCTTATCGAATTTTGTTTTCTCAGAAACCGTCCTATATTTAAAAAGATCTAATTTTTCTGAACAAATCTTGTACACAAAAAAATCATCATTTCCCAAATCATTTTCCGTTAAAAAATTATATGCCAATTTGTGAAAAAAGGTGTTCTCTAAAACTCCCAAATTGTCACGATTTAAACAACTAGCATTTAAACCAAATTGCGAAGTCATGGTGTAATATGAACTAGGCTTTGCCCCACGCTATATTTTATCATATCTTCAGCGTGGTTGTTGTAGTTAAGATGGTTGTTGATTTATCTTATTTGGGTTTACTGGTGGATCTTTCTAAATTCTACTTGGTGGGGACTTCAACAGGAAGTCTCGGGAGTGGGGCGCAAAAGCGGAGGACCTTAGAGGGAAAGTCCTGTTGGAATGGCTCGCGCAAAACAAATTCGTCATTCGGAACGTCGGACAGGATCCTGTGTCCGCGGTAACGGTAGCTTCATTGTTCACTTAACCTTTGGAACGAAGAATGCCGTGGGAAAGATCGGGTCGTGGGAGGTGCTACCGGAAGAAACATTGAGCGACCATAAATACCTAGGATACGGAATACGAGACAACGGAACCCCCGATCATTACAGCAAGGAGAGCAAAGGATGGAGAACGACTGCGCTAGACGAGGGAAAGTTCGTGGAAGCCTTTCGAGAGGCCAAGAAGATGCCGAACAGTGCAGACTAGCTGGTCGAGCTGGTGACTAACGTGTGCAATAAGTGTCTTCCAAGGAAAGGAGGATACAAGCCCAACAGGTGCATCTACTGGTGGACGAGCGAAATAGGCAAACAAAGAAGATCCTGTGTCCATGCAAGAAGGCGAGCGTCGAGAGGGAGAAAAAAGCGATACGTCGAGCTAGCGCTGGCTTATAAGGCCGAAAAGAAAAAGCTGAGGATACTCATCGCGCGGGCCTAGGAAGTCAAGTGGAAGGAAATCTGCGAGGACGTAGATAGGGAAGTTTGGGGGCTTGGTTACAGAATCGTGACAAACAAGCTAAAAAAGCCACAGCTACAGTTGGACCAAGAATTCAAGAAAAGGGTGGTGGAAAGCCTTTTTGTGACGCACGAAAAAAACGAATGGATGCGAACGCGGCAATATGATGCTCCGGAAATATCGCCTGTGGAACTAGAAGAGGCAGTGGCGAAAATAAAAACAAAAAAAAGCGCCGGGCACTGACGGTTTACCAGTGGAAATCTTAAAGCGAGCGAGCGAGCGCTTTCCTGAAACCATGCGGCACGTGCTGAACAGAGAACTAAAAGACGCAACGTTCCCGAAAAGGTGGAAAGCAGCAAGACTGGTGCTCATCCTAAACCCAATAAACCTCCGTCAAGTTCAGATGCCTATCGACCGATATGCATGCTGGACAAGTTTGGTAAAATGTTTGAGAAAATCTTGGCAAACAGGATCTCCAACGAACTGATAGGGGAAACGGCACTCTCAGCGAGACAACACGGGGTTAGGCAGGGAAAGTCCACAGTCCCGGCCGCAAAACACATTCTAAATCTGGCGGAGGAAGAAAGAAGCAGGTCTCTAAAAACCAGGAAGCTTGTAGCTCTCGTGACGATAGACGCGGAGAATGCAGTCAACTATATAAAAGGTTCTCCCTTCCTCCGAAAAAAATAGTTAGGTCCGCCAGGAGCTGCTCCAGCAGCTTCCCTGGCGTATCCAGAATACACAGGGGTCTATACGATGATGGATCGTCTAACGGTTTGTCACCCTTGCGGATCAGGACAAGCCTTGCGCACTTCAATTTCCTGCGAAAGTTCCCGACACTTAGTTCTGCATTCATTATATCTAGAACAAATTTTGATTGATCGAGGGCTGCGATTTTAATAACCTCAGGCGGTATGCCAACTAGGCTTGGAGCTATACCGTTATGCATGCGGTCTTTTGCTTTGGTGAGTTCCTTCTCGATAAATAGCGGTATCTCATTAACCTCTGGTTGTTCCCAGACACACGTTTCATGTTGTGGGAACAGTACATCTACAACTCGTTTCAGGTCATTCATTGGCATTTGAGTGTTTGGCGGTAGCACTTTAAGTTTCTTCTTGCATAGCTGGAAGGCATCTCCCCATATATCCTTGTGTAGGTCCTCGTAGAGTTTTTGCCAATGCGATTCTTTTGCTTTGGCTTGCTCAATTCTCTTTTTCTGCTTCTATATAGGTCCGTTAGCATTTTGAGCTTTTCATAAACGACTTTTTTTAGTTTTTGTCGCTGACATTTTCTTCTGGCAGCAACGCACGAGGCCCTCAGACTAGATATTTCCTCTGACCACCAGTATAACAGTTTCCTTCTAGTTAATCCACCTATCTTGGGTAACGTTGAGTTACATGCCCTGATCATGTAGATCAGCATTTTTAATTGTTGTACCTGCAATTTCCTGTGCCAGGCTAATTTTTAGTGCTTCTATGTTAAGGTGTTTTGTACTCCATCCGTTCCTTTTTCCTTGATGTATGTCTTTCCTTGGTGAGTCTGCTTCTATTTTATATGATATGTATCGGTGATCGCTCAGGGTTCATGGTTGAGTACTTTCCAGATTTGGATCCTGTTTCCGATGTTATGCGTACAGAAAGTCAGGTCTATTATGGAACGCGAATTACCCCTAACTAGTGTGTGCTGTGTCCCTTGGTTCAGCAAAACTACGTCCAGCTCCGCTGCCCAATCCATAACGATATCCCCTCTGTTGTCTATTAGTGGACAACCCCAGTAAGGAGACTTAGCGTCGAAATCCCCTGCTATGATTTTTTGTTTTGCTCTCTGATGTCATGGCTTAACGCCCCGAGTTCCTCTGCCAGCCGGTCTACGTGGTCTGTTAGAAAAGTATCCGACCATATTTTTTATTTTGAAAACCTGATGGATTTGAATCAAGCGCGCTTGCATGAGCCGACCTTGAACCTTCGTGCGCATGCGTGCTTTTTTTCCCGCCTGTAGATAGCGTCAGTTGCTGTCGAGCAGTGTTCGAGAGACATAGTGTGTAGTGCTCTCGTCGGTTTTTCAATGCAAGTAAAATGACGACAAGTGAAATGAGGGATGTCCTACGTTGCCTACGTGATGATGTGCGGCGCAAGGAGGACTGGAGTTGTGATCATCACATTCTTCGCACTTGGTTCACAATTTTTTGGCGAAAAACCTCCTCTGACTCCTCTGGTTTGACAGGCTCCTTACTCTCCTGATATGGCTCCCTGCGACTTCTGGCTATTCCTCAAAGTCAAGAAACCATTGAAACGTACGCGATTTCAGACAAGAGAGGACATTATGCCTGCAACGACAGCCGATCTAAATCGATTTCGAAAGAAGCTTTTTCGGAATGCTTCCATCAATGGCGGGACCGTTGGGAGAAGTGTGTGGAGTCCCAAGGAGACTACTTTCAGAGTGATTAGGTTTCCAACGCTCCAGGTATGCCAGTTTTTTTTACCGGCTAAAGGTCAAATACTTTTCTAACAGACCACGTATGTGTTGGTTTGGTGCAAAATAACACATGTACTCGTTGAAGTGTTCCAATTCCAACCATACAAACCCGGTACAGTTTCCTCATCTTATTGGCATTTTGTTCTAGTTTATGACCCTAATGGCGGTGTCTTTGCTCTCGTCTGTGAACCAATCATCACTGCTAAGAATTTTTTTAATTTGGTTCGCTTATTACAATTATGTCCGACTTGTTTTTTATTGCCGTAACAATGAGAAGATCGTGCACCGCACGGCATCTCATTAAATTTATTTGCAAAATATTAGTCATTTAGAACTTTTCTTGCCCCTCTCATTCTAAGCTTTTCCAACAGGGCTTTTTTGCATTAAGGGCAGGATCCAGTTTGCTTGATGCCCCTTCGTCTTGTAAATTGGACAGTACATTCCTTCATGGCAGTATTTTGCCTGGTGTCCCTCCATGGTACATCGTAGGTACATCTTCTGTCTATCTGGACCTTTACATTTATTTGCAAGATGGTCCGTTTACCAACATTTAAAACATTGACCTTACGTCAATCTTTTCTCTGATTCTGCAGTTTGTCCATCCAATTTTTAGCTTTCCACTGTCTAACAATTCTTTTGCATGTTTTCTGGGAAGAGACACGGTGGCGATTTGGCTGTCTCCAAACGCAGGTCTGATATTCTTTATTTTTACCCCGTCTGCAGTTCCTAGCACAGATTTTATAGCTTCCTCTATCTCTTCTGGTGTAGTAACGGAATCTATATCCTTGATATTCACCGTGGTATCCACGTTTCTTGTGCGGATTTCTATGTTTGGAAATTTATTTGTAATCGATTCTTTCAGCTTACTCGCACTCCCCTCTTTCACTTCTAGTAAGAGGTTCCCCGTTTCTAGTTTGCCTTATACCCGATAGCTCTATCCCTGATGATTCGGGATCAACCTCCTTTTTAACCAGCCTAAGAAGTTCGGCGTAAGATTTCCCACTGGATTTCAGAAATACCGCTTCTTGTTCTTCCCTTGCCTTTCGTTCCGAACCTGATCTTGTCTTTGGGCCTCTGTCCGTTTCTGCATGTTGTGTACTTTTATTTCTGGTATCGCTGAGTTTTGGAGTGTGTGTGTGCACTCTTATATCTACATCTGTATTCGAGAATGTGAACTCGATCATTTTATTCAAGGTTCGCCATTCTGGCACCGTGGGTTTAACAAATGCCAACTTCTTCCTACCATGTTTTTTGAACATGGTAAAACAAGACTAGAGAGACAAGACTACAAGACACTTGCACTGCCACCCGGTCACGTCAATGCCACAAAAGTATCAAGGGGGAGAAAAAAGGGGCACTGTTGGAACAATGAAATTGCTTGTATGAGAGTGGACTGCATAACCGCAAGGCGCAAATATCAGAGACAGCGTTAAAAAAAAAATGCTGACAACGACACCTTAAGGCTAAGGCCTGAGTACCCGCTCTAACAGAGCGTGGAGCGGGGCGTGCATCTCAAACACGTGGTCTTAGTAGCAGGTATCCTGAGTAAGGAGCGGTTGGTAAGTGAGCGGGGCGTTTGGGTTTCCATCCAGCGGGGCGGGTAGCGTGGCGTGCACGCTCATTTCAAATCAGTTTGTGATTAGCGTTCCTCTACAGCGTGCAGTATGTCGTTTGAGGACATTATTTCCCATATTTAGGCTAAACCAGAAATTTGGTTCAAGGTTATCAAGTCACCCCCCTTTAAAAACATCAAGCACAAAGCAAATTCTCCAAACTTTTTTCTTTGTTTGACAACAGCACTAGGACCATCCTTTGGTAATAGGTCCATTTTTAATAAAGAATTTTCCTCTAAAAATATGTCAAAAACGTCATAAGATGCCATGATGGTAAATCAACTTGACCACGACAACGCTGTCTATGGAACTGAATTTTCCTCAATGGTCGATAGAACGATGGGTTTTCTATTGGCTTGTCCCCTTTTTCCTTAAGTAGGACTAGCCTAGCCCTCTTCCAGATGCTCGTAAAGTTTCCATCCGCCAAAATGTTCATGATATTTAGGTTTATACATTCAGGGCATCTTTTGATAGCTATTTTAATGTCTTCAGGTGGCAGTCCGTCTGGCCCAGGGGCTTTTCCACTTCGAATAGACTGGCCCTTATATGTTTTTCCATGGAAAAAAATCAGTAATCTGCTTGGTATGGGAAATAATGTCCGCAAACGACATACTGCACGCTGTAGAGGAACGCTAATCACAAACTGATTTGAAATGTGCTAATTTGAAACGCTGCCCGCCCCGCTGGACGCAAACCCAAACGCCCCGCTCACTTACCAACCACTCCTTACTCAGGATACCTGCTACTAAGACCACTTGTAATTTCTTGAGACTTGAGCTAGGCTAGTTCACTGAGATGAGCGCTGCACGCGCCGCTCATCACTCAGGCCAGACATTGGACGCCCATTGCCCGCTTTAACTGCACGCTCCGCTCCCCGCTCAACGCATCTTCACTCAGGCCGTAGCCTAACACTTCTGAAAAGCATATATGTCCAATATTCAAATCAGCATGGAAAAATCCAAGGAGGTAGAGACTTAGTAGAACTTTTCCCCATCCACGAAGAACCGAGGTGGGAACAACCGCTAGTAAACCAGATTACTGATTTTTTTTTCATTTAAAAATTTATAAGGGCCAGTCTATTCGAAGTGACAAAACCCCTGGGCCAGACGGATTGCCACCTGAAGACATTAAAATAGCTGTCAAAAGATGCCCTGAATGTATAAACCTAAATGTCATGCACATTTTGGCGGATGGAAACTTTACGAGCATCTGGAAGAGGGCTAGGCTAGTCCTACTTAAGGAAAAAGGGGACAAACCAATAGAAAACCCATCGTTCTATCGACCATTGTGCCTGCTCGATGTTGCAGGGAAACTGCTGGAACAGTTAGTGCTACATCAGATAAAGATTGAGCTCAGTCAAGGGAAAAACCGCTCAGAAAAACAGCACGGATTCAGGGAGGGCAGTGGACGCTATTATGCGAATCCTGAACGTGGAGGAGAAAGCCTCAGCTGGTACGAGGGCAACAATAAAGATTAGTATGCTCATTACTTTAGACGTTAAGAATGCTTTCAATTCACCAGCATGGGAAGATATTATGAATGAGGCTAGTGAGAGAGGCTTCCCACCGCACCTGCTGAGAATACTGCGTAGTTATCTACATGATCGCAACATCATAATCGAAGCAGACGGTGAAGTCATGGAGCGAGAAGTGCACAACGGTGTTCCACAGGGCTCCGTAATGGGTCCTACACTGTGGAACATCTTCTACGATGGAATAAAAGTTAGGAGTTAAAAGTAAGTTAGGCTAAAGCTACCAGAAGGTATCGAGATAATAGGTTTTCTGATGATATTGCTCTGGTAGTAGCAGGAAAACACGAGGAGAAAGTAATGGAACGTGCAAATAGGGTGATATATAACATATGTTGATAAATGGATGGATAAAAAGCGCTTAAAACGGAAGCTGTTCTACTGAACGGAATGAGGCATGTTGGGCCGATAGTATTTAAGGTCAGAGGCATAACCATAACGCCCAAGGAGGCAGTTAAATAACTTGGAATGATTATTGATAAGAAGCTATGTTTTACACCACATATCATGCGAACAGCAACGAAAGCCCTCACAGTAACAGCACCACTAGAAAAGATGATGACCAACAAGTAGCCAGAGAAAGATATAATGCTCAGTCGCTCACTCGGCAATGCTCTATAGTGCTCCGGTCTGGGCAAACGCAGTCGACAAAGAGACCATTCAAAATAAGCTGGTGTGCAGTGCATACAAGGCAATTTCAACGGATGCAGTGCTCGTGATGGCAGGTATAGCACTAATAGAACTCTTGGTAAAAGAAAGAAGAGCGGACAGAAGACAGAATTTAGCAAAATTACCAATCAACTTCTTTTGTGCCCTTTTTTATTAGTTTTGCGGCCTATCAAAAGAGCGCGTACCAATGCCTCTAGCGCGATTAATTATTCCGCCAGGTGTGTGTTGAACGCGCGCAAAGAATTATTGTAAAAAATCGCGCTACGCGATTTAGATAGTTTAATCAGTGTGATCAGAGTCGCAGCGAGAGTACGTCTCGCCCGGCCAATGTGTTAAGAGTGTTTGCACGTTTTGTCTCGGCCGGCATGCGACCCCGCCATTTTGTTGATGGGAACTTTTCGGGGATTCTGCTCATTCTAGACGATCTACGTTGCAATGGTTCTCCGCCGAATAGTCTTCTTGTCTTTATTGCTTCCCGTTTCCTCCCTTGGTCCCTTGGTGAAAGACACTTTCAACGGATGCAGTGTTCGTGATGGCAGGTATAGCACTAATAGAACTCTTGGTAAAAGAAAGAAAAGCAGAAGAGCGGGCAGAAGACAGAACTTAGCAAAATTACCAAAAAACTACGTTTTTGCCCTTTTTTTATTAGTTTTGCGGCCTATGAAAAGAGCGCGTACCAAATGCCTCTAGCGCGATTAATTATTCCGCCAGGTGTGAGTTGAACGCGCGCAAAGAATTATTGTAAAAAATCGCGCTACGCGATTTAGATAGTTTAATCAGTGTGATCAGAGTACGTCTCGCCCGGCCAATGTGTTAAGAGTGTTTGCACGTTTTGTCTCGGCCGGCATGCGACCCCGCCATTTTGTTAATGGGAACTTTTCGGGGATTCTGCTCATTCTAGACGATCTACGTTGCAAGTGTTCTCCGCCGAATATTCTTCTTGTCTTTATTGCTTCCCGTTTGCCACCCAGACGGTGGTGGCTCATTAGTTAAGGTGTCAGACTTCGGGGCCGAAAGTCCCGGATTTAAATCCTGGACATTGTGAAAAATAAGTCACCGTTCTCCTGTAGATGGCTCTGGAAAAGTCATCGCAGTAAAAATCTGCCTCGAAACCTCCCCGATTAGTGGCTCGCCATCCACATAAAAAACTGAAAGGGCTCCCCTACATGTGTGTCTAAGATGAAGACACGTAGCACTAGTGTAGGCTGTGGGAGGAGGCGAAGGCCCGTCCTGGACTGTAGCCTGTAGCGCCATGGGTTTGTTTTTTTTTTATAATCGAAGCTTAAATTTGATTCTTTGGCTCAATTGTAGATATCTAATCAAAATTTTGTCGTGTAAAGAAAATACGTCATGAGATAATCGTTGAACGATTAACAAGCTTAGTTAAATAATATACATTGTTGGTTACAAAGTTATTTACTTAATATATACCTGGAAGCACACAAATCGAATTGTTCCATAAACATATTAGCACATTTGTGAAAATAAAATAATAACTAAATTGGTTCATTTGCATAACATAAATAAATTCGATAAGTTTTCTAACTATAACTTCTCGCACTGTTCATTGGGTGTTGACTTGCCTACATTTCAGAGTTATGAAAACCAGATATTATCTTATCTTAGCAGTTTTAGCTGTTATTTTTTTCTATTGGATGCTATCATCACCAGTAAAACCAGAAAAAACTTTGGTTCTCCTACACCTAGTAAGTACAAAATCTTACAGCAGAGATTTTATAATGACTTCGCAGGTTTTTAGGCATGGCGATCGAACTCCAATGCCATTAAACTTCATGAATGCAACGCTTTTATATCCTAAATCTTCCTTATTTCCCTATGGAATAGAGGAATTAACACTGGTAAGGCTCGTTTTATCTACCTTGCAATCTGCAAGGCTTTTTTTTCTAGAACGGCAAACGAAGAATGTTTGCACTTGGGAAAGCTTTGCGTGAGAGATATTCAAGTTTCTTGGGCGATTTGTATTTTGACGATCTTCTCGAAGCAAGTTCTTCGAGTTATTCAAGGACCGTGGTTTCATTGCAATGCGTCTTGGCAGCACTGTTTCCGCCAAGTAAAGACCGGGAAGTTGATGATGGTTTACTGTGGCAACCGGCGTACTTTATACAAAATCCAATTACTACAGACAATGTAAACATTGTTTTCAATTGAAAAATTAAATTACTCTGTTATTTATTTGAATTTAGACGATTGCTGTGTTCAGGAGCTGCAATAAGGTTTTGCATTCGGAATTTGTTGCCTCCAAGGAAACCGCCGCGACGGTGAAATACGTCGAAGAGAAAATTGGAACGAATTTTACACATCTCGCGTGGTTTACGCAATTTGAAAACACGCTGCAAGTTATGGTAAAGCAAACGTTAATAGTTAGTTGAAATTAAATTTATTCGGTAATTTTAGGAAGAACTGGGATTGGATCTACCAAGATGGGCAAAACCGATACGATCGAAATTACGGGAAGCTTCGTTGCAAATCTTTACGGATATCATTCGTAAATCCTTACCGCTAATTTCAGGTAAAATTCCATTTCAGGTAAAACAACTTGCTTGTTTAACGAATTTTTTGGAATTCAGGAAAATTGCTGCAGAAAATCAACGACGACAGCGTTCGGAAAATAAACGGCGAGCTGTTACCACCAAACCGAAAATTATTCTTGTATTCCGGTCACGATATAAACGTTCTTGGTCTTTTGCTTTCTGTAGGGGCTTACACAGGACAAAACATGACTTACGGCTCGTACATTGCAATAGAAATCCACGAAATAAATAAAATTTACGGAGTTAAGGTAAATAATTCGAATTTGAATTTCTAAATTTTTAAGAGGTTATTTACAGATTTTCCTTGGAACTGAAAATTTCGCTGCGCCTGAATTGCTTTGGATTGAAAACTGTGGACATTTTTGTCCTCTAGACAAATTCCACGATTTAACCAGAAAATTGCATCCTCAAGAACCTTGGTGTTCTTAAGTTTTTGCTACTTTTGCTTCAAAAACGAAAATAAAACATCACAATTTTCCCTAGATTGATTTTAATGTTAATTCTAAGAACAAACTAAAACAATGAATCTATTCTCCATTTTCAATCAATTACAGCGAAATAGACTGAATCATTTTTGTATTTTTTTTTTTTTTTAATGTACGTCAATAACTGTAATAAATTGTTTCTTGCCATGTCAATCAATGAAACTTATATAAATGAAAAATAATTAATTGCAATTTTATTAATTGCATTTCCATAATGTAAGAGAGATAACTCTGCCGCATAGTTGGGCAAAAATTAATTGTGAAAACAATTAACAATTAAATTGCTAGATTTAATTGCAACTAACAATTAAAATAATTAATTGTAATTGCAATATATCACAATTAACAATTAATTAATTGTTAATTGTAAAATTTTGCAATTACAATTGATTAATTGTTAATTGATTGATGCACTTTTACAATTACAATTAATAAATGTCGGTTAGAAGATGTTTATTATACTCCTATGTATCACTTGCCATAATACGTAACTGAAAAAGTTATTTACATTAGAGTGTGGGAAGTTTGATTTTACAACGCGACAGCTCGTTTGGGGAACGAGCCCGAAGGGGGTTAGCTGGAGCGCTGTAAAATCATTTCCGCACGAAATTTGTATAAATATTTTTGGTCGACAATTATTATTTAAGAAACAAATAGACCCTCCGCCTCCACTTCCGGTCCCCCACCCTCGCCCCCCACTTCCGATTCCCACCCACCTTCGGTTTCCACCCCAACTACTGTTTCCCACCCCACTTCCGGTTCCCACCTCCACTTCCAAAATTTTCTTCCAAAATTTTCACCACTTCCGGTTCCCGACCCCCATTTCCGGTTCCAAAATTTTTTACAATTCCGGTTCCGGAAGTTGGGTGGGAACCGGAAGTGTGCGTGTGAACCGGAAGTGGAGGTGGGAACCGGAAGTAGGCTGTTAACAGGAAGTGGGAGCGAGGTGGGGGGTCGGAAGTGGAGGTGAAGGGTCCATCTTTCCCAACTATTTAGATTATTTACAATATTGGAAATTATTTTATTTGGCACAATGCGGGGAAGTACGGTTACAATGAGGGAAAAGTTTTTACATTCATCAAATAGTATTAATTGTAATAATAAACAATTGATGATTAAGTTAATTGTAACTAACAATTAAAATTTTAATTGCAATTAAATTAATTGTAAACCAGAGGCGTAGGGAGAGGGGTGCAAGGGGGTGTATCATGCCCCGGGCGCCACTCGCAGAGAGGCGCCAAATTGTGTCCAAGGACCAAGATTTTCCGGAAAATTTTAATTGTTATTTTATAATAATCATGGCTACATTATTAATTTGCTGTAAATCAATCAAACACCGTATACAAAAGGTTCTTTCTTTCTGAACACTTTATTTTGCTATAATAGTAATACCCATATTTTTACACGCTTCTTATTTTAAAACGATAACTGTTCTATATGCAACTTTATATTTCACGCATCTTTTTGAACCAATTAAATCTTTTCTTCTTTCTTTTTTTCCGACATAAAATAATCAATATAGAATATACATGTGCATACATCAATGTGCAGTAGTTTCCAAATGTTGAGCTATATTTACGTTAGTTATTGTTAAACCTAAACTGCGACAGAGTTATAAATATAGACGTAGATAAAAATAATCAGGTTTTCAGTCAAAAATCCTTTATTATCTACAAAGTCGACGTTTCGACACCACTTGTGGCTTCCTCAGGGCTAGCAAATATTAGTTTTCCGTTGTACTGTAAGTTGTTGCAAAAGTAATATCTTAATTAATACAATAAAAAATTATTTTTAATTAGACCATGTCAATGCCTGGAAAAAAACAGCGGTTTCCACAATCGAAAAAGAAAACTAAAGCAAGAAAAAGAAAATGAGAAATCCAGAATAACAATGAAATCCTATTCAGTAAAAAAAATCGCAAAAAGAAAAATCAGAAGAAGTAAAATCAGAGTCAGAAACAGTTTCAGGTTGTACTCCTACTACTGCTAAACTTTTATGCGATAACACATCACAACAAATACAAGACTTTGAAAATGTATATGGGAGCCCAATTACATCTGAAATTCCAAATCAGTGTCCACATCTAATGCTTACTGTAGTTCCAGACGTTTTGGAGTTCAGAGATGTTGCTTATTTAAAATTCAATATTAACACCTAACCACCTGCCATACGTCTCTCAGACCCAAAGTAGCAGCAATTTTCTCACTTGAGACGTATGGGTGGTTAAGGGTTAATCTTCCTATAATATCGTAACAACTTCGAACAGAAAAGATTATTCGTGGATACCGCATATTTCAGAACGAATGTCTAAATGTAGTAGCAACAACAGCTAATCGCCTAATGTCAACATCTTGGTTTTATCGGCGAGTCGGTAATGAAGAAGAAGGAATTCAAATTAACCGATCTTGGTTATTATACTCACCAAAAATAATGCACTGCTTTTGTTGCTTACTGTTTATTACATCAAATTCCGCTACACAATAATCTTTCGTAACTACATTTAGTTTTAATAACTGGAGCAAAAAAGATCCAAACAAGCTGAATACAACAAGCAAAGAAAGGAAGCACCCAAATTATTTCGGAAGAAGAAACGGGCCCATTTTAACGACCAGGTGGCACAGATAGGACACCACCAATAGAAACACGAAATTAGAGAATGCTACAAGATAGTGAACAACCTGCGAAATGGATTTCAGCCTAGAGCAACAATAATCAACAGTAAAGAGGGCACCTTACTGGCTGAAGAAAGTAAAGTGGTAGGTAGATGGGCGGAATATTTTAACGAACTCGTGAACACCTCAATACGAGTGGAATTAACCGGACAAACAGCTAAAGACGACCCAATTCACACACCAGAAGTAAGAGATCTGAGAGAAGATAACGAACCATCACAAAGAGAAATAAGCGAGGCGATAAAGGCACTAAAGAACCACAAAGCACCGGGACCGGACATGATACCATCTGAAATGATCAAAATGGGAGGAGACGCTCTGAACTGTGCTTTACACCAGCTGATAGGAAGAATCTGGAGGACAGAAGAGATACCCGAGGAATGGCGGGAGGGGAAGATATGCCCTATCCAGAAGAAAGGAAACAAACTGGAGTGCAAGAACTATCGTGGTATAACTCTTCTTAACACGGCCTACAAGGTGCTGTCATGGATAATCGGACGAAGACTCCAACTGTACGCAGAGAGCATTATAGGACAGAATCAGACAGGTTTCCGGAAAGGAAAGTCGACGACTGACTAAATGTTTACACTCAGACAAATACTAGAAAAGACATGGGAAATGAACATCAGCACATACCAGGTCTTCGTAGACTTTAAACAAGCGTATGATACTATCGATAGAAGAACTCTCATGAAGACAATGGAAGAATTCGAGATACCACAAAAGATCATTAAATTGGTAAATTGTACGTTAAAAAAGACTTGGAACCAAGTCGGTATCCAAAAAACGACATCGCACAAGTTTGAAACCATTACAGGTCTGAGACAAGGAGACAGTCTATCACCCATATTATTTAACATCGCGCTCGAAAAAGCTATAAGGAAAGCTCAGATAGAATGCAACGGTACCATCTACAATAAATCCACGCAACTTTTGGGCTATGCTGACGACCTAAACATCATCGGTAGATCGCTAACGGCAATGAAAGATGCTTACGGTAAAATGGTGAAGAGAGCCAAGGAGATAGGTCTGTCAATAAACAAGGATAAAACAAAAGTAATGATGGTAAGACCGGGAGCGCCAGTACACGCAGTAAATAATCTGGATATGGGAGAGTACACTGTAGAAGTCGTCAACAACTTTAGATATCTGGGATCAACCGTCACGGATCAGAACGACGAAGGGGTGGAAGTACAACATAGAATCATGCAAGCCAACAGGGCATACTTCACTCTTAAATCCATCCTTAACTCGAAGCTAGCTAGCAGACAAACGAAGTGTAATATATATAAAGCAATCATACGACCCATCCTCACATATGGAAGCGAAGCATGGACGCTGACCCAGAAATCGGAAAAGATGCTGGAGATTTTTGAGCGAAAGATCCTGAGGAAAATTTATGGGGCAATTAACAGCGAAGAGGGCTGGAGAATTAGGATGAACTTCGAACTATATCAGTTATACAAAAGCCCAGATGTGGTATCCCACATAAAACTAAGCAGGCTAAGATGGGCGGGACATGTGTGCCGGATGGCTCCAACAGCAGTGCCGAGACAAATACTCAGAGTGCCGGAAGGTAGAAGGAAAGCGGGCAGGCCAAGGGCGAGATGAGAGGAAAGTGTGAAAAGGGATGCGAGAGAGATGCTGGGGGTGCGGAACTGGCGGGCGGCGGCAGAGGAAAGGGAACGCTGGAGACAACGTTTGGTGGAGGCCAGGGCTCGCTTCGGGCTGTAGCGCCATTGGAGAGAGAGCAAAAAAGATAAATTGATTAGCCATGAAAGAAGTCCAAATCATCGAAAATCGTTTACAATGTGGAAAGAAACAGAAAGAAGATTACATTGAATTGAAAAATTCACTATGATTTTACCACACTTATACTATGTAAAAATGTTATACAACTTGTTATTGACAGTAATATAAATTTCTACACATACTACGACTTAAGTTTCGACGTTTGACGGTCATTCTCACTTGATGACCGTCAAACGTCGAAACTTAAGTCGTAGATGTAGATATTGTGTATATGTAGATATTGATTTTACCAACAGAAAAGTTTCTATAAGAATCTTTCTGGGAATTTATTGAAATGCATGCCAAAAATGCATCTTCCATTGAAAATACAATTTTAGAAAAATTAAATTCAGATCAGATATCATTATCAAACTGTGGATCACAATGTTATGATAACGCCGTGATGTCAGGTCACATATCTGGCGTTCAACAAAGAATTTTGGATAAAAATAATAAAGCATAATTTGTAAATTGTGATATCCTTAAATTTAGTAGGAGTTACTGCAGCTAAGCAAGATCCAATCGTTGTAACATGTTTTGGAATAATTGAAAGCATGTATCTCTTTTTCTCACGTTCCGCATTACGATGATAATTATTAAAAAAATCTTTAAAGAAAACTGTTAAACCTGCATCTGAAACACGATGGAGTGCAGGAGCACAAGCGGTTAGCATTATTTTCGATGAGCATGAAGGGTTGGTAGAAGTATTAGAAAAATTAGCAAGTGACACCAGCAGTGAAGCTACAATTTTATTACAAATTATATTGAATTTTAATTTTATAACTTTGGTTCATTTCTGGCATGAAATCTTGAGGAGAATTGATCGAGGTCAGTTGAGATTACAAGATCATAAAATTAATTTTAAAGAAGCGTTCATGATCTTGAATCATTAGTGACTGAACTTGCGGCAATTCGAGAAGAGATCTGCGAACAAGCAATAGAAAAAGCTGTCTCTCTGTGAAAAATGGGGTATTGATATAACAATCCGTGTTAGAAGACGCCGAAAAATGCCAGGAAAGTTGGGTAGTAATGTTGACCTTTCCGCAGAAAGTGAAATTTCTCGCGTTATAAAAAGTGTTCTTGATCGTCTGCAGCAAGAAATAAGTACACGATTTACACGACTAAGTGATCTTAATTTCAAATTTGGAATATTTACTGGAAGTTGAAAATTTTCCAAACAAGGATAATGATGTTAACAGTCTTGAACAGAATTAAAAAAATTTGGGCGAACTTTACAATACAGATTCTAATGGAACAGAACTCTATGTCGAAATATTTGACTGCAAGATGTTACTCCGCAGTAGAAAAGAAATTGAATTTAATAATCCATTAGAGCTTCTTACGTTTATAATAGCATATGGCGAAGATGTTTTTCAAAACATCCTGAGAGTCGCCCTTCAAATACTCCTTACTATTTCAGTATCAATTGCTGGCTGTGAACCATCATTCAGCAAATTAAAATTAATTTTCACATATCTACGATCAAAGATCGAAAGGGGGTTCAACCAAAAATATGTAAAATATAACATAAATATTATATTGAAATCAGGGGGGACGAGTAGAGACGACTATCTTCAAGAGAGCATGGTAGATGGATTTTAAGAACTCTTGTGTATCAGTTTTAGAGAGTAAATTTGTGCATTTCAGCAAATCCCAAATTGTTTGATTCTACACTTAAAAAATTAATTGAATTATGCCCAACACTGCTCTGCCGTTACTGGTCACAAGCCCGGATGTGAAAAGAGGAGTGTTGTCTGGTGAGACCAGGGATCCACCAAACATATAGTGCTCATAGAACTAACAATTCAGACTCCGAAACAGGACAGGAAACTACGAAGACCACCACAGCAAGAAACTCGGAGAAGAAAAATCATACATTGAGGTTAGGAATGTGGAACACTCGCTCACTCAACAATAAAGAATGCGAAATAGTGAAGGAACTAGAACAGCACAAAATAGACATCTGCACACTCACAGAAACTAAGAAAAAGGGCAAGGGATCACAGCAATGTGACAACTACCTCCCCATACGCAGTGGCGTAGCAAAGAACAAATTACATCTTCTGGAGTGGCCATGTTAATTCACAATAAGTTCAAAAACAAACATAGGATACGTCAACGACAGAATACTAACAGTATCCATCAATTTCAGTCACATAAACACACACACATTATTTCAGTCTATGCACCAGACACAATCCAATCAAACGAAGAATCCTCTGAGTGGTGCAAACACCTACAAGAAAAGAGCTTAATAGAATACCACTAACTGATAGAAGAGGGTTGGTGGTGGCTCAGATATCTAAGCACTTGGCCTTTGAGTCAGACAGTTGGGGTTCAAATCCCCACAGAACACTGTTGCCACCAGGACTAATATAAAATATGCTAAACTGCTGTTAAAATTTTGCCAAAATTATGCTAATTGCTTTATAATTATGCTAAAAATTATGCTAACATTCTTCAATTTCAAATAAAACGTCATTTGATTTTAAATGTTTATTAATCAACGAAATTTAGTTTTATTTTAAGTTTTAATCGACTATGTTATCAAATAAAATATTAATATCTTGGTTTTAATCGGCAGTTGATGTACATGTAGTCGTGGAAGCCTCATTATAAATCTCCTTAGTACCTATAGAGCACAGTACGTTATCTGGAACCGTGTAAGAATAGCCGCATTTCCCTGCCCTCTTTAGTCCGAATCTGATGTATAAAATGGCATTTAAAGTTTTTACCGACAAACGGTGGCGAAGCCTGGTTTTGACTACATTCATTTGGCTGAAAACGCGTTCAATTTCAGCGTTGGAATGTGGTAGTGAAAAGAATGATTATGCTAACTGAGATAAATCTTGAAAGGGGTTATTACCAGCGGCATCTTTATAATCAATTACTTCATTCCAGAATTCTATAGTGTAAGATGTGTGTATATTTTAATGTGCACTATGTTCTTCTATTGTGATATGAGCCTATCTATTCTAAACGTATCGGCTCGTAATTCTTGATCAATATCAATTATAGAAGGTTTGACTACTTTTAAAGTTTCTTCTACCGAAAATAAAGATACTTTCTCAAATACATTAAAATTAATTGGTAATCTAGATCGCAGCTCTGTTACAAGTTTCAGTGTGAAATTCAGGCAACGTTGACGTAAATTATGTTCCACATCAAGTTGAAGGTTGTATTTCCGTAATTTTGTTTCAAAAGCCTATCCCATGCACGGTTTTGGATCCAAATAACTTCTACATTTTGTGTAAAAATATCGTCTCTCGCAGTTGGGTTCAAGATACGCCGACTTGTAGATTGAACGTTTTCTTGGGCCAACATTGCTGCTTTCAAAGAGCTTCTTCACAGTTTGAAGCACCAAAACCATGTTGTATTATATTTGCGCATTTTGTACGATGGACTCGCAAGTCTCCACTTTTGCTATCACCGAATCGGTGTTTACATAATTCTGATAAATGATCGACAGCCATAATCGAACAATGTGCGCACACAAACATAGCTAGTGAAGATTCTGCTCTCTGTGTATTCAGATCTTTTTTTACTTAGGAAAAACTTATTGTTCATTAACTTTTCACTGGTTTTTTTTCACTAGTTTTTTTTTTGCTTTGCTGACAAAGTCTGTAACTTTAAACAATGGCCTTTACAATCATCTCGCACTTGCAGTACTTACGATAAGCCTTCGTCGTGTCATTTTCGACAGGCTGTAACCAATCCTTGAAGTCCAGCATTTGCTCACACTCTGACCGGTAATGCTGACTGTATTTAGGCGGCATATTAACGACTATCGAACAATTAATAATGCATATCGATCTGAACCTATTGTGTAAAGTGTATTAAAGAATTACAACGGCACACAAAAAAAAGTTCTCAGTACAGACCTATCTAGTTATATGGATTTTGATGCGCTGAATCCGAATCCGTCCGATGTCCGTTTGATCCGCACGCCCTCAAAATTTCAAGTAAGTTGAACTCAAAATGTTGAGGTCGTAGAAGTAAATAAACTTAAGATTTGAATTCAGCACATCAAAACACATTAGAGAAGTACTTGATCTAGTATCTAGTTCAACAAAAAAAATGCATCTTCACAACAGCAGTTTTTCACAATTCATTGTTTTTTTCCAAATTTACTTGAAATTTTGATTTATTTTATATGCTAAAGAATATGCTAACTCCGCCATAGACGGTCCCAAGCCCGGTTTGCGAAAGGAGGAGGGTAGACACCCTGAATGGCCAGAAACACCAGTGCGTCTCAGGAAGTAGGCTAAGGACGGATAGAGTTGGACTCGCGGCATAGCTGTGAGAACTCCAACATATCCCATCCAGCTGAAAATTGTCAAGCCGTGTCTGTGCGGTTGAGTACACAGACCTGAGCCTCCAGATTGGGGGTTGGGCGATGGGCTAACAACCTATTCCCGGAAAAAAAAACTTCTTAAGGAACCTGATGCCTCGCCTCGGATTGGACAGATTCAACGGAAACGACCTGGCAAACGGAAATTTGATCACTCTTTCGGAACCTGGAATGTACGATCCTTGTTCAAACCTGGAGCTCTAAAATCACTCCTAGAACAAGTTGATAAATTTAACATTGATGTTATTGCACTCCAGGAAACTAAATGGCTTGGCAGCGAGATAACCGACATGAGGTCGCACACAATATTTAAAAGTGGAAAACTATCGGGAAGCCGTGAGTTTGGAGTAGCTTTTGTCGTCAGCAAAGCTTTTAAACAGCATATTACCAACTTCAAACCCATTAACGAAAGATTGTGTGCACTTCGCATAAAGACAACATTTTTCAACATCTGGCTCATTAATGTTCACGCCCCAACGGAGGATAAGGACGAGGCCACTAAGGACGAGTTCTATAGTCATCTTGAATCAATTTATGACTCATTGCCCTCAAATGACATCAAGATCATACTAGGTGACTTCAACGCGAAGGTTGGGAAGGAGGAGACACAAAGAGGAACAACCGGAGGGCACAGTCTCCACGACATTAACAATGACAACGGCCAACGTCTAGTTGACTTCGCCTGCAGTAGAAACGTAATAGTAAGCTCAACGTGCTTCCCGCATCGAAGCATTCACAAAAGAACCTGGGCGTCACCTGATGGAAGGACGTATAACCAGATAGACCACGTTCTTATTGATAAAAGGGCAGCCTCCAGCCTCTTAGATGTAAGAACCTACAGAGGGGCTAACTGCGACTCTGACCACTATTTGGTCAAAGCCTCATTCCGGTGTCGAATCGCAAACAGAAGACCTGCAAAATTCCAACCGACACTCAAATTCGACATCGAGAAGCTGAAAGACGAGTCAACCGCAGGCGCATACGCATCAGCTTTAAACAGACATTTTGACCAAATATCCAACCATCACGAAATGCCAATAGAGCAGTTATGGCTCTCCATCAAAAATGGCATTAAGTCTGTCGCAGAGGAGGTTATAGGCCACCAGTCCCGGCGAAAGAAAAACGATTGGTTCGATGATGAATGCCGAGATGCAATAGACAAAAAGAATGTAGCTTACAAACAATTCACCGAACGACCGACAAGAGCCAAGAGAGACATATTTGACGAACTCAGACGATCTGCATACAAAATTTGTAGAAAGAAGAAAAGAAAGTACCTGAATGACGAGCTATGCAAAATGGACGAACATTTTAAGTCAAATAACACAAAAGCGGCATATGCAATAGTTAAAAACCAAAAACGAGGGTTTCAACCAAGTACGAGCCTATGCAAGGACGCTGCAGGAGGCATTATCAGCAGCACAGAGGAGATAAAGACGAGATGGGGGCAATATTTCCAACAGTTGCTTAACCCGAATTCACCACCGTCCACTACCGTAACTGACAACTTGACCGAGGCAGCTACTGACGAAAATATAGTGAGCCTCCCTACAGTAGAAGAAGTAAAAGATGCCCTCAACAAATTAAAAAACAACAAGGCGCCGGGCATAGACGGCATTCCAGCCGAACTCCTGAAGAGCGGTGGTGAATGCGTAGCTACAAAAATTCACACCTTGCTGCTACAAATATGGACACAGGAAACACTACCTGACGATTGGCGAAAAAGCATTATATGTCCGATATACAAAAAGGGTGACAAACTGTGCTGCGAAAACTATAGAGGGATCTCATTGCTGTGCACATGCTATAAAATCTTGACGAAGATCATTGAGTCTCGAATTAAACCCTATGCCGAAAATATAATTGGAAAATACCAAGGAGGATTCAGAGTCGGACGATCAACTACGGATCAAATTTTCTCAGTAAAGCAGGTGCTAGAGAAATGCTGGGAATATAACATCGATGTGCACCAAATATTCGTAGATTTTAAACAAGCTTATGACAGTATCGACAGAAGTGTACTGTACACGATAATGCTGGAACTGGGAATACCAGCGAAACTCGTTCGACTGACAAGGCTTACAATGACCAACTCAACATGCCAAGTAAGAATCCAGAACGAGCTGACAACAAGCTTCCTAACGCTCTCAGGGCTGAAGCAAGGAGATGGCCTTGCACCCACACTGTTTAATCTGGCTTTGGAATATGTCGTACGAAAACTCCCTGTTGACACCAGAGGGACGCTATTATTTAAATCAACCCAAATAGTAGCTTACGCAGATGACATAAACATAATGGCGCGCTCAAAACTAGACGCCAAGGAAGTATTCGTTAATCTTGACACGGCAGCACTAGAAGTAGGGTTACGCATGAATGAAAACAAAACGAAAGTTATGGTACAATCACGAAGAAACACGCCAATCAGACAAAATCTAACGATAGCAAACTATAACATAGAAAATGTGGACAATTTCATATATCTGGGAGCCAATCTCTCCAAAGACGGCAATGAAATCAACGAAATAAAAAGACGCATAATGATAGCAAACAAGACATATTATTCGGTACTTCCTATAATCAAATGTAAAGACGTGCACAGAAAAACGAAGCTGCGAATCTACAAAACAATAATAAGACCTGTACTCTGCTATGGCAGTGAAACGTGGACCTTTATACAGGCATCAGAAAAAATGGTCAATGCTTTTGAAAGAAAGGTATTGCGACGAATCCTCGGACCGGTGAGAGAACAAGGCGCATGGCGAATTCGGTACAATAAGGAATTGTATGCTATTTTTGAGGACCCAGAAGTCTCCACTCTCATCAAACTCCGAAAGCTACAGTGGGCTGGTCATGTACAGCGAATGGAAGACGGAAGAATACCCAAGCGAGTACAAAAAGGAAAAGCGGAAGGAAAAAGACCAGTCGGAAAACCAAGAAAACGCTGGGAGGATTCCATTTACGAAGACAGCAGATCGCTTCTGAAATTTGCAACGTGGAGGACGCGGTCATTGGACCGAGAAAACTGGAGACGGAGCATTCAGGAGGCCAAGGCCCGACTCGGGCTGTAGCGCCATTGATGATGATGAAAGAATATGCTAGATGCTAAACAACAAATAAATATGCTAAACAATACAAAAATATGCCAAAATTAGCATAAAATATGCTAAATTGGCAACACTGCCACAGAACCAATGCACAAAAAATTAAAAACTAATGACTGCAACCCATCACACTCAATTCCCCAATCCGGCTTATGCAACCGTGGGATCTCAAGTGCCTAAACCTCCTCTGGAAATCATATCGCCCATATTCAAATCTTAGTGCAGAGGTTGGATATGTGGCAGAGAAGAGGCCGGTACACAGTAGTAATGTAACAAATATTCGTATTCGCATTCGCAGCACTAATGCGAATATTTTGCGAATATGAACGTCAGAAAAAATAGGTAAATTGTATTAGGTAAATACAACAAAAAAATATTAAGTTCTTATAATTTTTATTACAAAACCTTTTTCTTCGTAACTAAATCTAAATGCAACATAAAATGGTGGTGTGACTAAATAATGCCTCACTATTGAAGCAAGAAGCCCATACTCTTCTGCTTGTTCACTTTCCACCATGTCAGAGGATCAGAGACGTCTTTTGAGACGCGTTTTTCCGCTAAATATTCCGTAATAGTTTTTGGGATGAAAAACTGAACGGGATTTTGGTAACTAGGAAGAGGAATGCCATCTTCTCCTTCACTATCACTCGTATCCATTAGTAAAGTCATCGTGTACCTCAAAGATACATTTTTATTGTTTGCAGAATCTTGAGTTTCGTCCAATCTGGCACGTTTCGCATTCGAACAACATAATCTTGAAGGTACCATTGTTTGACTGTCTTCAAGCAAATCCAAAATATGCTGTATGACACGCTCTTTGGTCGAAATATTTAAAAAAAAATTTACTTTATATCTTGGAGCAATGAAGGTTGCTGTGACAAACAATATTTCATTTTCTAAAACTAAAAATTTGCTAATGAGCCCTTGTTTCAAAACGGCTATCGTCTCACCAATGTGTTCATAGGATGAATCAAGATCATCAAGAATTCTTTCCAATGTGACGATTAAGGG
The DNA here is from genome assembly GCA_944588485.1 of Phosphuga atrata. Classification (NCBI taxonomy): domain Eukaryota; kingdom Metazoa; phylum Arthropoda; class Insecta; order Coleoptera; family Silphidae; genus Phosphuga; species Phosphuga atrata. Next base: position 47,573,601 of record OX155904.1, read on the forward strand.
AATCACTGATGATACAGAAACACTGGCCGCACTTAATTCTTTGGTTGCTTCTTCAAATGGTTTTAGTAAACCGATAAGTTTTTCAATGATCGTCCACTCTTCTGAAGTCAGTTGGGGGATTTTATTATTTGTGGATGCATAAAGACATAAAGATTCTTTGACTTGCAAAATACGCTCTAACACATAAAAGGTGCTGTTCCATCCAGTAGCACACTCTTGTATAATCTTGAGGGGTGTTTGATTTAGTCTTTTCTGTAAAGTTTTAAGCTCGTCTTGAGCAGTATTCGAATGATGAAAATGTGTTGCCAAATTTTTGCATTTTGTTATGGCAGCCACTACAGTTTCTTGAGCTTTCATCCCGTCTTTTAACAAGTTTTGAATCTTGTGTGAAACACAGTCGATGTATTGAACATTTAATAATGAAACCCTTTTTTTCATGTTTGTGCCTGCATCCGTAACTACACATTTCAATTTTTCTTTAGGTATTTCCCATGATGACAACATGCCTTCAAGTTTACGAGCAATGTTTTCTCCGGTATGGCGGCTGTCATTGAACACATCTGCCTTTAACACTTTCATTTTTCTTTCAAATTCTTCAGTAATCCCATGACAAGTAAAACTCAGTAGTGAAACCCCAGAACAAGAATCGGACCAGATGTCACTAGTAAATGACATTTTTTCAAAGGATTTCAGTAATTCGTGGATTTTCTGGCTCACTTTGCCATATAATTCATCGCAGATAAAAGAAGTAAAATATTGACGTGACTTTAAATTATACGATGGACATAGGTGTTTCACAAGTCTTACGAATCCAACAGATTCCACGAAACTAAATGGCAAGTCTTCCAACGCAATCATTTCACTTATTGATTTATCAGCTTCCAAGGACCTCACAGATTTATTATCCCACTGTTTCGTTTTTTCGAAACATTCTTGAAGCGACATCTGTTTACTGTTTAGTGCCAGATTTAGAACTTTCCTGGGAAGATGATGCAAGTGCAAGTGTATTAATTGCATCCTGCTTACCTTTTTCGTATTTTTCCAATTCAGCAAACTCGGTTTTATGCATCGACTTCAAATGATTTCTCATAGCTGTTGTAGTTCTTCCTTTTCGAGAATATTTATTGTTACATACCTTGCATCTAGCTCTTTCAGCTTCATAAAGCGTGAAATAATTCCATATTTTACTAGAAGTAGAAACTGATTTACTCATTTTAACAAATCACTAACTTGTGTCTCGGTGTGAACTGATCCGTTGTTGGGCGGTGACCTTATTTATATCTCCTTCCAGGTATATTTACAGCAAACGTTAATTCAGACTAATACTCTGCAAGACCAAAATATATCCTATCAGAAAGAAAGTAGAACCATGTGAACCAAAACATAAATTTAACATCGAATCGCTCGAGAACCACCAGAACCGCCTAAAAGAACACATAAACCGGCAACCAATTACAAGCAATCACTCAGTTGAAGATGCATGGGGAAAAGTCCTAACCGACATCAAAAAGGCAGCCGCAGAAGCCGTGGGCACCAGAATAGTGAAAACGATACATCGTAAACGAGCAAAACCATGGTTCGTACCAGAAGTGAAAGCAGTAGCTGCCGAAAAGAGGAAGACATACATACAATTTCGAAACAACCCGTCACCAGAAACAAATCCAACAACACAATACGTAATTTCATGAAAGAATTTTGGGAGAAATTCGGTAACGAAATGGAGAGATCTCTATGGAGGACAAAAACGCATTTGGAAGACAATAAGATTAATGAAAAGCAACATTAACCAACACACTACAATAACTAACATCAGTGAAAGTAAATGGATGGAATACTTTAAGCAGCTATACCGTGAACACGATATCAACGAATAGCCAGAGTCACCTGAAACCAATGAAAAGGCGTACAATACAAACTGGCAAGAGTAATAAAGTTACTAAACACTGGAAACTCAACAAAAATAGAACTAAAAAACAAACTCACAAAGTCAATCCAAACGAACACGGGATTCAGGCAGGGCGGCAGCCTTAGCCCGATACTTTTTATCATGGATCAGATGATCAGTAAGGCTACGGCCTGAGTGAAAATGCGTTGAGCGGAGAGCGGGGCGTGCAGTTAAAGCGGGCAATGGGTGTCCAATGTCTGGCCTGTGATGAGCGTGGCATGCAGCTGCATCCGGGGCAGCGGTCTCCCACTCATCTCAGTGACCTAGCTTAGCTCAAGTCTCAAGAAATCAGTTCCATAGACAGCGTTGTCGTGGTCAAGTTGATTTACCAACATGGCATCTTATGACGTTTTTGACATGTTTTTAGAGGAAAATTCTTTATTAAAAATGGACCTATTACCAAAGGATGGTCCTAGTGCTGTTGTCAAGCAAAGAAAAAAGTTTGGAGAATCTTTTGCTTTGTGCTTGATATTTTTAAAGAGACTTGATAACCAAATCTCTGGTTTAGCCTGAATATGGGAAATAATGTCCTCAAACGACATACTGCACGCTGTAGAGGAATGCCAATCACAAACTGATTTGAAATGAGCCTGCACGCCACGATGCCCGCCCCGCTGGACGCAAACCCAAACGCCCAGCTCACTTACAAAGCTACTCCTTACTCAGGACACCTGCTATTAAGACCACGTGTTTGAGATGCACGCTGCACGCCCTGTGAAGGAAATCACAGCTGGATACCGAATACGCATAACACAATCAAATGTGTCTGCTACGCAAACGATGGCACCCTATTCGCGGACAGTGAGAACGGGTTTCAAAAACTAGTTCACGAATTCAACAAAGTAACGACGAAGTACAACATGAAAATCTCCAACAAGAAAACAAAGAGCATGACAATAAGCAAAGAACCCACGAGATGCAAGATTGTAATCAACGATGAAACTATTGGACAAGTGATGTCATTCGATTTTCTAGGAATTCGAGTATCCAGTTGGGGAAACCTGCAACAAGACATCAAACAAAGTTGCAAAGAAAGCAGGATGCTTGCGCCACGCTACATGGAAGAACAACATGCTATCAATACCCAGCAAAACTCGGATCTACAAGGCTTGCATACGTCCCATCTTAACGTATACGGCAGAAACTCGAGCGGACACGTCAATTACCAAACACGCTCTCAAGAACAACAGAGAACAACCGAACGCTAAGAGCCATCAGTGGACACACTTTGGGAAACGAAACACCGAAATCAGAAAAGAATGTGGGGTGGAAGACGTTGTACGCTGAACTCGGAAAAGAAGAAGAACGTGGAACGAACATTTCGCGAGAATGGATGAGCACAGATTTGCGAAAATCGTCAGAGACTGCAAACCAACAGGCAGAAGAACAGCGGGCCGACCTCCAAAAGGTGGAAAGACAGTTGGACTTGGATAATACAGGCGATGCTGCCTAAAATAAGAAGAAGAAGAAGCGAAAGCATTACCATAATGAAAGAGATAAATGGAAGAGAAATAAGAAACGGAAGGATAAAGGCCGATTCTCATATACGCGACACTCAGGTTAAAGCACAAGCCGAAGGCGAGCGTTCTTCAATGTTTTATGTATTACATACAGTATACTGCAGAAACAAAACTCTTGCCTTCATTATAATCAATCACAAGTTTCTGTTTAACGATATCATAACCTGTTTTTCTAATAATAACCATCTCTATAGAATGTTTAATAGACAATAGCCTAACATCCCGTTTAAGGTCGATTCCCATATGCGCGACACTCAGCTACGCGACGTCACGCTACATCGCCTGTCAAATAATGATTACATTGTTTTAAATGGATATAATCTCACTATGGCTACGCAACAGCTACGCGAAGTGCCCATTTAAAACAATGTAACCATTATTTGACAGGCGATGTCGCGCAACGTGTTGTTTCTGCAGTATACTGTATGTAATTCATAAAAGATTGAAGAACGCTCGCCTTCGGCTCGTGCTTTAAACTTCGCAACTCATGCAGACAAGCATTTTCACACATGTATCATACATTATTTTATGTACGAAGCATGTTAAATGTTGCGAAGCATGTTGAATGTAGAAAAAAATAATTGTTTCTTACCGATAATATTCGAAAATTGAAATTTTGACAGACAAAATACTTCAAATCACTGACACAAAAAGGTTAGAACGTCAGCGCTTCCGTGGTAAAAAATTGCTAACTAGTAAAAACGCACAGTGACGGGAACATCATTTGGTCGTTGTCGATGTAATCTAGGTTAACCTAGATTTAATCTAGATTAAGTTTTGGTTAGGTTAAGTTTTATTAGTGCCAGATAATTCCAGACTCAAAGGCCGAGATTCAAAATAAGAGAAATTTATTCAATTTTAATATACGTCAGAAATTTTATTTTCACTACGTCTATGCTTTTTGTTTAGTGACGTGAGTTGCTGCTATAGTAACAACAAAGAGAAATCGTTTAATAATAAAACTCCATTTGATTTACATTGGACATTTACGCCTAATTTGGATACTTTTACACACGATTATAATAATGACGTCCTTCACATACAATAATTTACTTATTAATGGGTTCATTTTGGTGTGCGAGTATATACAAGTTTATATTACCCTCGCGGATAAAATTAAGGTTCAACACGAGAATTTAAATTTAAATCATAATTTTATCCGCTTGTATAGGGTCTTTCATTAAGCGCTTCATATCTTTACGGTTAAGTGGCAAAACAACATCAACAAATGACAATATCAAAAAATTGGATGGAACTTTCGTGACCTCTCCTCAGGAACGTCTACAGCGGTGGAGAGAATTCTTTCATCAGCTGTACAACCACAATCCGCCAGTAGGTCCAGCACCCGAACTGCCGATTATTGAGCAGCCGATAAATCAGTTTCCCGATACTGAACCAACAATCAATGAGGTGAAGACGGCAATAAAATCCCTGAAAAATGGTAAAGCGCCGGGAGGAGATCAAGTAACTGCCGAAATGATCAAAGCCGGGGGAGACGTCTTATTACATCAACTTCACGTTCTCACAGTGCATATATGGCATTCAGATTGTGTTCCATCCGTGTGGAAGAAAGCGATTGTTGTGCCTATTTTGAAGAAAGGCGACAGTCGGGAATGCAAGAATTACCGTGGTATTAGCCTCCTCTCGATCGTCGGCAAAGTATTTATGAAAATCATACAATCAAGACTACAGAAACATCGAGAGCAAACAAGCCGGGAAGAACAAGCTGGATTTCGACCACATCGAGGATGCATCGATCAAATATTTGCTCTTCGTCAGCTAATGGAAGAAAGAATTCGATGTGGCAAACGAACTGTCATCGTCTTCATCGATTTCAAATCTGCTTTTGATTGCATCGATTGGACAAGCTTGTGGGAAGCCCTGAAGATCGAACACGTGCCACTGAAAATCATTCAACTTCTTCAAGCATCGTACGACGGCTCAACCAGCAATGTTCGTATCCGAAACGACATGTCTGAGGAATTCCCGATTCGAACCGGAGTCCGGCAAGGAGACGTGGCCTCGCCGCTCCTTTTTAACATTGTGATCGACACGATTATGCGAAAAGCGTTTGATGGGCGACGCGGAGTTCGATATGATGACAAAAACTTCCTAACCGATCTGATGTTCGCCGATGACAGTGCGGTTTTCGCCAACACAGATGCCGAAGCAACAGACACCTTGTATGACATTTCCGGCATTGCCCAGTCATACGGACTGAGAATCAATGCGGATAAGACCAAAGTGCTTACAACGGATGGATCTGAAGCCAGAGTTTACCTCGATGGAACCACAATCGAGCAGGTACCACAGTTCAAATATTTGGGATCACTGGTTGTGGAGAAGAAAGTAGCTTCGACAGCCGAAGTTCACAGCCGGATAGGCCAGGCAACAGCAACGTTTGCTTCACTCAAGTGGTGCATATGGAAGCGGACGAATATTACCATCAAAACCAAAATACGCCTATACCGGACGCTGATCCTCCCAATTCTTCTTTATGGATCGGAAACATGGACATTACTCAAACCAGACCTTAACAAGCTCGAGGCCTTCCAAATGCGATGCCTGAGACAGATTCTCTGCGTCTCACTCCTCAACCACCTCCGAAATGAGACAATCAGAGAAAGGTGCGACCAACAGACACCGATTGTTGAGGAAATTCAAAAACGCCGATTACGATGGTTCGGCCACATCTGTAGGATGGGCGACAATCGAGTACCGCACAAACTCCTATGGAAAAAACGACCTCTTGATTGGAGAACACAAAAACAAGCACCGAAGACCACATGGTTGAAACACGTAGAGAACGATTTAAAAAACCAGCGAATAACAACAGCTGAGGCAAGAACCGTTGCAACTGATCGATTAGCATGGAAGCGTATAGTGAATGGAGCACGGAATCTAGCGGCACCAACAGCAGCGTACTGGCTACGAGGTCGACCACCTCTCCATGCGCCGGCTATGGATTAAAGAAGAAGAAGAAGCTTCATATCTTTAAATTGAAATAAAACAAAGTGTGTGTGTGAGATATCAACGAAATTTTTTATTTGTTTGAAAGGCCTATCGATGCCATTATGTATGGAATGTAACATCCTGCAAATGTCGGACGCAGCTTCGCTGGGTGACGCGCATCAGAAATGTCCAATTTTCCAAGACTGGGGCATAAATCAGACTAAATTTGACCGATGCACAGTGGTTGGTAATCGTGTGTTGGTAATCGTTCAAATACCGTGATATTTGCTCTCCTCGCGTTTTTTGAGGTCGCTAATCACGACACTGAATTCAAAATGGCGGATACAATATGGAGCATAATTTCGAAAAAAAGCATTCAATTTTGTTGATACTCGGAACACCTTAAGTGTTTCACCTTAAGTGAAACACTTAAGGTGTTTTAAAAGTCGCCGATCGCGAAACTGATTTCAAAATTCAAATTAGCGGTATGCAATATGGCAGATAATTTTTCGGAAAAAGTATTCAATTTTGGTAAAACTCCGGATCTGACGCCTTTTGACGTCGCTGATTGCAAAACAGAATTCAATATTCTGAAATTAAAAATGGCGAAACGATTATGGCGAACAATTTCTCGAAAAAAGCATTTTGATTTTTGTTGAACTTCAGGATTTATTGGTTTTTGATTACGAAACTGAAGTTGAAACTGAAAAAATCGCGGCCTCAGTATGACTAATAGGAATTTGAAAGTTGACTTTCCCGTTTAATACCGATTTTAAAAATACGAAAATTTCCTTTTTGGTGAAAGAAATTTCTTCGGAATTATCCACAGGTTCTATAGAAAATGGAAGAATAACTGTTCGGGCCACTTTTGTTGGTCTAATTGGTTTTCGGCCTCCATCCAAAGGATATCGCCCTCCTTACCCAGGTCGGTGCCCCGACCTGGGTCGAGACCGCGCTAAATTAGCAAAAAAATCACGCCGTGATATGAGATATCGGGCAGTGTGTTTCAAGAGCTCGGCGAGTCCGCTACATTTTCGTGCGACCTCAGCCGACATGTTGGCCACGCTCGCCTTTGGTAGTTAATTTGACGTCAATCGGATGGTTCGATCACCGCATGGAAGGCAGCATCGGCTTTTCAACAATTTTCTCAAAAACAATTTGATTTAAGGGTTTCCATCCTTGTATTTCCTTTTTCCATCCTTGTATTTCCCTGCTCATATTATTTCTTCCTATTTCTTCCCTTAAATAGGCGACGGAAGGACGTTCCATGGAGCGGGTCAGAGACAGTTGCAGCTTGAAAGTAAGTGACGGGACCACTCCGATTTGATATACAATCGCTAAATGTATCGTTAAATACAGTCCATTCAATAACATTAATAGGAGAATTATATTGACCAATTTTCTACAAGCAATATTTCAGACGCAAAAAATACGAAAAAATTGCAGAAAGTCACCACACATCATCGCATAAAAATTATAACCGAAAACGAAGTCGCAACTATTTTTTTGATATGTTCTGAAGAAATGTCTAAGCAACAATTTCCATTCGGTTTAAGAGCCCCGGTCGACAAGGGTTTTTTTTTGACTTATTGCTTTTTTAAATAGGAGACCAAGAAAAATGATATTATTTTCATTTTCAACTTATTATTTCATACAATGCTAATAATAATTTCGAGAAACACATTCAAATCTTACTTACTATCTGGAGAAGAATCCATTTTGCAGAATCCAAATCCGTTAAGTTTTAGCGATTCTACACGCGTCTGAACTTTGTGTTACTTTGAACGAGCAATGAGCAGACAATGCGGCACTGACGATAAGAATACATTATTGGTATACCGGTAACGGTCTTAATACATACTAGGTGTGCCATTACAACTATTCCAACCATTAAAGTCACTAGAAAAAATGTATTTGTTGCTACTTTTGGCCAGATTTTTGGAATTTCCGACCAATGTGCGATGGCATGAGTTAGGTTGGCTTTGAGGGTCGCTGTGGTTTGTGGATTATTCGCATAGACATGCGACTTACGAGAAAATCCCAGAAGAAAAAGCTAACAGATTGCACAATATGGGTGACCAGTTCACATCATTTCCAAGTGAGATGGTCATTCCCTCAAATCGCTCGGGCAGAATGTCTAATGTAGCAAGAGCTGTGTGGCACGTAGCGCCGTCTAGTTAACACCACATGTCGTAAGAGTCCATATTACCCAATTCAGGCCAAAATAAATTGTAATCATCGACCTATAGCGCTTGATGTGGACGGTGATGGAAATCCACACTAAATAGTGACTTTTTCGGGATGCATTGGACGCTCTTTATTCTCATGTGAATCTTGCGTTTCGTTTCTTACTGGTGTTGGTTTATAGTTTACTGAACCAGTGGACTCAATCAGTGGAAAATTTATCCACCACACTGCGAATAGTCGTGTCGGTATGACGATTATGGCGACCGTAAAATGGCCGCAGCGCGCGGAACGTTATCGGAACAGAACACCCATTTTGATAAAACAATTTTATCATTTGCATGTGTTGTTGAACGCTATATCCGTCCATGGAGATTTGGCAAAACAGACTGAATTAATGACTTGGGCTTTAACATTATTGCCGCTACAAACTGTCAAAGTACGGAAGTCCCTGTTGGAAGACTCTAAATAAAAAATAAATAACGTCAAAGGAAGGAAACATACATTGTATTTCGACGGCCAAAATGATCATTTGAGAAGGCACAGTTGGAAGACCTCGAAACTGATTTCACCAGAAACAATTCCAGAGATTTCTATCAGACCTTTAAGAACAAACTCAATGGATAACAATCACCAAGTATGAGCTTCAGAAAGGAACACGGAAAGTCGGTTTGGACAACCAAGAAAACAGCGAGATACTTGCATGGTATTTTGATAACCTCTTAAACTGCCCACCATCGACCTAAAAACTAGAACTTCTGCCAGCGATTTACTATCAGCGAGGGAAGAAATCAAGAATGCCTGAAAAACAACAAGGCTAGTGGCGAAGACTCGTTAACGGTAGAAATGTAGAAATGGGCAGAGCCGGAAATCCTGGACGACTTATACCAAATATTTCAGACAATATGTGAGACAGAGATTATACCAGAACAATGGATAACAGCGTTGATTCACCCCTTCCATAAGAAAGGGGACAAAAAGGAAGTCAATAACTATAGAGGCGCATCGTTACTTCCGGTCGCCTATAAAATCCTCTCAAAGATACTGCTGAATATAGGAGACCCTTGATAGACAACTTGGGGAGTACTCAAGGAGGGTTCCGAAAAGGTAGCTCCTGTGCAGAGCAGATCGTCAACTTGAAATCAATAATCCGCCATAGATTGCTGAGCTCCAAAAAATATAGTATCTTTCATAGATTTCAAATAGGCTTTTGACTCGGTGGGCAGAGAAACCCTGGACGATATAATTTGAGAATTTGGGGTGAAACCCAAGTTGGCAAACATAATCAAAGTTACATTAACAGGCACAAAATCCAAAGTGAAATTCATGGGAGAACTGTCCCGGTCGTTTGAAATCAAGGCGGGTGTAAGACAAGGCGACGTACTTTCACCAATACTATTCTGCGTAACTGCGTCCTGGAAAAGATTGTACGAATGTGGAACTCAGAGCTTATAAATTAAGGAAACTCAATCTGCTTAGGGAGGAAATCAGGAGGAATTAAAGTCAACTGTTTGGCCTTTGCTGATGACTTTGCGATACTCTCGGAAAGCCCAAGGGAAGCGATCACTTAGATTAACCTCTTAGAAAAGATTGCCAGTAAGACGGAACTCACGGGAAAATTCATGATAAATGACGCACAAGGACCAAAATTCCTTGAAACGGAGATAGGGCGGATTCAGAGGGTAAAGAAATTTAAATATCTAGGTGAAACGATACAGGACGACAATGGTCTTGAGCAGTGTTCTTCAACCGGTGTTCCATGGAACCTTAGGGTTCCACTAAAACACCCAAGGGTTCCGCGAATCAATGCTAAAAAAATCAGAACTTTAACCGGCGTGGCGTTTACAATTAGAGGCGATGCGTTGCGCCGCTCTCTGGAACGCGTGTGTCGATTGGAGTTTCATACTGGAACTATTCATTTCAAGTCTTATAAATGTAAACGGTAGTAAGTTAATTATTTTATAATAAAATGAGTTTTGTTTTAACTTATCCTAAAATCCTTTAGAAATATAATGCAGAATTGACTGAAAACTGGGAAATTGGAATCAAAATCCAAAGAACAAGCTTCTCGCTCTCTTGAAAATTCCACCAGTTTTCCGCCAACATTGGAGCTGATTTATAATATTGAAGAAGAAAATAAATCAGGATCTCCTACTAGCCGAAAAATACGAAAGTATGATGAAGATTATTTGAATTTTGTATTTACCTGGATTGGTGATAAATATATGGGTTTTGTGTGGTATGTGAGCGAGTAGTCAAAACAGCAGTTTAAATCCTGCAAAGTTAAAGCGTCATTTGGAAAATAAACATCCGACTTTAAAAGGTAAAAGCGAATATTCCAAAAGAAAATGTCTTGAGCTACAGCAGAAAAAGAAGGCATTTGAAAGGTATGTGCATGATGATAACAAAAATGTTCTAAAAGCATCTTATTTAGTTAGTTTGCGTAAAGCTCATACGATTGCAGAAGAATTAATTAAAGGTTGTACAAAAGATTTAATCAAATGCATGATCGGTGAAAAAAATGCAAACAATATTGACTTCGTCCCATTGTCTGATACGACGATTTCATGACGAATTAAAGATATGATTTCTGCGAAGTGAAACTAGTAAGTCCTTTGAAAAATCCTAAAGATGAATTAAATTTCTTGGAATTGATGTCATCATATATGCAGTGATGGAGCTAAAGCTATCGTTGGTATTATAAAAGGCGTAATAGCACGTTTAAAGAAACTAGTTTCAGACATCAAAGCTAGCTATTGTTGTCTTCATTGTCATGCTCTCGCTGTTAAACGGACATCAAAAGCATTCCAGAAGTTCTCAATGAGGCCGTTAAGATTAATTTTATCAAAATCCAGACTCCTAAAACGTCCTATTGTACGATGATCTGTGAAACTCATATACACTCCTTCTTTATACTAAAGCAAGATTGGTTATCCAGTGGAAAGATTCTGACCAGACTCTGGGAATTGCATGATGAAATTCGAATCTTTTTATCTGAACGTGAATTTTCTGGAAAACTTAATGACACTAATTGGCTTCAAAATCTAGCCCACCTTGCAGATATATTTTCGTACATGAACTAAGTTAATCTTTTAGTCCAAGGACCAAATAATGCAGTTTTTAAGGTCAATAGCAAAGTAAACTTAATCAAATCGAAAATGAAGCGTTGGGAGGAATGCATCACCCAAAGTAATACAGAATGTTTTTTCTAATTTAAATGATTTTCTGGCAAACAATAATATCGCATAAGGCCAGAATTAAAAAAATCATATTTTGGAACATTTAACGTGATTGCAAAAGACATTTTTCGAATATTTCCCCCCCATTTGCAATAATATAAGTTAAATCGAAAATCCTTTTTACTATTTTGTGTCTGTAATGGACTCATAACAGCACTAACATGCGTGCGGTTAAGTGCGCACTCGCCAAGTGAGATACAGTTTTCTCAATATGTGTTGAAGATTTTTTTATTTAGAAATGGCATAAAAGGGCGCAAAATAGAACAAAAATACTATAAAAAACTCGTTCGTTATGCGTTTTTCAGCACTTGTCCATTAGAAAACTCCTCGCTTCGCTCGTCGTTTTTCAAACTTGCACATGTGCTGTAAAATTGCACTTACTGAACTCGTCCTTTAATATACTATCAATGAGTGTTGTGATGTGGATGCCTTGCCAATTAAGGAAAGAGAGCAATTTCTAGATACATGTACCTACACTGCGTTACAATTTACATTTGGACCGGATGGCATTGCTTTTGGATAAAATTAAGGGAAGAATATCCGGAAATATCCAAACGCGCGGTTTAGGAATTGATGCCTTTCGAAACAACCTATCTCTGTGAAAAATCCTTTTCCACATACATCGCTACAAAAACTAAGTATAGAAATTGACTTGATGCCGAAAATGATATGCGTCTCCAATTAACACCTTAATTTTTTTTCTTTTGATTATAATTTTATTTCTATGTATGTATTGTACAAGTATTTAATATTAAGTTATAATTTTGTTTGAATAAATGCAAATTTATTTATTGAGACTTTTACAAAAATTTTATAAAAAATGCAGGGACAAACATTGTTCATAACATTTAATGCGATTCCGCCCTTAATCAAAGTGCTACTAAACAGAGGGTTCCATAAAAAGAAAATTCTCAAAAAAGGGTTCCACGGGATGACAAAGGTTCAAGAACACTGGTCTAGAGAAAGCTGCGGTAGGCGATAGGATCTCAAAAATGAAGAACGTGTATGGGCTTACAAAAAACATCTATAACAAGAAATGCATTTCCTGGAATGCCAAAATAAAACACTACGACACTGTAGTCATCAATGAACAATCAATAAATGAACTACAGGCTAGAGAAGTTGGAGATTCTGGAAAGGAAAATCATGGGCCCAATCCAGACGGAAACCGGATGGAAAGTTCGGAGCAACGCCGAAAAATGTAGAAAAAATCTCTAATATTAATAATTTAGGCTAATATTTCTTGGGCACATGTACAGATTAGACAAATCCAGATTAACCAAGCAGTTATTCGACTACTTCTGGAACAAAAAACAATTACATCAAGGATTAAAGAAATCTTCATCCCAGAGGCCCAAATGTTGGAAGGGGTCCATACGTTTCGATACAGTATACACAATTTGGAAGGGTTTTGTGACGAGAGACGAGCTACAACGACCGGAAGAGCTTGGACGGCCATGTCCAACAACGGCAGCAGCACAGCGAACGTATGAAGGAGTATTGGAGGCAGAGGAAATTACTAAAATAGTGAAATTGTAGCTTGATCCAAAGCGGTTAAAAAAAATAACTATATTTTGATGCGTTGTCATGGATACTTTTATTTCACTAGTGAATAAACACTGTTTTATTGATCTGATTCCAATGAATCAAACATGACTCAATAAGGCAAATTTGAATAAAAAATATTATTGGAAAAGCATTACAACCACAACCACAACCATCGCATCATTTTTTTTTTATTTAATACTAGTACATGCGGATGGAATGCGGAGTTGAGTCTGGTGGAAAAGTTGATGGGGTGAAACGATTGAAAGTGTAGATGGAATAGTTGTGAGAGCGAAATAGTATATAGAATCTTGAGCGTTTTGTAGTTATACAATCTAAGTATTTAAAAATTTTAAATATGAACTCCATCATTACTCCTTCATTAAAAAAAATCCTGTGGTAAGGCTATCGACCGTTAAGATACCAAAACATTAATTTCAACATTAAAATCAGCGATCTATGCAGAACTGATAGAATATTTCATATATCTCTTGCAATTTTCAAGCAGTAGCTCTATGAATTTATTTTCATCAGTTTATCATCGACTTTGTGGGGCGGCTGCCACCAATTGCTAAAATATTTTGCAAAACTAACAGTGATTTCATTGTCTGATCCCTTCTCTACAAATGTGTACAATTGTATTGTTCCAACTGGAGTGAAACCTATTAAGACGATTTTTTTAGTGAATCCAGATACGTCAATAACGTATTCCAAAACCGATCACGAATATTACAAAATATATTCAGAAATTGATAAAAAATGTATTAACGATTGAAGAATTTCAATGAAATTTTTACTGAACATGGGTGTCCGTAGGAAGTACTCCCTGACAACATTTGAACGCTCCACCTTCGCTGGGGACGCCATGGGGAATAATTTTTCATTCAAAGGTTTTTGGCAAATATCTCGTCAATGCTTTAGAATAGAAAATTGAGACCTAAACCACTATAGGTAGGACGTATGTGAACAGGCTACAAAAAATGGTTGGTCAAAAAACCCATTTGCCACGGTCGTCGTTGGTGTTAACTGACTGACGGTTGGGCTGGCGTTTGTGTTTGCGTCGTGCCAGTAGCGCCGGCGTGTTTTCTTGGTGAATTCTCGGTACAGAAAATGCTGAAAAAAATCGAAAATTCGAATAGTCTTGCGAGGGGGTTTGTAGGTGAAAGTGTGGAAATGTGTTTGCCACCTATTGGCGTTTTTCGTTGCATCGTAAATGTCGTGGCAAGAAAATTCCGATTCTGACGTACCCGAAATTTGGAGAATTTTGGAAAATTTCTGTAAAATTCACAACCACCTCCCAGCTAGGACGCAAAATGCGAATTTCGTTTTTTTGCAATCTTTGCCAGTTGAGAACTTTTTACAACTTTTAATAGCTTATGACACGGTCCGGTCTGTTCTCGATCTGCCATTAGGACATAGGACAGGAAGTTGTGTCATTTGTACTTTTATAGATCAAGAATGCGGATTGACATCCTACCGGTTTCCTTTTATCGGCCGTGGAGACATCGTGGATTATGCGAACTGACAAACCGGCACGCATGCAAATACCTTCGACCGTCATCGAACAATGAAGAAGAAGATGCAAAATTTCACCTATTTTCCGTTCGGCAGCCGCAAAGTCCGATTTTGCAAAAACATCTACCGCACGGCTATATTTACAATAATTCTCGCGCCCTCTCTTAAAACCCAGAGAGAAATAACCCAGGAAACCGGATTCGCAAACAGACAGCCGTTCCGTTCAGCGGTCGGCTCGTAATAGAACGTTAAAGAAGATCGATAGATATGCAAGAAATTTAAATTTACCTGATTTTTTTATCCCCGACACTTTATTTATTATTAGTATTATTAGCATTTATTGTTCATTATAAATATAATACAGTAGACATACGGTATATAGATAAGGTGTAGACATACATATGTTTAAAAAAACAATGAACAAAAGGGCTCGTTTAGTCATTATAAGGTTATAATGTCTTAGTCTTCCACGAGCCCCGATTTTAAACATTATTATAATTCAGAAAAGCTTTGAGCTGTGACCATTTTTTCTAAAATCTTCGACAAAGCATCGACATGGTAGAATGGATATTGGTCGAAGGTGCGACAGATCTTTTGGGCTCGACGTTTTGGCTGTTGGTATAATTAAAGCGGTTTTCCAGGTGTTTGGAAATACACCTTCTGTAAGACAGTAGTTGATAATATGCCGGATGTGAGGCAGAATGTGCGGTAGAATTTATGATCTTGACATTTACATCTATTCCATTATTTTCTCATTTAGTTTGTATTTAATTCCAAAAATTTAAATCAAACAGTCCAAAATATGCGAGCAAAATTCAAATTTGCGAAACGCATCACCATTGGTCATATGTTATGTGACGTCCACGTTGACATTTACCGGCCTCGATATTCACAGATGTAGGTAGGGTGGACTATATACCTCGATAGGGACTTTATCACTAGCAGCGGACCTAGCAGCATCTAAAAACCTTGTAATCAGCAGTACGCTATTCCCACATAAAGACATCCACAAGATGACATGGAGATCACCAGACGGAAGGACACTCAATCAAATAGACCATGTCTTAATAAACACAAGATTTATGTCCAGCATACAGGACGTCAGAAGCTGCAAAGGGGCAGACTGCAACTCGGACCATTACCTGGTGAGGATTAAATTAAAACAAAGGCTAGCCAACTCGAAAAAGCCAGCAAACAGCGGAATAGAAAAATGGGATGTGGAAAAACTGAACTTAACCAGGGTAAGGCAACGATACGAAGAAAAGATCGCCGAAAAACTAGGAGTGTTGACGGAAAATCATAGTATTGAAGAACAATGGACGGAAATTGCAAAGGGGATTAAAGTCCATAGGAAAAAAACGAAACCAATGGTACGATGCAGAGTGTGAAGAAGCACGCGAGAAACAACAGAAAGCTAGGGCAGAGAATTTGCAGAGACCCACGAGAGCCAAACAAGCTGAATACAACAAGCAAAGAAAGGAAGCATAAAAATTATTTCGGAAGAAGAAACGGGCCCATTTTAACGACCAGGTGGCACAGATAGGACACCACCAAGAGAAACACGAAATTAGAGAATGCTACAAGATAGTGAACAACCTGCGAAATGGATTTCAGCCCAGAGCAACAATAATCAACAGTAAAGAGGGCACCTTACTGGCTGAAGAAAGTAAAGTGGTAGGTAGATGGGCGGAATATTTTAACGAACTCCTGAATACCTCACTACGAGTGGAATTAACCGGACAAACAGCTGAAGACGACCCAATTCACACACCAGAAGTAAGAGATCTGAGAGAAGATAACGAACCATCACAAAGAGAAATAGGCGAGGCGATAAAGGCACTAAAGAACCACAAAGCACCGGGACCGGACATGATACCATCTGAAATGATCAAAATGGGAGGAGACGCTCTGAACTGTGCTTTACACCAGCTGATAGGAAGAATCTGGAGGACAGAAGAGATACCCGAGGAATGGCGGGAGGGGAAGATATGCCCTATCTATAAGAAAGGAAACAAACTGGAGTGCAAGAACTATCGTGGTATAACTCTTCTTAACACGGCCTACAAGGTGCTGTCATGGATAATCGGACGAAGACTCCAACCGTACGCAGAGAGCATTATAGGACAGTATCAGACAGGTTTCCGGAAAGGAAAGTCGACGACTGACCAAATGTTTACACTCAGACAAATACTAGAAAAGACATGGGAAATGAACATCAGCACATACCAGGTCTTCGTAGACTTTAAACAAGCGTATGATACTATCGATAGAAGAACACTCATGAAGACAATGGAAGAATTCGAGATACCACAAAAGATCATTAAATTGGTAAATTGTACGTTAAAAAAGACTTGGAACCAAGTCGGTATCCAAAAAACGACATTGCACAAGTTTGAAACCATTACAGGTCTGAGACAAGGAGACAGTCTATCACCCATATTATTTAACATCGCGCTCGAAAAAGCTATAAGGAAAGCTCAGATAGAATGCAACGGTACCATCTACAATAAATCCACGCAACTTTTGGGCTATGCTGACGACCTAAACATCATCGGTAGATCGCTAACGGCAATGAAAGATGCTTACGGTAAAATGGAGAAGAGAGCCAAGGAGATAGGTCTGTCAATAAACAAGGATAAAACAAAAGTAATGATGGTAAGACCGGGAGCGCCAGTACACGCAGTAAATAATCTGGATATGGGAGAGTACACTGTAGAAGTCGTCAACAACTTTAAATATCTGGGATCAACCGTCACGGATCAGAACGACGAAGGGGTGGAAGTACAACATAGAATCATGCAAGCCAACAGGGCATACTTCACTCTTAAATCCATCCTTAACTCGAAGCTAGCTAGCAGACAAACGAAGTGTAATATATATATAAAGCAATCATACGACCCATCCTCACATATGGAAGCGAAGCATGGACGCTGACCCAGAAATCGGAAAAGATGCTGGAGATTTTTGAGCGAAAGATCATGAGGAAAATTTATGGGGCAATTAACAGCGAAGAGGGCTGGAGAATTAGGATGAACTTCGAACTATATCAGTTATACAAAAGCCCAGATGTGGTATCCCACATAAAACTAAGCAGGCTAAGATGGGCGGGACATGTGTGCCGGATGGCTCCAACAGCTGTGCCGAGACAAATACTCAGAGTGCCGGAAGGTAGAAGGAAAGCGGGCAGGCCAAGGGCGAGATGGGAGGAAAGTGTGAAAAGGGATGCGAGAGAGATGCTAGGGGTGCGGAACTGGCGGTTGGCGGCAGAGGAAAGGAAACGCTGGAGACAACGTTTGGTGGAGGCCAGTGCTCGCTTCGGGCTGTAGCGCCATTGGAGAGAGAGAGGGACTTTATCAAACACTTTAACTGGTGTACTTGTAATAGTGTTTTGCATTCCGGTACTATATAATATCTATAAAATGTTTTTTTAGCTTTTTCCATTATCGAAATAGCAAATTCAAACTGAAAATTCAAACTGTCTATGCAAATATGCTTTGCAACACTGAATGTCATGTGTTATGCGACGTCATCCGAAGCGCGCGATAAATGGGACCGTTCAATCAGGTCAAATTGAATCACTTAAATTAATTGAAACACTTTCAACAGTATTTAAATTTTTTACTATGGTAAAACGAAGTAGCAAGTGAATTAAGCAGATCAAAAAAATTGAGGCAACTTAGAGATAATAGGGAATTTATCTCTAAGTTTTCAGCGAAGGCTCGAAAATTCGAGATGACAGGTGTGTGCGGAAAAAATCGGCGTTACCCATGTTACTACAGCGGCCCAAAACCTGTAGTTTTATTTCCGGACCGCACCCCCGCCGCCTCCCTCATCGTTATATCAAACATTATTCAATTCTGTGGAGTTTCCTAAACATTTTACCACTTTTGCCCGGCAAAATTTCTTTCGCAAATCTCTGAAAACATCCGTTTTTATTCTCCACAGCTGATTTTACGTATTTTTTCCGCCCACTCCTAAAGAGGCTGCGTATATGTTATGTAATTATAATAGACCTTTTACTGATAGTTAAGCGCATGCGCGTCCACCTTGTTTATTAGGCGAGAATATGAAAGTTTCGGGCACATTTTGTTATTTTCACTGGTTATACATCAAAAAAGCGCCCGTAAACATGACAGAAATTGACACATGCGCTTAAAAAAATTAAACTATGAAATAGTTATTTACATTAGAGTACGGAAACATTGATTTTATAATGCAACAGCTTGTTTGGGGAACAAGCCCGAAGGTCGAGTTCCCCATTTGCTGGAGCATTGTAAAATCATTTCCGCACGAAATTAGTATAAGATTTTTTGGCCGTCAATTATTATTTAAGAAACAAATAGATTTAGATTAATTACAATATTGGAAATTATTTAATATTTCAATGTAGGTACTCACAAACTTTGACATTTTTACCAATTCAAATTTATTAGTTTGTTTATATTATTTTTCCAAATATCAGACGCACAGTAAAATTTAAAAAATCACTCTTATTTTCTACATTATCGTGACAAATGTGGTGTAAAGTAGCGTTTTTTTAATTAGATTTTATTGTATTATACTTAATTTATTTTGTAAGTGTCCCTGAAAGGTTAAAATTTACTGGTCACTTTACCGCATCGTAGCCGTACTTTGCAACATTGTACGTAAGAATCTAGTTTCGCTGGACGTGTACACGATGTCAAAGCTAGCTTTACAATTCAGGAGGCCAAAAAGATCTATTACGAATAGTATCAAATCGGTAAAACTGTTTAATAAAACATAGATTTATAATGTTAATTACTTGATTATCCTCATAACTGCAACTTGATACGTGCTATTTATGTATAATAATAAAAAAAGGAAGTCAAATGCAGGCATGAACAACCTTTTTCCCACGGGCCGAATACGCGCCGAAATTTAATAAACTGGACCAATATGCCTGGCCATACGTTATGTCGCCCCTGTACTCGACCAATAATTATAATTTAGCCCAAAAAGGGTTGCTCATGTTTGGTCAATGGGGGTAAAGTAGATAAAAGGTTGGGAATGCCTGGTTTAGATGGAGAAGTTTGTATAAAAGTTGTATACAAGACTAACCTGCAGTCGCACCAAACAAACCAACCAGAAGTTTCGGCACGGGCTTGTCTTTGTCGCCTCCCCTATAAATATCCTTCAAAGTTTCCATTGTGTAAAACCTTATCGCCTGATTTGAACCTTGTTTCATGATTGTCGGAACAAGCCCTTTATAAATACCACCGATTCCTACAAGAAAAATAAAAACAGAATGATAATAATTAAGAATAATTGTTTGAATAATTTTCAATTCATCCAAGTTTTGACCAAAATCGAAACTACAACCATAATGTGTTTTCATAAATGAAGGGTACAGGGGAAAAACTACGCATGTCCACCTAGATTCGTTTTGAGAAAAACGAAATTTAAAGTTAGGACATTGATTCTCCCCTGGATATCTATTTTATAATGTCAGTTTTATAGGGACTAACGTGCTTTTCCTAAATCTTATACAGTGGAACGTAAAGTACACTTCTAACACTAATATATGGCAGCACCAGTTTAATATTGACAAAAAATGGACTTCCGTAGGTTTTTCCCTGTGCCCTTCAAATTATAAATACATTATCTTTACTGATATCTTAATTTTATATAATTTTTCTATTTTGCTTCTGTAATGGACTCATAACAGCACTCATATGCGTGTGGTTATGGCCCGCCGAGTGCGATACAATTTTCTAAATGTGTATCGGCGATTTTTTTATTTAGAAATGGCATAAAAATTCGCAAAATACAAAAATATTATAAAAAACTCGTTCGTAAGGCTTTTTTTCAGCACTTCAGTCCATTAGAAACTTGGACGCGTGCTGTAAAGTCGCGCTTACTGAACTCGTCCTTTAATATACTATTTATGTTTTTACCTTCTTGTTTGATTATTGTCGAGACACCGTGGAAGAACCCGCGGAATTTCGGATGCGGATTCCTCTGGTCGTTGATGAACTTGACTTTGATGGTCTCCATCGGAGTGACGGCCAAAATTGCTTCACCGACGCCGGCGCCCAAACCGCAAAGCAACTTCTTTCCGGCTCCGAAGTCACCGTCCACTCCAACCGCTCGAGACTTCAACGCCTCGAATGTGCCGAACCTACACAATAACCGAAACAATGACCGATAGAAGCGGGAGAAATGTGCAGGGCTTTATAAAGAACTTAAAAGTTGACGAAACGGCAAATGAAGCTTTAGTTATATAGTTTAGTCCTCGACGAGTCAACAGACATTTAGTCTGTTTCCTAATTGAATCCTTCTCAATTCAGAATTGGTAAGACCATACAATAAAGATAATCATATAAACTTAATAACGTCGGAGCACAGCCTGAATATATAAATATATTCAAACTTTCCGGAGCTCTATAACATTATTAAGTCTTTTTATGACTACCAAAACAATTGTCAATTGTTCACTAGCTTTCAGTCCACCTTCGTGGCACTCAACAAAAACCAGAAAAATAACATTGTTTTTTAAAAAACTCAAACTCAAACTAAAAAGATTCAATAATGTTATAGAGCTCCGGAAAGGTTGAATATATTTATATATTCCGGTTATGTTCCGACTTCTCAATTCTGTTTCTTTAATCCTTTCACTGCCATGTCAATAACACACATCGCCAATATTTATAAAAATTCCGGTACTTATGCAACCCCTTTCACATTCATCAGCTATTGATCAAAAGCGGAAAAATAGCGCTCCTCTATAATCCTTTGCTCCTCCATAACTAGGTGCCGCGGCGTCCGGCGGCGGCGCAGCAAAGCCATAGGTTCAATCTAAAGAACTGCGTCAAAAAATCGCGAGACCGCAGCGGCACGTTGAACGCAGACGGCGGCAAACTTGAAGATGCTCTTTTACATTAGATATATTCGGAACGGGGGGGCCGACGGAAGTGCCGACTGGTTTTTAAGATTCCCACATCTATCCTGCGCGATGTGATCCCAAATTTTCGCCGATGACGGTCGAACTCTTCAACTTTTGTTGAACTTTTCGGCATTTCGGACGAACCGGGTGAAGGGAGGGACGCAGGAAGCCGCGAGTAGTACCGACATATGCATATAGCCGGGCGGCAAAGCCTTGTGCCGCAAAAGTCGGTTTCGGCCGCGTGGTGAGGGGGTAAATGTAAAAAAAATCGTGCAAAAACAGTGTGATATTTCCCAACGTCGATAGTTCGACGGGGACGGCTCGGATTGCGAACTCATAAATGAAATAGAGGCGCGGGCGTCCGTTCCGAATCGAACGCAGTTTCAAAAGAGTTTTTTTGTACGCTGCGCCCAGAAATGGCGAAACTGCAGAGGTCAGACTGACCGCACCTTCCAGCGAAGGAGAGCCGATACGTTTCGAACTGTGGCGGGCGACTCCGTGGTCGCAGCGACGTAGTGCCGGTAAAACCAAACTGCGCTGCTCGCCGGGAATCACTTGCCGGTCAACTTGGAATTTCAAAAACGCGACATCTTGGTGTCCAAAATCAAGTTTTTCTCTGTGCATATTAACAGTTATAAGTGGGCGTCGCGACGCGATTTCGCGACGTCCAATTATGGGTGCGGAAAGCCAAAACACCATTCTACAATCCATTGAAAAATCCAGAACATTCACCGGGGGGCTGTAAAAATATGGACGTTTTACTTCCGGCATTTGTTTCCTGCAATTCGGCGAGTTTCGGCGGACGTCGCGACGGTTTCAAATTTACATTAAAAGATAAGGCGTTCAATTCTCTGCGGGAATCGCGCTAAAACGTTCCCAAAGGGCTTAAGTTAGCGATTCTGCAGTTTTCCTGGACGTACAAAAACCGTCGTTTTTATGGCGTCACGACGCCATCTTCAACGCAATCGGGATTAAACTCGAAAACAAACTCTATGCCCGAAAACAGGTTCTATGCCCGATCGAACGGCGACTGTTCCATACCGATCTGTCAATTGGTTCGGACGTTCTAGGTACCACCGCAAAACGCCTCTGTTTTTTTCACTTTTTGCGCACTTTTCTCTTTAAATTGTCGCAGATTCGCAAAAAGTCGTCGCAGCTTAAAAATTCTTCTCTGGAGCCCTTTAAATAAGTGTAGGGCGACCGTGGAAGTGATTGCAAAATCGACAAAAAAAAGTTGAATTTTCTCTTGCACCAGCGAGGGCTCTAAAAACGTGGCGCGCCGGCAGCTAAAGCGTCCGGGAAGAATTTTCGAGATCCGACGCAAAATGCGCCTCTAAGATACGAAATGTGCCACGAAGAAATCGTGATTTTAGGTTTTGCTCTGGTTCGTCCGAACCTGGGGGAGTTGAGTCGCGAAAATGGCACCGCTCGAGGGGACTCAGTTATACACCAGAAAAATGTACTATCCCGTTTTGCGCCGCCGCCTCCGCATCCGTCAGGCCGTTTCCGCAAAACCTTGATTTTCGGGCATTCGCAGATAAAGCATCGAAGCGCTTTAAACCAACGAAGATCTGCCGTATCCGGCGGCATAAAAAAGCCGAATTTGACCTTTTCAAAAACCCACGTGGTGAGGTCCCCCAGGTGAAATTCAGGAAACGCGACTAGTCAGTCGTCTCAGAATTGATGGAAATTTGCCATTCCGTCCGAGCCCGCCGCAGCACGTTGAACGCAGACGGCGGTAAACTTGAAAATGTTCTTTTACAGTGCACGCTGCAAATTTATGGATATATCCGGATCGGGGGGGTCCGACGGAAGTGCCGATAGGGTTTTTTAGATTCCCGCATCTTCATTTCATCTTCATCAGATTTCATCGCGCTGCGAACCCAAATTTGCGCCGATGACGGTCGAACTCGCAAATTTTCGGCGAAAGAGGTGGTTGCGGATTTTTTCTCGGAATTTTGGACGCACCGGGTGAAGCGAGGGATGCAGGAAGCCGCGAGAGGTACCGACATACGCGTATCGGCGGGCGGCATCGCCTCGTTCCGCAAAAGTCGGTTTCGGCCGCGCGGTGAGTGGGTAAATGTCAAAAAGTCGACGGGGATGGCTCGAATTGCGAACCCATAAATGAAATAGCGGCGCGAGCGTCCATTCCGAATCGAACGCTTGCAGTTTCAAGTGAGTTTTTTGTACGCTGCGCCCAGAAACGGCGAAACTGCAGAGGTCAGACTGACCGCACCTTCCAACGAAGGAGAGCCGATGCGTTTCGAACTATGGCGGGCGACTGCGTGTTTGCAGCGACGTAGTGTCGGTACCAAACTGCGCGGCTCGCCGGGGCACACGTGCTGGTCAACTTGGAACTTCGAAAACGTGACATCCTGGTGCCCCAAATGGAAATTCAAGTTTTTCTCTGTGCAGATTAACAGTTATAAGTGAGCGTCGCGACGCGATTCCGCGACGTCCAATTATGGGTGCGGAAAGCCAAAACACCATTCTACAATCCACTGAAAAATCCAGAACATTCACCGGGGGCTGTAAAAATATGGATGTTTTACTGCCGGCAGTTGTTTCCTGCAATTCGGCGAATTTCGGCGGGCGTCGCGACGGTTTCAAACCATGCAGCACGATGCCGCTTACTTTAAAAGATAAAGCGTTCAATTCTCTGCCGGAATCGCGCTAAACCGTTCCCAAAGAGCTTAAGTTAGCGATTCTGCAGTTTTCCTGAACGTACAAAACCCGTACGTACACGACGCCATCTTCAACGCAATCGGGATTAAACTCGAAAACAAACTAACAGGTTCTATGCCCGATCGAACGGCGAAAGTTCCGTACCGATCCATCAATTGGTTCGGACGTTCTAGGTACTTAGCGGTAGTACGTCTCTGGTTTTTTCACTTTTTGACACTCGGCGGGGCTCTCAGTTATATACCAGAAAAAATGTACAATCCGGTTTCCCGCCGCCGCCTCCGCTTCCGTTAGGCCGTTTCCGCAAAAACCTTGATTTTCGGGCATTCGCAGTTAAAGCATCGAAGACGCGCGGTTAAACTAGCGAAAATCTCCCGTCTCCAGCAAAAAAATGCCTGTACTTATGCAACTCCTTTCACATTGATCACCTATTGATCAAAAGCGGAAAAAAAGCGCTCCTCTATAATCCTTTGCTCCTTCATAACTCGGTTCCGCGGCGCGGCAAAGCCATAGGTTCAATCTACAGAACTGCGTCAAAAAATCGCGAGTCCAGGGCGGCATGTTGAACGCAGACGGCGGCAAACTTGAAGATGCTCTTTTACAGTGCATCCTGCACGTTTATGGAGATATATCCGGATCGGTGGGCCCGATGGTAGTGCCAATCAGTTTTTTAGATCCCCGCATCTATCCTGCGCGATGCGAAACCAAATTTTCGCCGATGACGGTCGAACTCGCAAATTTACAGCGAAAGAGGCGGTTGCGGATTTTTTTTCGGCATTTCGGACCCACCGGGCGAAGAGAGGGACGCAGGAAACCGCGAGTGGTACCGACATACGCGTCTCGGCGGGCGGTATCGTCTCGTGCCGCAAAAGTCGGTTTCGGCCGCGCGGACTGGGGGTAAATGTCAAAAAATCGTGCAAGAAAAAGTGTGATATTTCCCAAAGTCGGTAGTTCGACGGGAACGGCTTGGATTGCGAACCCATAAATGCAGTAGAGGCGCAGGCGTCCGTTCCGAATCGAACGCTTGCAGTTTCAAATGAGTTTTTTGTACGCTGCGCCAAAAACGGCGAAACTGCAGAGGTCAGACTGACCGCACCTTCCAGCGAAGGAGAGCCAATACGTTTCGAAGTGTGGCGCGCGACTCCGTGGTCGCAGCGACGTAGTGCCAAACTGCGCGGCTCGCCGGGACCCACGTGCCGGTCATCTTGGAATTTCAAAAACGCGACATCCTGGTGCCCCAAATCGACATTTAAGTTTTTCTCTATGCAGATTAACAGTTATAAGTGGGCGTCGCGACGCGGTTTCGCGACGTCCAATTATGGGTGAGTAAAGCCAAAACACCATTCTACAATCCACTGAAAAATCCAGAACATTCACCGGGGGGCTGTAAAAATATGGACGTTTTACTTTCGGCATTTGTTTCCTGCAATTTGACGAGTTTCGGCGGACGTCGCGACGGTTTCAAACGACGCAGCGCGATGCCGCTTACATTGAAAGATAAAGCGTTCAATTCTCTGCCGGAATCGCGCGAAACCGTTCCCAAAGGGCTTAAGTTAGCGATTCTGCGGAAGTTTTCCTGAATGTACAAAAACCGTCGTTTTTATGGCGTCACGACGCCATCTTTAACGCAATCGGGATTAAACTCAAAAAACAAATTAACCGTTCGGGTTCTATGCCCGATCGAAGGGCGGCGGTTTCGTACCGATCCGTGAATTGGTTCGGACGTTCTAGGTACGGCCGCAAAACGCCTCTGGTTTTTTTCACTTTTAGCACACGGTTCTCTTTAGATTGTCGCAGATTCTCAAAAAGTCGTCGCAGCTTAAAAATTCTTGCCGGCATAGCTGCGGGCAAGTGCTGTGAAGAGAACCAACCCAACCGGCGACCTGGAGCCCTTTAAATAAGTGTAGGGCGTCCGTGGAAGTGATTGCAAAAAGTCGTCGATCAGGGAGCCACGAGTGGTACCGATATACGCGTATCGGCGGGCGGCATCGACTCGTGCCGCAAAAGACGGTTTCGGCCGCGCGGCGAGGAAGGTAAATGTCAACAAACCGTGCAAAAAAAGTGTGATATTTCGAACCCATAAATTAAATAGAGGCGCGGACGTCCGTTCCGACTCGAACGCGTGCAGCTTCGAGTGAGTTTTTTGCACGCTGCGCCCAGAAGCGGCGAAGCTGCAGAGGTCAGACTGACCGCACCTTCCAGCGAAGGAGAGCCGATATGTTTCGAACTGTGGCGGGCGACTCAGTGGTCGCAGCGTCGTTGTGCCGGTACCAAAATGCGCAGCTCGGCGGGACCCACGTGTCGGTCAACTAGGAATTTCAAAAACGCGACATCCTGGTGCCTCAAATCGACGGCCAAGTGTTCTGAAGAGAACGAACCCAACCGGCGACCTGGAGCCCTTTAAATAATTGTAGGGCGCCCGTGGAAGTGATTGCAAAATCGACAACAAAAAGCTGCATTTTCTCTTGCGCCAGGTGAACGGGACGGGGCAGGACGGCGAGCGAGGGCTCTAAAAAGGGCACCGTCTCCGCTTCCGTCAGGCCGCTTCCGCAAAACCTTGATTTTCGGGCATTCGCAGTTAAAGCATCGAAGACGAGCGTTTAAAACAGCGAAGATCTGCCGTCTCGGCCGCAAAAAAGTCGAATTTGACCTTTTCAAAAACCCACGTGGTGCGGTCCCCCAGATGAAATTCAGGAAACGCGACTCGTCAGTCGTCTCAAAATTGATGGAAATTCTAGCCCTCTGCAGCACGTTGAACGCAGACGGCGGTAGACTTGAAAATGTTCTTTTACAGTGCACCCTGCAAATTTAGATACCCGCTTGGTTTTTTAGATACACGCAACTATCCTGCGCGATGCGAACCCAAATTTTCGCCGATGACGGTCGAACTTGCAAATTTCCGGCGAAAGAGGCGGTTGCGGATTTTTTTCGACATTTCAGACGCACCGCGAGAAGGGAGGGACGCAGGAAGCCACAAGTGGTACAGACATACGCGTATCGGCGGGCGGCATCGCCTCGTGCTGCAAAAGTCGGTTTCGGCCGCGCGATAAGGGGGTAAATGTCAAAGAGTCGTGCAAAAAAGTGTGATTTCCCAACGTCGGTAGTTCGACGGGGACGGCTCGGATTGCGAACCCATAAATGCAATAGAGGCGCGGACGTCGGTTCCGAATCGAACGCTTGCAGTTTCAAGTGAGTTTTTTGTACGCTACGCCCAGAAACGGCGAAACTGCAGAGGTCAGACTGACCGCACCTTCCAGCGAAGGAAAGCCGATACGTTTCGAACTGTGTCGGGCGACTCCGTGGTCGCAGTGACGTAGTGCCGGTACCAAAATGCGCGGCTCGGCGGGACCCACGTGCCGGTCAACTAGGAATTTAAAAAACGCGACATCCTGGTGCCTCAAATCGACATTTAAGTTTTTCTCTATGCAGATTAACAGTTATAAGTGTGTGTCGCGACGTCCAATTATGGGTGCGGAAAGCCAAAACACCATTCTACAATCCACTGAAAAATCCAGAACATTCACCGGGGGGCTGTAAAAATATGGACGTTTTACTACCGGCATTTGTTTCCTGCAATTCGGCGAGTTACGGCGGGCGTCGCGACGGTTTCAAACGACGTAGCGCGATGCCGCTTACATTAAAAGATAAAGCGTTCAATTATCTGCCGGAATCGCGCTAAACCGTTCCCAAAGGGCTTAAGTTAGCGATTCTGCAGTTTTCCTGGACGTATAAAAACCGTACCTACACGACGCCATCTTCAACGTAATCTGGATTAAACTCGAATAAAAAATTAACAGGTTCTAAGCCCGATCGAACGGCGCCGGTTGCGTACCGATCCGTCAATTGGTTCGGACGATCTAGGTATAACCGCAAAACGCCCCTGGTTTCTTTCACTTTTTGCGCACTTTTCTCTTTAAACTGTCGCAGATTCGCAAAAGTCGTCGCCGCTTAAAAATCGCCGCTCTTGCCGGAATAGCTGCGGGCAAGTGCTCTGAAGAGAACGAACCCAACCGGCGACCTGGAGCCCTTTAAATAAGTGTAGGGCGTCCGTGGAAGTGATTGCAAAAACGAAAACAAAAAGCTGCATTTTCTCTTGCACCAGGTGAACGGGGCGGGGCAAGACGGCAAGCGAGGGCTCTAAAAACGTGGCGCGACGGCAGCTAAAGCGTCCGGGAAGAATTTTCGAGATCCGACGCAAAATGCGCATCGAAGGTAAAAAAATCGTGATTTTAGGTTTCGGTCTGGTTCGTCCGAACCTGGGGGAGTCGAGTGGCGAAAATGGCACCGCTCGACGGGGCTCTCAGTTATACACCAGAAAAATGTACAATTACGTTTTGCGCCGCCGCCACCGCTTCCGTCAGGCCGTTTCCGCAAAAGCTTGATTTTCGGGCATTCGCAGTTAAAGCATCGAAGACGCGCGGTTAAACCAGCGAAGATCTGCCGTCTCGGCCGCAATAAAAGTCGAATTTGACCTTTTCAAAAACCCACGTGGTGCGGTCCTCCAGGTGAAATTCAGAAAACGCGACTCGTCAGTCGTCTCAGAATGGATGGAAATTTGCGATTTCGTCGTGAGCTGGCAATTTAGGCCGAACGTTTCTCCACACGGAGCCCAAAAGTTTGCATTACAAAAATTACCACTGTTACGGACTGTTGGTCACAGCAAAGTTGCCCGGGGAAAATGAAAATCACGAAAAAAAAAATCGGTAGAAAACTTCGAGACGCGCCATCCGACGCCACTCTCGTCGCAGCGCGACTTATGTCGGCGACGTTATTCACATTTTTCTGCGAATCCGGGTCCTCCGACTCAAACGCTGCCTGCGGCGGCGTCAGCAGCCCTGCGGCGGCGGTGCATCAGATTCTTGTAGCCAAAGAATAGACAAACGACTCCACGCACTGCGGTTTTCGATAACGCTTCCGGATCGCGTTATTTAGGCGTCCAAAAATGACGATTTTTTGCAAGAAAATGTTAGTTTTTTTCAAAAATTTGAAATACAAATGTCGAAAAATGAGGTGACGTTCCGGACACACCGGCGCCGGAACCACGTCCGTGGGAAGAAAACTGTCCGAGTTGTGTGTGAAATAGTGAAAACCTTGGAAAAAGTCCAGCCGCCCCGGAGACGGCAGGTCGGTGAAATTATTTTTTTAAAATACCCCATCCTTTTGCAAATCGGTTGTGGGAGATTTCCAATCGTTGCGTAATATTTAAATATTTTTTAAAAATTTTACAAAAAATCGCGATTTCTCTCCCCCTTTAATGTAGTAACAATAGTAACGTTTAGAAATCCGGCGCAAAAGTACCCCATCGCCCGGGACGGCGCTGTACAAATTCAGGGCCCCGGGTCACATATCCCGGAATGGCGGTGAAAGAGTTAATTTTGGTTTTATTTACCTGACGGCACTTTTAGGTATCGATCCGTAGATGAGTACACTGAGACCCCTGTACAGTCCGAAGAACCCGTTATTCTTTACGGTTTTCTTCACGCAATCGATAATGCCGTCGTACTTCTTCCTGCTGCCCTTCTCATCCAACTGCAGTTGCGTCTTCACGTACTCCGTTGGGAACGTGATGCATATTTCAATACCACCGGTAATACCACCTAGAACAAAACAACATCAAATTATGTTGGACGAGATATAAATTTTCAAACTAAATTTTGTCAAAATCTGAATTCTGTACGTGTACGGCTTATTGGAATAGCATTTAGATTCGGCTTGGAAATCCACGTTTTAGAGATAATTTCTACAATCAGTAATCCAGTTAATGAACACAGAACAAACTAATCACGTTATCTAATCTTTTATAATGTATTTATCTATAAACTTATATCAATATTTAATTTACCTGCAATGATTCCCTTAATCCCCTTGTTTCCTGGAGCGGCGGCGGCAGCGGCTCCGTTGTTCCTCATCCATTCCCTGGAATGGAACGGATTGACGAAGGCTTGTCTTTGATTCGGACTCATCCTCTTTCTTGGCAGTCAATCTATAATACTAGATAAAAAAACTCTCTATTAGTTTGTTGCAAAAACAACAAAGTATTGACATGGAAGTCATGTCAGTCAAAGTTTCAATAAGATACAAATTGACAATATTTCGTTAGAATTTGACAGAAAGAGTAGACTAGATTACTAGTAGAAGAGTAGAGTTGATAAAGTAGATTAGAGTTTAGTAAATTAATCTATATAAGAGAGACACGTTGCAACACTGTTTACACTAATAATACGACAGTCACTAACAAAAAGATTAATCTCGAAAGATAGAACTGGAGATCAAGGGTAAGTTCAACTCCTAATTATATAGATAAGGATATATAGATACTAGACAGACTAGACTCGACACACCAGACGAGAAAAACAAGACTAGACAGACAAGAATATAAAGAAAAGATTAGACAGACCAGACTACACAGTAAGATGAGGCAAACAAAACAGACAAGACTGTTCACACCATGGGCGTAGCCAGTGGGAGGGTTTTGTGGTTCAAAAGATTTTTTTTGTATAAAACAATTTATTTTAAGCTCTAATGATATTTTAAAACATTTTCATTTATAAATAAATCAACAAAATATAATATACTCGTAATAATCCAAACAAACTCAAATAACAAAATCATTTCGCTGTTTACTTGCTTTGGTAAATTTTTCGATAACATTAACATTTATATCTTGATGTATATTTAAAAGTCATAATCCATTCAAGCGATCTTCCGTCATTCTTGTGCGCAACCAAGTTTTTAATCTTCGCAAAGACGAAAAAGATCTTTCAGCAGTTGCAAGACTTGCAAAATTGAGCAGCAATGCATGAATGATTGGAAAAATATCCTGGTCGCATTTATCAATGACTTCCATCACATCAGTTGGATCTTCTTCTTTAAGTTCCATGTCCGTTCCGAACGTTGGTAACCATCTGGGCTATGATGACTTTATTCACTGCGGCACGGAAAAGTTCTGTTGTCGTCATGCCGAACCAGGTTCTTAGGTTTTTCAACCAAGATATTCGCCTGGCGCCGATTGACCTCTTTCCTGCCACCTTTCCCTGGATAATCTTCTGCAGCAAATGAAATCTATCTTCGTTTCTCATGATGTGGCCAAGATATTCTAGCTTTCTGCACTTGACTGTGTTTAGAACCTCTCTCTCCTTGTTCATTCTATGGAGGATCTCATCATTGGTTATTCGATCCCTCCAGGAGACTCTCAGCATTCTGCGATATATCCACATTTCAAATGCCTCTAACTTTTTGCTGGTGGCTTCTGTCAGTGTCCACGATTCCATTCCGTAAAAAAGAACCGAAAACACATAGCATCTCATCATTCTCAGCTTTGTAGTCATTGTTAGGTTGTGGCTTGTTAGTACAGATCGCATTTTGGTAAAAACAGATCTTGCCTTTTCAATGCGAATTTTTATCTCCTGAGAGTGATCCCACCGATCATTAACATTTGTGCCAAGATATGTATACCTCTCCACCCGTTCGATTGGCTCTTGATTGACAGTAAGTTCACAGTTTTCAATATAGGACTTGCTGATGACCATAAGTTTTGTCTTCTTGATGTTAATATCCAAGCCATATTCTTTGCTCTTTTCTACAAGTCTGTTTATTAGATGTTGTAGTCCTTCTATACTATCTGCAAACATCACTGTGTCATCTGCATATCGTATGTTGTTGATTTTTTCGCCATTGAGAGAGATGCCAGCTTCACACTCTTCCAGAGCTTCTTTAAATATGTATTCAGAATAGATGTTAAAAATAAGAGGGGACAATATACATCCTTGTCTCACTCCTCTCATTATGTCTATTTGTTCGGTCTTTTCTGTCTCTACTCTCACTACGGCTTTTTGGTTCCAGTAGAGGTTCGTAATAATTCGTAGATCCTTGCCGTCCATCCCAGTTTCCTTTAAGATGTTAATCATTTTTTGGTGTTTGACCCTGTCGAAAGCCTTCTGGTAGTCAACAAAACAGGCAAAAATGTCGCAGTTCATATCTCTGCACCGTTGAAATAGTACTTGCGTGCAATATAATGCTTCTCGTGTGCCCATCGCATTTCTGAAACCAAACTGAGTTGGTGGTACTTGTTCTTCGCAAACTCTGTAAATTCTTCTGTGAATTATTTTTAAAAATAATTTGAGAAGGTGACTCATGAGACTTATAGTTCTGAACTCTTCACACTTCTTTGCTTTTGGTTTTTTGGGTAATGTTATAAATTCTGACTTTAGCCATTCTTGTGGTATATTTCCAGAGTTATAAATTTGGTTGAATATTTTTGTCAGATTTTTTACCCTGTCGTCATCCAGTAGTTTAAAGAATTCCGATTGGATTTCATCTGGTCCAGGTGCTTTACCGTCTTTCATTGTTTTTATTGCCTGCTTTACTTCATCCATCAGGATCTCCGGTCCATCCGAGTTGTTTATGGATGGAGGTTCCGCTCTAGTATCATGAAACAGTTGTTCAATATATCTTCTCCATGTTTCCTTTATGTCACCTGTGTCAATGATCAGTTTTCCTTCGCCATCCACCAATTTATTTATCGTTCTCGGTTTTGTTCTGCTTGTCATGTCTCTAATTTTTCTGTGCACGTTAAAGCTATCGTACTTGTCTTGTAGTTCTTCAATCTCTGTGCATTGACCTATATGTTCGTTCTCCTTGGCTTCTCTGATTTTATCTCTGATACTCCTCTTTATTTCTGCATATTCTCTCGTATTGTTGCTGTTTTTTAAGTCAGTTGGATAAGGATGCTCTATTCTTTCCCAATTTTTAGACTAAAACTCCCATTCTCCCTGAAACATTAGCTCAACTTGAAATTGTTGATACCCCAAAAATGAATGATATTTTTTGGATAATATATTTTACCACCATGAATCTGTATTTTAAAGTATTTTCTCTGTTTGTAAATACATTGGGCATGAGGTTATTTAGCTCATAACATTTCAATGATTGTTGAGAAAAACATGATTTTATATCAATAATTGTATGTTCTAGAGGTGGAATATACAAAGATTTTCTATAATAGTCTTCTGGGTTATCGGCTGGAGAATTTTCTCTATTACTTTGTCTTTTCACAAGACGAGGCAAACGTATTTCAGCATCAATTTCGGAAGCTAAAGGGGTTGCATTTGAGTATATAAGAGCAAATGTGTTTTCACAGTTTTTCTCTTATTCTCTAATATCTGTATTGTATTAAAATTTCAGATGCCTTGCTTAAACACATTTGAGGCGACTGTAATAATCTAATCCAGGGGTCTCCAAACTACGGCCCGAGGGCCACATCCGGCCCGCGGACAGATTTTGTCCGGCCCGCGGAGTGCTAGCATACTTGAAAACTCCTTTTAGAGAACATATTTTTTATAGCAAATTAAATTTAGTTTACTGAAGTATTCTAATTTTATGTTGAATAATTATTAATATGACATCTACATTGATATGGTCATGGGCTAACTACTCATAACATTGTTGTAGGCTTATTGTTATTGTTTTTGTGATAAGTTGGATAAAGAAACACAGAATTGTAATGAGTAAAGACATGTATAATATGCAGAAAATTTAACTTCAGTATATAATAACTAACAAATTATTGAAATGAATCCAACTAACATTTTATACATTTTAAATAAAAACATAACTTATAACAAGCATAATGTCATATGAAATACTAATGAGATTTATGTAATTGAGATTTTCCACTGGCAATAGTTTGTAGTTGTGGACTAATTTTACTTGTACCAATTATTAAAAGAGATTTAAGATGCTCATCAGTTAATTTAGATCTGTAAACATTTTTTGTGTACTTCATTTTGGAGAAGGTCTTCTCACACAAATAAGTAGTACCAAAAACAGAAAACAGCCCACGAGCAAATTTATGCAAATTATCAAATTGTGTCAGTGGAAGACTATTATAAAATTCCAACAAAGGTGAGTTTTGATATTTGTTCTTAATTATATCACTGCACTGTAGATCAAACATTTCCATTTGAAGTTCCGGGGCTAGGGTTTCAATGTCAGTATCAAAAGGATTCTGAAAAATCTTAATTTGATTCGCAATGGCATCAAAGTCCGAGAAACGAGTATCAAAATTTATTTTCAAAGCACTCAAAGTTTCGATTGCAAAATCGATAGGAAACTCAGTCTCAGTGGTGTGGCTGAATATTTCACATGTTTTAAAATGTGCAAAACATTGACTTCGTAGTTGTGATTGAAACAGTATCAATTTCTTCCTGAATGATTTGATATTAGTGTATAAATCAGGAAGATGCTGGTTTTCTCCTTGCAATCTCAAATTCAGTTCGTTCACATGTTTTGTCCAATCAACATAGAATGCTAATTTCCACAGCCATGCGTTGTTTTGTAATTCAGTAAGAGGGCGATGATTTCCATTAAAAAAAAATTCGATCACTGCTCGAAGTTCAAAAAAGCGCTGAAGGACTTTCCCACAACTAAGCCAACGTACGGCAGTATGATAAGGTAAGTCATTTTCTCCAATCTCTTCAACAAATTGTCGGAATTGTCGGTGATTCAGCCCAAAAGATCTAATAAAATTAACAGTTGATATGACTGGTTTCAAAACTTCAGACATATCCAAACATTTTCCGCACAAAGACTGTTGATGAATGATACAATGTAAGACTAATGGTTTTGAACCATCGTCATTTTCTACAGCCTTTGACACAAGAGCGACCACTCCTTTATCTTTCCCACTCATGTTTTTGCCTCCATGAGTTGTAATACATTTCAAGTTTTTCCATCGAAGGTTCTTGTGATTAATGGCCATTTCAACTCCTTTAAAAATATCTGTACCAGTAGTTGTGCCATAAATACTATACATATCAAGAAGTTCTTCATGCACTTCATAGCTTTTATCTACTCCTCGAATATAAATCAACACCTGAGCAGTATCTGACACATCCGTTGACTCATCCAAGGCCAAAGAAAACCACTAAACATGTCCATTTTTCTCGAACAGTTAAGAGGATATATTTTCAGCGATGTTTTCTACCCTTCGAGCCACAGTGTTTGCTGACATACTGACAGTTTTTAAAAAATTTACCTTTTCAGGGCACATTTCTTCGGCTACTGCAATTATGAATTCTTTCATCATTTCTCCATCGGTGAATGGTTTTCCACGTTTTGCAATTTCAAGAGCCACACGAAAGCTGGCACGAGTTGCAGCCTCTTGTTCAGTTTTGAGTTTTGTAAATGAAAATTGCTGCGATTTCAATCCGCGCTTCATGGCTTCGAATTTTACTGTCCGCAAACTTCCTGTATATTTTGAGTAATTTTGAAAATGTTTTGTTTCATAATGACGTTTAATGTTATATTCCTTGAGAACGGCTATGCTTTCATTGCAAATCAAACATAGCGCTTTGTTACTGGACTCAATTACGAAATACTGAATGTTCCACTGATCTTTGAATTTTCTGCATTCACTATCAATTTTTCGCTTCTTTTCCATACTACTAAATCACACACAAAAACAACAATTCAAATCAAAATACTGTTACAAAGATGTTTTAAACTTAAACACGCACAAATACGTTTTAAGGAGGTACGCACTATTTTATTTCACAACAGTGTCATAGGAACAGACTTGTGGTTGCGCCACTAGCCTTCTTATATATTCCAATTACTGCCATCTAGAAGTGAGTGGAAGACACCAGAACTTTCTCGAACCAACGAGATTATTCTGTACGTGCTATTAGCGCCATCTGTTAACGATAGAAGGTACTACCTATTTCCGCTTGTGTCCACCAGATGTCGTGTCACGTTACTCCTCATGGCTCGTACTCTACGACTAATCTAGAAATTACGGATAATAACAGGAAAATAATAATAATATGCAGTGTTGCCGTTTTGCGGACTTTAGTCCGATTTGCAGCCTTTTTAAATGTTGCGTACTTTTTCGGACTTTTTCTTTTCATCAGTGGACTATTTCACTTTTTACCACCGGCAACAATGATAATATGGTTTTGCCCCTCGGAACTTACTGGAGTAATCAGTATGGCCCTAAGGTTGGAAAGTTTGGAGACCCCTGATCTAATCAACGGTGTAGTCGTTTTCAATATATCAGTCATTGCTATAAGTGCTATAATAAAATCAGATTGAGATAATGACGCTAAAAAGAAAAATAAGTTGTAATGCTTCCATTATATTAATTTAATTTAATTTAATTATTAATATTTTTCCGAAGGCTCGTGCTTTAAACTCGCAACTCATGCACAAAAGCCCTTCTTCACACACGTGTATCATACATTATTTTGTCTGCGATGCATGTTAAAATACTGTTGGATCTACAAAAAAATAATTCTTTCTTACAGATATTGAAAAATTCTAATTTTGGCAGACAAAATACGCGACACTCAACTACGCGACGTCACGCGACATTGCCTGTCAAATAATGAATTACATTGTTTTAAATGGGCACGCTCTCACTATGGCTACGCGACATTTAAAACAATGTCATTATTTGACAGGCGATGTCGCACGACGTCGCGTAGCTGAGTGGCGCGCATTTGGGAATCGACCTTAAGGTGATAACGTTTAGCGCCTCTGTGGCAAAAATTGATAACTTATACTACCTATATACTAACTATACTACCTATTTGTCGGTGTTGTCGGTGTTTGTCGGTGTTGATGTAATGAAGGTTAAGATAGATTTAATCTAGATTAGGTTATGGTTAGGTTAGAGCTGTCAGTGTCAAATTTTCGACGAGGTAGTTTTGAGGTTATGTGATGTGTGGAAATCGCGAATAGACAAATTTAATTAATTAATGGTAATAAACGATAAAACACATATTTAATTTAAATCCTGTCCATCAATGGTACTATCATTAAAAACGTTTAAAGTGACATTGGATGTTAGAAAACTCCTTGTTACGCTCGTCATTTTCTAAACTTGGACGACGAGGTGGAAGAGACATGAACTACATTCTTTGGGTTTGAATCCTCTGTAAAATTCTGTGGTGTCCTTTAGTAAAAACAGTCATGCGATTAATTTTCAATAATAATACAAAAAATAAGAACAATGCTTCTTTATGATACTTCTTTAGTTTTTTTCTCTGAATATTTTTTTTCACCATTAACCACCGCAAAGTGCCAATTTATTCACCACACTGTCAAATTTTGCCGCTTATTGTCGTCAACCGCCAAAAGTTGGTTTGACCTTGCTTAGTTGGAAATTTGTGGCCCCCTAAAATCGGAGGCCCTAGGCGCGCGCCTATGCCTAAAAGCGCCGCTGGAAAGAGTATATTAGACAGACAGCCCTAGACAGAGAAGACTTAGACAGAATAGACTAGACAAACAAGGCTAGACATACGAGACAGACAAGACTAGAAAGATTGCATGGACAAGATTAGACATACAAGACTAGACAGATTAGACAAGACAGACAAGACTGGGCCTCGATTCCCCTAGTTGAGGGGAGGGGATACCTGAAACCCCGACCGAGCGCGTCCCCCAGAGCTCGCCGGCTCTGCATTCAGCAGGGTTGGAAGGCAGAAGCCAAATAAAATAAGCTCCGGCGGACCAACAGTCTTGCACAGAGGAAAACAACCTCTTCAACGAAAAAATTTCCTGCTTCCAGTGGCGTGGACGCAGGAAGGCCAGCCATTATGACAATGAAAATGATATCGGAAAAGGATAAATCGTTTACGGTGTAATCGTGTACGGAGGAGGGATACCTCAGTACCGGTCGGTGTAGGGAGTGTGCGAGCGGTATCCCCCCGACAACCAACTAACGACCGCCCAGCACTCTTGGTAGGCGACCAGGCCGGAGTGCAGTTTAGTGCTACTGGTAAATCAGAAACTTACAAAGGCAACTCTCCCCAAACAGCGAATAGCATCAGGCTGCCACACAGCAGGCTGCACTTTCTCGGACAAAGGCAAAGGCGCAATTCTGCTACCTTGTGTGCAATTGGTGCACCCACTGTGGTGAACCCATTGTACACCCAAAGGTGCAATTCCGCTCTCTCTACCTGCTGCCTTGTTGAACAAAAAACGGAAAGTGGGAGACATATCTATTGAGTCCACCGATCCTGACTTTATAGACCCTATAAAAAGAAAAGAAAGGGGTGCTCAACTGCGTGCAACTTCGTTGAGGCAATTAATATGATGACGCATTATATGGCTTTGCTAGCTAAAGTAACAGAGGAAAACCCCAACACGAAAAGGGAAATAAAAACAGCCATATGGCACATGAAAAACAAGTGGACGCACTAAACAAGGAGACGGCACAGAAATGGTTCGAGACCCACAGATGGGAAAAAATAGAGATACCGACATACGACGTGGATACTCAGACTACGCCTGACCAGCTGGCAGCGATATCCGTGAGCTGCGCCAGCACCCAGACTCTTGAAGATACTGCAACCGTAATACAGCAATTTATAGTGGAAAATAACAAAATGAAATCAGAGATTAAAATACTCAGCGAAGAACTACACAAACTTCGCAGAAATGGCGAAGGTATGAGTACCAAACCAAGAACAGAAGCTTTCGTGGTACAAGCGGATGGGCTGTCGTACGCTGACCTGGTGAGAACCGTCAAGCAAAATATACACATCGGACAACATGGCATAAAGGTTGAAACAATACGAAAAAGTAAGGAAGGACAAATGCTGATCGTAACAGAAAACCCTGACGGGAAGATTGATAAATTAAGATCAGAAATAGCACATGTAGAAGGAATGGAAGCAAGAGTGGTTAATAGGAAAGATGACGCTACACTACTCATCACAGAGAGACAAATAACGAGAGACAAAATCATTGAAGCCATGAAAGTCGTAGGCAAGAAAAGACCTGGGCAAAGACTATCATTGGTGGCAGCCAAAGTGACCCTAGATCCTGGAACAGCAGAATATCTACTAAAAGTAGGGCAGCTTAAAAATGGATGAAACAATTGTAGCATCAAACGCCAGAAGAAAGTACAAAGATGCTTTAAATGTTTAGAATTTGGGCACAACAGGCAGGAATGCAGCGGCCCCGGAGTAATTTGTGCATGAATTGCGCCAAAAGTGGCCATAAGGCAAAAGATTGTAAGCCTACTGTACAACGTGCAAGGAAGAGGGCCACCGTGGTTGGACACTGAAATGTAAGCTAAAACGGAAGAAAACAGCATCTGCTACTGGGGATCAACCCCTCACTTCGATATAAAAATTGTCCAAATAAATGCCAATAGAAGTGCTGCCGCACACAACCTTTTAGACGCAACAGCTGCCAAACTGGAAATCGATATAGTGCTAGTAAGTGGACAAAACAAACGGATAGCAAATAATAACAACCAGATGTGGCATACTGATCAATATTGCGATGTGGCAATAACGGTCAACCGACAACTGGAAGTTCAATGCAAAGGCAAACGGTTCGCATGGGTGGATCTGGAATGGTGTAAAGTATATAGCTGCTACATTAACCCAAATTGTACATACGAAGAGTTTCAACCTACAGGAACTGCAGCAGAGCATAAGCCAATCGAACAAGGAGAAATTAGTGTCTGGAGATTTCAACGCAAAGGCAAAAGCGTGGGGTTCCAAAATGGATGATAAAAGAGGGGTCTGTACTCGCTGAATGGACCGTGGCAAATAATCTCGAGATAGCCAATGAAGGCGAAGAACCCACTTAAAGAAGTGGAAATAAAAGCTCCCTAATAGATGTCACATTTGACACTGGAGACCTAAACAGTCAAGTTAAAGAGTGGAAAGTACTACCGGACGAAACAATCAGCGACCATCGCTACATCTATTACACGCTCGGTGGAAAACGAGTACAAAATAGAACAAACCCAGCCCCCAAATGGCGGCCGGCCAAGCTTGATAAACGAAAATTCCTTGCTGACTTTAACCAGGGCTTGAAGAAATGCAAAGTGGAAACAGCTGAAGACCTGATAAAACTTATATCGGCGGCGTGTGACCAAATGAAAAGTAACTACACAAGACGCGTAGGGTATACTGGTGGACAGATGAAATCATAGAACAAAGACAGAAATGCTTGAAAACGAGGAGCAAATTAACTAGAACCAATAAGAAGAGACTCCCAAATGAGACAATCCAAGAGCAGAAATAGTACAAAGATGAGAAAAAAAGCTCTGAAACATGATTAGAAAATCTAAAGAAAGCAGCTGGAAGGCCCTATGTGAGGAGGTGGAGAACGACCCGTGGGGTCTAGGGTACCACATTGTCATGAAAAGGCTAAAACTCCCCCCGATGACAATTAGAGCAGAAATCAAAATGAGAATTGTCAGAGGACTGTTCCCGCAACATGAAGAAAAGAAGTGGGTGAAGCCAGATGCAGAAGAATATATGCCCTTCACGAACGAAGAAATTCTTAGCGCAGCTCAAAAAATGAAGATTGCGAAAGCACCTGGACTAGAAATAATCAAAATTATGGCAAGTGAATATATAGGTGCTTACACATGTTATGAACAACATACTGAAAACTGGAACGATCCCGGAAGTATGGAAAAAAGTTAAAGTTATATTAATCAAGAAACCTAATAAGGAAAGCCCAGAACCATCATCGTATAGGCCGCTATGTATGATCGATACGGCAGCTAAGCTTCTGGAGCAAGTAATAGTTAAAAGAAGTGCACAAGAGATAAAGGCGAAAGGGGATTTAGCAGATATTTAGTATGGATTCCGGGAGAAGCGGTCCACCACCGATGCACCCAGAAGGATGCTCCAAATTGCAGAAGGAGAAACCAAAAAGAGACGAAAAACAAGATGCGCATTGGTGACTATGTCAAAAATGCATTTAACACCTTACCATGGACGCCTATACTAGATGCGATCGAGAGAAGACGAGTAACACCCAGCTTAATACGTTTAGTACAAAGCTACCTCGAGAACAGGAGTATCGAAATAGACCCTGGGGTCACAGTTAAGGTAAGAGCAGTCGTCCCGCAGGGATCTGTCTTGGGACCTCTACCATGGAATATATTTTAAGATGAAACTATTAAATTAAAAATGCCCCCAGGGGTAACGTTAAATGCTTATGGGGACGAAATTACGGTAGTGGCTACGGCGAAACAGGAAGGTGAACTACTGTTAATAACCAACGAGGCATTTAAGCGAATAGTCACCTATATACAAACCAAGGGACTGGAAATAGCTATGGCGAAAACGGAAGCGGTTATGCTTGTGGGAATGAAGAGATATGGGCCTGTGGCCTTTGAAATGCTGCTTAAAGAAGTTCATCTCTAAAGGAGCCTAAAATACTTAGGCATAATATTCGATGAAAGAATCAGCTTCGGGCCGCACGGGGACACCATACCACATACGTACAGGGACACTTGCCCGATAAGCAATATGGCTTTAGGGAAGGTCGACAGACGCTAGATGCCGTCAATGAAGTAATAAAAGTTGCCAAGGAAGCAGCAGCCTATTCTGGTCGTCACCGAAGACTGTGTAACGCTAGACGTGAAAACGACTTTAATAGCGCATCATAGCATCAAATTCTAAAAGAATAAAGAAGGAGGAACTTCGAGAAAAGTCTAATTAATATTATAGCGTCATATTTATCAGAAAGGGAGGTAGTTCTAGAAGCTGAAAGATCTACTAAAATAATGAGAATAAACAGTTGTGTTCCACAGGAGTCCGTACTGCCTCCAACCCTATGGAATATTTTGTATGACAGTCTTTTGGAAACTGAAATGTCAAAGGAAACACATTAATAGGTTTTGCAGATGACATAGCAATGGTGGTGATCGCAAAAGAGGAAGGAATTCTAATAAATAGGACTGCAGCGAGTTTTAAACTCGTTGGAAGAAAAAAAAACTGGAACTGGCACCAGAGAAAACTGAGGCTATACTTTTTACAACTGATAGGAAGATATATCCTATTACCCTTCACAAACATGGTTTTACAATTACACCCAGCAGAGCTGTAAAGTACCTAGGGGTGTGATTGGATCCAAAACTAGCATTTACCGAGCACATTAGCAGAACCGTACAAAAGGCAGAAAAGGCTATGACTGTCCTCGCTAGCCTTATGCAGAACATCGAAGGACCCAAAGCATCCAAGAGGAGACTATTATCTAGTGATAGGCTCTCAACTATTATATGCTTCACCAGTTTGGCATTCGATATCAAACAACCGAACACAGCTAGAGACTAGGAAGAATTACACGGATGATAGGTATCAGAGTTTGCTCTGCATATCGAACAATTTCAGCCGAAGGGATAGGAGTCATTGCATGGATTCCTCCTATAGAATTAAAAATTAAAGAGAGGCGTGACAGATACAGTGGAGTCGAGAAAACAACAACCAGAGAACAGTTATTAGAAAAGTGGCAAAGAAAAATGGAAAAGGGAATATATGGATGCTGGACCTACAAATCAATTCAGAATATCTACAAGTGGGTCAACAGAGGCCACGGAGTTGGATTACACGGGCCACGGATTGATTACATCTTAACCCATGCACTGTCAGGACATGGCTGCTTCCAAAAATACCTGTACGATAGAAAGATAGTGGACTCAAATAAATGTCGTTACTGCGAAAACATCGACGACGTAGAACATACTCTCTTCGTTTGCCTTAAGTGGGACAATCTAAGGGAAATATATATAAATAACGCAGGAAAATTATTTAATGTTAAGAATATGATTGACAGCCTGGTAGAGTCAGCGAGAACATGGGAAACCACATATACAGTTATTCGATAAATTATGGAAACAAAGGAGAAATAACCACTGAATTGCTACTGAAGTGGCAAGCCTGAATAGACATGTCTGAACAGAAGAGGCTGGATAGACAAGACTGGAGAGACAAGACTAACCACACAAGACTGGAGAGACAAAACTATATAGAGAAGACCGAACAAACAAGACTGAGGAGACAAGACTGGACAGAAAATATTGGATACACAAGACTGGACAGACAAGACTAGACTGATAAGACTAGAGCTACACTAGATAGACAAGACTACGCAGAGCAAAGTAGACAGACAGAACAAAACTAGATAGACAAGACCAGACGAACAAAACCAGAAAAACAAGCCCAGGCAAGCAAGACTAGACAGAAAAGACCAAACAGGCGAAACTATACGAACAAGACTAGACAGACAAGACCAGTTACTCAAGACTATATAGTTAAAACTAGATAGACAAGACCATAGAGTCAAAACTAAATAGACAAGACCAGAGGGCCCTTTGGCCCTAAATGGTACATGACCTAAACAAGATGAAGTTAAAGTAAATCTACAAAACTTGTCCGATTACTTCAATTAAAAGATATAGTTTTAGTTGTTTTATATTACCTTAGAAATTGTGTCTTTGTAGTAATCTAATTAAATAATTAGTGTCACTTAAAAATAATTAGTTTAATTTGGCAGCGTGCAAAAAGGAAACAAACTTGCAATTGACTTGCACAACGGTTTGGCAGTGACTGCGGCCAATTGGAACACTGCGTGCATGCCCGGTTATTACAATTCGATAAGCGTAAAAAAGAATCATGACTTTCTAAGGTTATTGCTAACGAGTCATTAGTTAATGAGAAAACAATTTCGATTTTTTTTTTGTTCTTATCAACAGACGTTTTAAATGTATCCATTGCATGGGTGTGTGTTTGAATGTGTTTGAATGATTGCATGGGTGTGTGTGAACAGAACTCTACAGATTTTATCTCGACGGTCTTCTTGACTTGTTAGATAAAATCCAACTGGTTTCACCCGATTACTAACGGAAATATTTAC
Source organism: Phosphuga atrata (assembly GCA_944588485.1). NCBI lineage: Eukaryota > Metazoa > Arthropoda > Insecta > Coleoptera > Silphidae > Phosphuga > Phosphuga atrata. The sequence goes on from OX155904.1 coordinate 47,617,758, forward strand.
AAAAGATTTTATAAATTTCTGAAAAGGCATTGAGTGAGTGCGTCAACTATTCACGAGTAGATAATGAGGAGTAGACAACATGACTAGACAGATAAGATTGCACAAATTGAATAATTACATAACATTTGATAAGGTTAAACATGCAATACTTGGACTTGATAGGCGCGATTAGATAAGATGATTAGGGTTGCCAACAGGTCAGTTTTAAAGAAAATATGTTCCTTTTCTTACAATGATTTTTTGTCCTGTATCTTTTTTTATACATACACGAATTGCTCCCTTTCTTAATTTTATCGGATCCAGTTAATCGAGTTTCCACTGCATATTGAAATTGAATTAATTTTTCTTATTTTGAATCAGGAAGTCACGGCCTCTAGTCTGGATTTATTTGGCTCTAATATAACTTAATCTAACCATAACCTAATCTTGATTAAATCCAGTTTCACCTAGATTACATCAACGGCCGCTTATTTATTTATTGGACTCTTTGTCGCCAGCACTCCGTCAACAAGGACACTATGCTGGTATATAATAATTATTACATCATAATTATTAAACAATAATTGATACATACATGTGGTCACAGCGGTGTAGTGGTGAACGCATCCGCTCGCTATACCTGAGATCAATCTCTGGTTCCATCCCGGTTTCAAAGGTTCAATCCCCGGACAAATCGTGAAATTTTTCACGGAACTATGCTGTGGCCACCTCGTGGAAAGCAATGGCAAACTACCACGAGTAATTCTGCCTAGTAAAACCTCTCAAATAGTGCCGTTCGGAACCCGGCGATAAACTGCTAGGTCCCGCATATTAGTGTGACGATTCGTTCCACAAGTATGCCCGAGAGGTCGCCTACGCCAGAACACTAGTTATGGCACCTTAAGAAGAAAATAATTAATACATAATGGGGTACATGAAAGGAGCCTCCTCGAAGATTGCGATGGTGATGATGAATGATGAAGCAATCAGGCGTACCCTGGACAACGGCAGAGAATTAATACAAATTATCTGACGGCTGATCCTTTCACACCAGAAACATCAACCGAATCCTTTTCAGGGCCACAGTTAACAATTATCTCTGCAAATATAGAGGGCATATCATCCGCCAAAGAAGAACTACTGCAAAACCTTTGTATCCAAGATGTATGTGCTATGTGCTATGCATGCAGGAGACACATAGAAGCTATAAAATGCACAGACCAAAAGTAAAGGGAATGGTCCTTGCAATAGAAAGACCTCATGATAAGTATGAAAGTGTGCCATCTTTGTCCATCCAGATGTTCAAGTCCTCTCCACGGCACTCACGGAGGAAAACAACATAGAAGTTCTTACTCTAGAAACAACCAACTGTACGATTTCATCTCTTTATAAACCACCTGGCGCTGATTTCATCATCAATAAGCCATCCATTTCCAAAATAAAAGCACCCAGATTGTGATTGGCGACTTCAACAGCCAAAGCTGCACATGGCGATATGATCATGAAGATGATAATGGAAGAGCAGTGCAAAAATGGGCCGAAATAAATCACCTTACCCTGATCCACGATGCAAAACAGGTTTGCATCATTCAATAGTGGTAGATGGAAACGACGTTACAACCCTGCCCTCATTTTCGGCAGTAACAGAATCAGTGAACTATGTGTAAAATCTGTCTGTTCTCCAATAGCTAATACACAGCACCGGCCAATAATGTTTTACTATTCCGCAGGAGATACAACTTCAAGAAAGCTGACTGGTCGAAATGTTGGACATCAAAGTGTCTTCAATAGAACCCACACCAGAATCTTATGACATCTTCACCACAACCGTAAAGAAGTGCACCAGACGGTCTATACCTCGCGGCTGCCGGACTTCATTTATCCCTGGTCTCACATCAGATGAAGCTGCCCTACTCACAGAATACATGAAGTTATTTGAAGAAAACCCTTTCAGTGAATCAACAGTAGAAGCTGGGAACAGACTCATCTCCGTCATTAAACAAACAAAACGGGATGAATGGGCTAGAACTATAGAAGATCTGGATCTGAGAGGAGACAGGCATAAGGCATGGAGACTTTAAAGACGTCTAAGCAGTGATCCGACAAAGACCTCTGTACTTTACAACATCACTGCCAACCAAATAGCACATCAGCTTTTGACGAACGGGAAGCCCATCGACAAGCACAAAGTGCCCAGACATCAAAAGGAATTTCAAGAGAAAAGTAACGATCTTACAATACCACTCAGAATAGCAGAACTGGAGAAGGCTATCAAACAGACTAAAAATGGAAAATCAGCCTCATGACATTCGGATTCATTTCGATTCATTGACAATCATGACATTTGGACAGAACAAATTAAGCATTTCGGCTTAAACACGAAGGAATGGATGGACTCCAGCTCTTCAATAACTGCATGAAGTGTTATCAAATTCCAAAGATATGGCGGAAGAGCCGTGTAATAGCTCTGCTGAAACCTGGCAAAGAAGGAAACAACCCAAAGAACTTTAGACCAGTTACACTCCTGTGTCACCTCTACAAACTACTAGAAAGAATGATTCTGAATCGCCTTCTACCCGAAATTGATCCTCTGCTCGTACCCGAACAAGCTGGATTTCGTCCCGGTAAAAGCTGTACTGGACAGTTGCTGAACTTTACGCAGTTCATAGAATATGGTTTCGAAGCAGTTAAGGTAATGGAGTGGCACTTGTTCATTTATCGGCAGCCTACGACACTGTTAACCATCAGCTCCTACTTGCTAAGGTCTACACGTTGACTAAGAACTCCAGCTTAACCAGGTTCATTGCCACTCTCCTGCAGAATCGTGGGTATTTTGTGGACTTCCAAAGGCAACGTAGCCGATGGAGACTACAGAAGAATGTCCTATCCCAAGGAAGTGTTCTCGCTCCATTTCTGCACAATGTGTATACAAATGGTCAGCCCATAGCTACCAACACCAGGAGTTTCTTATAAGCTGACGATCTCGTTCTTGCTGCACAGGTAAAGATTTTGAATCAGTGGAGCATAACCTCACGAGTGCCCTTAAGGGTCTGTCTATTTCGCAAACCAAATGAAACCAAATCTCTCCAAGACACAAGCATGTGCCTTTCACTTGAGAAACAGGGAAGCCTTTCGTGAATTGAAGGTAGTATGGTCAGGAGCAGAACTGGAACACTGTTACACCCAAAATTTCTAGGAGTGACATTGGGCAGAGCTCTTATCTACAAGAAACACTGTCTGAACACCAAGTCAAAACTTTCCACCAGGAATAATCTTCAGGGAAAACTGGCTGGTTCAAAATGGGGTAGTCAATCTGCTACCATTCGAACATCTGCAATGGCTATTCTGGTGCAGAGTACGCCTGTCCGGTTCGGTACAACTCAACTCATGCTAAACAGGTGGACGTAGCTCTCAATGAAACGTGTAGAACTATAACTGGATGCTTAAGATCAACACCAACTGAGTGCCTTTACCAGCTTGCAGGAATAGCACCACCCTCTATTCGACGAGAAATAGGCGCAAACAGGAAAGGAAGAAAGCTGAGCAGGAAGCAACCCATCCTCTACATAGGTATGAACTACATGCTCAGAGATTGAAAAAAGTCTAGGAAGAATTTCCTAAGAACATCCAAAGAATTGAAGACTACATGCGAAAAATCTAGGCCAGAATTATAGAATGCTAAGGAATCTCTTCCCCTGGGCTGTAAAAAGATAGCCGAAACTATAAATAATAAATAAATCTTTATTGACAAATAGGAAAACCCTAATAATCATTACAAAAGAAAATAAAAATAAAAAGTTTGAACACTAATACTTATACATTAGTAGATTATTTCTACCGATACATACATATTAAGATCAAGATTACTTCTGGATATTATGTACTTATGAAAGATACAGATTCAAATAAAATATTTAATAAAAACAACATACACTACAACACATTATTAGTAATAATTCTTCAGGACTTATGTTTTATTTGATGTGACGGATGCATTCCAATAACTGTTTTTTTTTAAATGGTTAATGAAGAACTTGATTTAATTATGCATGGTAATTTATTGCACATAGAAAAGCCTTTAAAAAATAAAGAATTCATGCTACTACTTCTATTCGTTCTGCATACATACAAGTTGGCGTTCTTTCTTGTGGCATAATTATGAACTAATAAATTTAAAATAATAAATTCTCGAAAGTATGATGATGCTAAATTATTCAGTATTTTATATATGAAGATCATTGTTAAGTAATGTAATCGTTGGTGAACTGATAGCCACTGTAATGTTTGCAACATGACTCCAATTTTAGTGTATCTATTTGCTTTTTGGACTATGCGCATGCCTCGATTTTGAAGTTTTTGCAATTGTGATTTTTGATTTAGATTAAAAAGGAAAACAATTGAAGCACAGTAGTCAAAATGGGGTTGGATAATAGCATTATAAACTGTAATTTTTGTCTGAGTGGATAAATTTCTAGAAATTCTTGAAAAGAAATATAGTTTTATAGATATTTTTCTGCATAAATAATCGAAGTGCTGGTCAAAAAGTAATATATTATATAACTGGAATCCCAGATATTTAATACACGACACAATTTCAATTGTTTCATTATCAATTTGTAGATTTATTACATTTAAGTCAAGAGTGCTTAACTTATATTTGGTTGTTATGATCATTCCTTTAGTTTTTACTGTATTTAATTTCAATTTATTTCCCATGAGATATGCATTAACCTCCTCAAGTGCAGCATTCATTTTCTCAATGGCTTTATTTAAGTTAGTATCATAGCATGCCAATAGCGTATCATCTGCAAATAAATTTACAAAGTTTACATTAACAAATAGGTTTATGTCATTCAAGTATAAAATAAAAAGCAGAGGTCCTAAAGCGCTGCCCTGTGGGACAACAATATTTATATCCAACTCCTGAGAGATGGTATCATGAACCCTAACTTTTTGCTTTCTATGAGACAAGTAGTTAACCAACCATTGATAGAAGTAGTAGGGAAAGATAGTTCCTTCTAAATCCACCGCCACCACAATCATGCGCATGCGCTATGACCTTTAACACCTAACCTTGACCTTGACCCCTGACCTTGACACTTCCGGTTTCGACTTCCGGTTTCGACTTCCGGTTTCCGGTTTTGACTTCCGGTTTCCTGTTTTGACTTCCGGTTTCCACTTCCGACCGCCATTTTCAAAACTTCCAGATGCGCGGGAAAATTCAAAAAACAGACGCAAGGCGGGAAAATTCAAAATTAGATGCTGGCGGAGGCAAATGAGATGTGTAGTTGGTTGCATATATCAATGAGACTAAATACATGAAACTAGATAGACGGGCTAGATACATGAGACTAGATAGACGAGACTAAATACATGAGACTAGATAGACGGGACTAAATACATGGGACTAGATAGACGAGACTAAATACATGAGACTAGATAGACGGGACTAAATACATGAGACTAGACAGACTAGACTAAACCATTTTAAACCATTTGATGAGAAAAATCAAATCTGGTGTCTCAACGGCTCTAGCATGTGCCTTAAGCGAGATACCGCCCGACCGCCTACCCACAGTTGATGACGTCATCCGCCGCGGCAGATATTGCTAAACTAATTACCTCGATGCTGATTGGCTGATTAACGAATAAATAGTTACAGTTGACCTTTTCCCTCAAGTTATATGTAATGGACAAGACTGGACAGACAAGACTAGACAGACAAGACTAGCCAAACAGGGTGTGAGGTCTATGTGACCCCACGCCAAACAGGGTGTGAGGTCTATGTGACCCCACGCCAAACAGGGTGTGAGGTCTATGTGACCCCACGCTAAACAGGGTGTGAGGTCTATGTGACCCCACGCCAAACAGGGTGTGAGGTCTATGTGACCCCACGCTAAACAGGGTGTGAGGTCTATGTAACCCCACGCTAAACCCCATCCACTTTCCGTCCACTTTTCATTCCTTCAGCTTTAATCTCATTGGGTTAGTTGGGTTAGCATTGGGTTAGGTTAGCATTAGGTTAGGTTACGGGAGGTTGGCAATGAAGTGCGCTTCATTCCTAATATCTCGTAACCTAACCTAATGCTAACCTAACCCAATGCTAACCCAACTAACCCAATGAGATTAAAGCTGAAGGAATGAAAAGTGGACGCAAAGTGGATGGGGTGGACGGAAAGTGGACGGAGTTTAGCGTGGGGTTACATAGACCTCACACCCTGTTTAGCGTGGGGTTACATAGACCTCACACTCTGTTTGGCGTGGGGTCACATAGACCTCACACCCTGTTTAGCGTGGGGTCACATAGACCTCACACCCTGTTTGGCGTGGGGTCACATAGACCTCACACCCTGTTTGGCGTGGGGTCACATAGACCTCACACCCTGTTTAGCGTGGGGTCACATAGACCTCACACCCTGTTTGGCGTGATGAAAAGTGGATGCAAGTAGATGAAAAGTGGATGCAAGTAAATGAAAAGTGGATGCAAGTAGATGAAAAGTGGATGCCACAAAATTGAACTCTTTGGTATTTATATAAATGAAAAACATTAATACGATCTGGTTCACAGACAAATATAAGAAATTTCGCTTACTCATAGGAAATTATTCGGATAAATATAAGGTCTGTATAGTCTTGTCCGTTCTTATTCGACCTTCTTCGGTATTGTCCGATCTTGTCCGGCCTAAAACCAATAATCTCATTTGAATCAATCCGTAATATGTTTGCAATCAATTATGTATGCATACAGGATTGTCCGCTACCCATCCGCAACTCATTTTGAATTTTCTCCGCTTGTCTGTCTGTCTAATCTAGTCTGTCTAGTCTAGTCCCTCTATTCTTGCCTGGTGTTATGACTGACAAACATCCGGTTGCGTCTAATCAACAAGCCGTAAATCAAAATAAAACGTAGATAACAAAATGAAAGTAATAATATAAACATTATTAACAATTATAAGAAAAACAATCGAAAATATATTTTATTTAAATTAAACAATCCCTTATATATTTTAGTTCAGTCTAATCTAGTTTCATGTATTTAGCTTGGTCTGTCTAATCTCATGTATTTAGCCCCCATCTGTCTAGCTTCATCTAACTAGTCTCGTCTAGTCTTGTCTGTCTAGTCTTGTCTGTCCAGTCTTGTCCATTACATATAACTTGAGGGAAAAGGTCAACTGTAACTATTTATTCGTTAATCAGCCAATCAGCATCGAGGTAATTAGTTTAGCAATATCTGCCGCGGCGGATGACGTCATCAACTGTGGGTAGGCGGTCGGGCGGTATCTCGCTTAAGGCACATGCTAGAGCCGTTGAGACACCAGATTTGATTTTTCTCATCAAATGGTTTAAAATGGTTTAGTCTAGTCTGTCTAGTCTCATGTATTTAGTCCCGTCTATCTAGTCGCATGTATTTAGTCTCGTCTATCTAGTCCCATGTATTTAGTCCCGTCTATCTAGTCTCATGTATTTAGTCTCATTGATATATGCAACCAACTACACATCTCATTTGCCTCCGCCAGCATCTAATTTTGAATTTTCCCGCCTTGCGTCTGTTTTTTTAATTTTCCCGCGCATCTGGAAGTTCTGAAAATGGCGGCCGGAAGTGGAAACCGGAAGTCAAAACCGGAAACCGGAAGTCAAAACCGGAAGTCGAAACCGGAAACCGGAAGTCGAAACCGGAAGTTCCAAGGTCAAGGTCAGGGGTCGAGGTCAAGGTTAGGTTAGGCGTTAAAGGTCATCGCGCATGCGCATGATTGTGGTGGCGGTGGATTTAGAAGGAACTATCTTTCCCTACTGATAGACTTCACCATCAATGCCATATGCACTTAACTTCTTCAAAAGAATATTACGATCGATCGTTTCGAATGCCCTTTTCAGGTCAAGAAAAACCGCTACCACAAACTTCTTATTATCAACTTCTCCTTTGAATGTAGACAATGTAAGTTGTAATGCAGATTCACATGAATATTTTTTACGAAAACCTGATTGGTTGTTTATTAGAATTTCATTTTTTTCAACATGTTCTAGTACCTAGTACACAGCCAATTCAAGAACTTTTTCTATTGGTGGCAATGTATTTATAGGACGAAATTCACTGGCATTGATTGTGTTGTTTACTTTTGGTATAGGAACTATAGAACTAACTTTTAAAGAATTGGGAATTTTAGAAGTTTGAAGAGAAGTATTGATCAAATTTAGAATTATATGGCCACAGGTTTCAAAAATGGCTTTCAGCATTTTAGAATTCAGGATATCATGGGCACAATATTTGTTGTAAAAGGAGTCAATAATTCGACGCAGTTCATTCAATGATAATAAGTGAACTTTGAAAAATTAGGATATAAGTTATAATTATAGAATTGCAAAATATCGACATTATCAATACTATCCACAACTTGCTGAATACTAGTAATGAAAAAGTAGTTGAATTTGTTTACTATTTCAGTTTTATTCTTTATAATATTTATCTGGTTATCTAAGTTAAATTCAATATATCTTGGAACGTTTTGACAATTTAAGCTTATCAGATTTACATTGAATTGAAAAATTCACTTTGTTTTTTACCACACTTATATTATGTAAAAATATTATATAACTTATTATTCACAGTTATATAAATTTCTACACATATCACGACTCGAGTTTCGACGTTTGACGGTCATTTTCAAGTGACTTAACAAATTGATCAAGTTGAATATATACCCTTATAGTTTTGGTGGGGTGGGGGGGCGGTGTTTGTCCGAAGATGAGGACTTATCTGTTTGAGATTGGGTGAGATTAAAAAGTTGGGAAAAGATTAGGTCAGTTTGCTCGTTTAGGAGATTAACTGAGGGATTACGGGTTTTTTTGAAAATTTCTAATGACTCTAGGAGATTTAGTTTCGGGCCTTTGTTGCAATTATGCAAGATTTTTAGATTATCTATGTCTGGGAATTTATGATTGAATTCGAGACAATGGTTTGAAAAAGAACTAGTGTCTTTTTTCAGACGAAAAGCGCGAGAATGTTCTGAAAACCGTGTTGCAAAACTTCGTCCTGTCTGCCCTATGTACACGCTATTGCATTCGGAACAATGAATTTCGTATACGCCGGATTTTTTAATGGGATCGATTTTGTCTTTGGCATTAAACAATATGTTGGACAACTTAGAGGAGGGTTTAAATGCAACCTGAAGATTTTGCTTTCGAAGGACATTTGCGATGTTTGACGATTTTGCCAAAATATGTCAGGGAGATGAAAGTTTTGTCTGAATTTGAGGTTTTCGGATAAATTTGGGCCATTGCGAATTGGGTTCGTTTATTATTGATAATGTTTTGGATGAGTTTTGTTGGGAAACCATTCTCTGTAGCGATTGAAATGATGGTACTTAATTCTTTGATTCTCTTTTCTGTGGAAAGGGGGATTGAAAAGGCTCGATGTATCATTGAATGATAGGCCGCTAATTTGTGTGTTATCGGGTGAAATGATGAATACGAGATTGTACAGTTAACATTGGTGGGTTTTCTGTATATATCAAATTCTATTTTGTTGTTTTTGTGAATCAGAGTAAGGTCTAAGAAGTTTATTTTGTTGTCTGTTTCTACCTCGATGGTGAATTTAATTTTGGGATGAACGTTGTTTATTAGGTTGAGAAATTGGTCTAATTGACGTGTTGTACCATTAAAACACGCTATTACGTCATCGACATATCTATACCAAAATGAAATATGTTTTTTGGAGAAATCTAGTTTGAAGATTTTTTCTTCGATAGTTGACATGAATAGATCGGCTAAAAGGGGACTTAATGGCGATCCCATTGCTAGACCTGATGTTTGCTGATAGTAAGTGTTATTAAATTTGAAGTAATTTTGATTAACACATGTTTCCAGGGCTTCATAAAGTTCAGATTTTATAAGATGATGACAATTAGCTTTATCAATTAAATTTTGTATGATTTCGAGACACTCTTTAGTAGGTATATTAGAAAAGATGACTACTGACGTCAAAAGATACGAGTTTGGAGTTTATTGGGGTTGTTATTTGTTTGAGGAGTTCCGAAAGGGCGAGTGAATTTTTTACAGAATATTTTGGGGTAAATTTGGTGTATTTTTTGAAAAGAGTATTCAGTTTAATTGCCAAAACTCTTGCTACACTGTTAATATAGGAGACAACTGGTCTAATGGGAGAATCGGGTTTGTGAGTTTTAATGAAACCATAGAGTCTGGGAGCTGTGGGATTCTGATTTATGATTTTAAATTTCTCAAATTCGGAGAACAAAGTTGTAATATTTTTTAAGAGACTTCTAATTTGAAATTGGAATTTTTGTGTAGGATCCTTTTTCAATGAAGCAATTCAGAATGCCTTCGGTCCAAAGTCGTACCCAACTATGTAGATATTAAAACCCGCTCCACGTCTTCGGCCGCAATAGCAGCCATAAAATCTGCCCAAAACAGTTGGATTAGATCCGAAATAAAAAATCTTCATCGGAGGAGAGATGTTATTCAACATTATCTCAAGATATTGCATTCAGAGTTGACATTTAAATTACATCCAGTAGAATTCACGATCTTTGATGACGTTGTTCGTGACAATGTAAGTAGGGTCAACCACCTAAAATATTTAAATTTAAAAAAGAAACTATCCGTTCTCGTAAAGAACAAAAAGTCCGAACCTCAAAAAGTAATGTCAAAACCGAATCTAGTGTCTAAATTCATCAACTTCTCAAAAGTTATCTTCAGTCCTATTGAACAATCTTTTCTTTCCCAAAACCCCAACTACACCCCATTCATCAATAACAAATCCGATAAATCCACAATAATTGTAGAGTCAGAAATCGCGCTAAAAAAAGTGCAAGAACCTCTTATACCCCGAGCCAAAATAGCCGATCATATAAAATCGTACGCCCGTAATTCTACCACAGACTCCGCAGTGATCAAATCGATAAAAACAAAAATTGAGTCCAATTCTTTAGTCCTTACAAAAGCCGATAAATCCAATTCGATAGTCGTCCTGGAAAGAGAAGAGGTAAATATAGGCTAATATACCTACTAAAGAGTGTCTCGAAATCATACAAAATTTAATTGATAAAGCTAATTGTCATCATCTTATAAAATCTGAACTTTATGAAGCCCTGGAAACATGTGTTAATCAAAATTACTTCAAATTTAATAACACTTACTATCAGCAAACATCAGGTCTAGCAATGGGATCGCCATTAAGTCCCCTTTTAGCCGATCTATTCATGTCAACTATCGAAGAAAAAATCTTCAAACTAGATTTCTCCAAAAAACAAATTTCATTTTGGTATAGATATGTCGATGACGTAATAGCGTGTTTTAATGGTACAACACGTCAATTAGACCAATTTCTCAACCTAATAAACAACGTTCATCCCAAAATTAAATTCACCATCGAGGTAGAAACAGACAACAAAATAAACTTCTTAGCCCTTACTCTGATTCACAAAAACAACAAAATAGAATTTGATATATACAGAAAACCCACCAATGTTAACTGTACAATCTCGTATTCATCATTTCACCCGGTAACACACAAATTAGCGGCCTATCATTCAATGATACATCGAGCCTTTTCAATCCCCCTTTCCACAGAAAAGAGAATCAAAGAATTAAGTACCATCATTTCAATCGCTACAGAGAATGGTTTCCCAACAAAACTCATCCAAAACATTATCAATAATAAACGAACCCAATTCGCAATGGCCCAAATTTATCCGAAAACCTCAAATTCAGACAAAACTTTCATCTCCCTGACATATTTTGGCAAAACAAGCGAACACATCGCAAATGTCCTTCGAAAGCAAAATCTTCAGGTTGCATTTAAACCCTCCTCTAAGTTGTCCAACATATTGTTTAATGCCAAAGACAAAATCGATCCCATTAAAAAATCCGGCGTATACGAAATTCATTGTTCCGAATGCAATAGCGTGTACATAGGGCAGACAGGACGAAGTTTTGCAACACGGTTTTCAGAACATTCTCGCGCTTTTCGTCTGAAAAAAGACACTAGTTCTTTTTCAAACCATTGTCTCGAATTCAATCATAAATTCCCAGAAATAGATAATCTAAAAATCTTGCATAATTGCAACAAAGGCCCGAAACTAAATCTCCTAGAGTCATTAGAAATTTTCAAAAAAACCCGTAATCCCTCAGTTAATCTCCTAAACGAGCAAACTGACCTAATCTTTTCCCAACTTTTTAATCTCACCCAATCTCAAACAGATAAGTCCTCATCTTCGGACAAACACCGCCCCCCCACCCCACCAAAACTATAAGGGTATATATTCAACTTGATCAATTTGTTAAGTCACTTGAAAATGACCGTCAAACGTCGAAACTCGAGTCGTGATATGTGTAGAAATTTATATAACTGTGAATAATAAGTTATATAATATTTTTACATAATATAAGTGTGGTAAAAAACAAAGTGAATTTTTCAATTCAATGTAAGTATGGATTACCACGTAGTAACTGTCGCAACCATCCTATTCATCTTATCAGATTTTTTAATGTTTTCCACATAAGTTGATAATTGTTTTTATACATATCTACTTTTTCGAAAAAATATTGCTCTTTTCTCTTTTTTAATAAATTCACTATTTCATTTCTTTGTTTTTTAAATTCATCCCACTTAACATTTGTATTGACGTCAAGAGTTAATAAAAAATCCTTGTATGTTTTATCACATTGTTTTATTTTTTTATGAACTTACTTCATTATCAAACCATGGTATGTGGTTTTTATACTGACAAACTTGAATTGGCGCTACCTTATTAATAACAGACTAACAGTTATTGAAAAAAATTGTATATATAATATTAAGATCTGTCGAATTTAAATCCCACTCACATGAGATTACAACTAGTTTAATTTTATCGATATTTTTCTCACTAAGATTTCTATAATTTCTGATAGTAGTACTTTCGTTGCTGTTCTTATTTTTGAGACAAACAGATATCAAAGAGTGGTCACTTAATTTGGGAGTAGAATGAACAAAACAATTAGCAGAATTATCATTAACTAGAACATAATCAATTAGAGTTTTACTGACATTAGATACTCTAGTAGGGTTTAATACTAGTTGATCAATTCCGTATTGAAGAAGCATAGTTTTAATTTTTCTTACATAAAAGCTGTAACTTGAAAAATCTAAATTAAAATCTCCCACTAAAATGCAACGACCTTTTCTAGTAAAGATTTCATCACATATATTTTCCAAATTTTCTAAAAATAAAGCATCCGAGCTAGATGGAGAATGATAAAGGCATCCGACCATTCCCATACACAAAAATTAACCATAACTATTTTACACCAATAATTATACCGCAATATGTAAGTCAAACATTAAAATTTATTAGTTTGTGGTGATGACTAGGTCATGATCGATCTTTTCAGTTTTTTTTTTTTTTTCTTGTTTTCTTTTTTTCAACTTCCCTTAACTCCTCCTCGTCTCGTGGCCAGGAGCATCCTGCATGGGATATACTCAGGTATGTCAAGATACCGCTTGCCCCCATTTTAAGATGACAGAGCAGTAAAAAAGCACATGTGGATCTGTGAAAACCCGCACTGAAATTGTGGCGATGCCCTTTTGCCAAAGCGATATTGGTAAGACTGAAAATTTGCATGGCCAGAGATCAGTTGGACCGCGTGGTCCGAGAGACAGATTTTAGTCCACTTATCGATTGAAGAGATAAAGTTTCTCGTCCAAAGATCAGCTCTTGACGCATTCCTCGCTGTTGCCATTCACTGTTAAGGTAGGTGTTGATCCCGTGTTTTATTGCCTGGCTTGGAACTTTTTTGAAAATAACTGCACTATTGTAAGGATCTGGGGCTGTGGAGGCTTGTCTTGCCAGACTGTCCGCTCTTTCAGGCCGTTTTCTGTTGTTACCTGTCAGGCCGTCATGTGCCATCACCCAATGCAAGCTTAGATTAGTTTTTTGTGAGACCTCGTTATAGAGCTGCCATGTGTCGAATTGTATCTCGGTTGACGAGGTCATGTTTTGAAGGGCATCTAGAGCAGGTTTGAGTAGGGATAGATGGTTCGTTCTGGCGCCGCCTCCGCCTCCCGACCGGTGCGCATGCGCGAACAGAGGATTTAATCAGCTAATAAACAGGTTTGATCAGCTAATAATCAGGTTTAATCAGCTGATAATCAGGTTTAATCAGCTAATATACAGGTTTAATCAGGGTTAAATCCTCTGTTCGCGCATGCGCACTGGTCGGGAGGCGGAGGCGGCGCCAGAACGAACCATCTATCCCTACTGGTTTGCTATCGGATAGCATAGATCATTCGTCCATTACGTCAGACTTCGAAAGAATGTCCGGTTAATTGCAATTAACTCTGCTTGAAATATAGTACTCAGCCAAACCAAATATTTCGAAAAGAATCTCCTCTTCTTCATTGTATGCTACAACAGCTGCTCCAACTCCTGCGTCTGTGAATATTTTTATTCGGTGTGAGTTGGTGGGTGACATAGCGTAGACAAGGAAGCGAAAATAGGCGGGATGGATAAGATGCTCAAGATGACTCTTTGTTTCGACAAGGTCGAAGGATATGTTAAGGCCGGTTATTTCTCTTAGGGTCTGGTTTTCTAGGGAATGTCTGGTTTGGTAAAATGAAATCTGTTGTAGTCATAAGTCCGCAGATAATGCAGCCTCGGTGAACACCGTCCGGTAAGCTTCGGCCGCTCTTAATGTGCAGACTTGTTGTACACCCAAGAGTTTAGCTTTTTCCCTTACCCCGCAAGACGTATGCCAAATTGGCGTATAGTACTCCGGGTTCAATTCCACCGCTATAAATTTGTTTCAATGCTATTTTGCCTAAGCCCCATTCATTCAAGTTGAAGGCTCAACTGTTTGGCGTTTCCACAAGCTAGTTTGATGTGTGGTTTAAAGTTTAGGTTTCTATCGATTGTGACCCCCAAGTATTTTAAATTACCTGACACTTGATGTCAACCAAAGGTTTTCTAGTGCATCTCCTAGTGTAAATAAAGGTCTACCCGGCCTAGGATTTTTTTAAGAATAAGCGAGGCATTATTCTTAAAAAAAATCGTAGGCCGGGTAGACCTTTATTTACACTAGGAGATGCACTAGGTCTATATATACTATATCTTGTTAGCATAAAGATTAGTTTGTGGTTCTTGGCCCAAGCTAATAAAACTTCTAGTGCTTGATTGGTTTTCTCTTTAAGGCCCATTATAGTACCACAAGAAGTAATGAGCATGGTATCATCCGCGTAGGAAACTATATTGCACCCTACTGGAAGATCATACTCGAAAATTGTATCGTATAGAATATTCCAGTAGATAGGGCCCGATTTCGATCCTTGTGGGCAACCTTTGCTGACTGATCTCTCCTCACATAAGCCTGGTTCAGAGATAATGGCTTTACGGTTGCTGAAGTAATCTTTACTCACGCTGATGAGATTATTAGGGCACTGTTTGCTAACTAACTGTTTTAAAATTTTAGGTCACCATGCATTGTCAAAAGCACCGCTTATGTCAACTGCAACAATGGCACAATATTGTTTCTTAGCAATGTTGTCTTTGATAGATTGTATGACTTTGGTAATGGCATAGGTGGTTCCAACGCCCTTTCTGAATCCAAATTGGTCGTTACTAAATAAATCCCTGTTGGAGGCAAACGGATATCGAATTTGAGATACAGATGATACTGTGATACTGGCTTCGGAGGAAGCCGAAATGGAGGCTATAATGGCCATACTCACAGAAGAGAGTAGCTCATATGGACTGGAGATTAATAGAGCCAAAACAAAGATCATGATAATAGACAGACAAAATGAAAATCTGCTTCAAGGCGACACCGTGGCTGGATTTGCAGTGGTGAAAAGATTTGATTATCTAGGATCAGTCTTCTTCTTGCAGTCCTTCTCCTACCGGAGGTTGGACACCATCATGACTATTCTTATCCTGTTCACCGCTGCTCTGAACAGTTCCGTGCTGCTACAGCTGAACCACTCGCGCAGGTTCTTCAGCCAGGATACTCTACGCCTACCAATACTCCTGGTTCCTTTAATTTTTCCCTGCATAAAAAGTCTTAGAAGACTATATTTGGGGCCTCTCATGACATGGCCTAGATACTCCAGTTTCCTTTTCTTAATGGTCTAGGATCAGTAGTTACCAACAAAGGTGAATCGGAGGAAAAAATCCGCAAACGAATAGCGATTGCCAGAACGTCTATGGCAAAACTGGTGAAAATTTGGAAAGATCGAGCCATTACCAAAAACACAAAACTTCGGCAGATACATAGCCTGGTCTTCTCCATTGCAACTTACGCCTGCGATACGTGGACTATTAGGACCTCAGACCAACGCAGAGTAGAACCGTTTGAAATGTGGAGCTATAGAAAAATGCTGCAAATACCATGGATTGGTATGATTGGTAAACAAAAAATCCACCGCACAAACGACTCTATTATTCAACAACTCTGTATAAAGACCAGACTATACCAGACAATAAACCAACGGTATTTGGGATACCTGGGTCATGTGGCAAAGAGGTTCGACAATATTGAACGACTCATAGTAAAAGGCAAAGTTCAAGGCCGCCGCCCAAGAGGAAGATCGCCGAAACGATGGATAGACCGGACAAGGGATGCAGGAAGTAATGAGATTTGACCAAGATAAAGAGCGCTGGCGAGGAGTCATTGCGAGCATAGCAAATTGATGTCACCACACCCTGCAGAAGGGTTACGGACTGAAGAGAGAAAAGTAAATTGCGACTAAAAATGGTAACCGATCCTGGAGGTGAGCAAGGTGTCGAGAACTTTCCCAATGACAGGCATAAGACTTATGGGCCTAAAGTCTTTACAGGATGTACCTTGTCTAAGTGGTTCGGGAATTATGGTTACTAGTTGTAGTTTCCAAATTGCTGGAAAAACGACACAACTTAGACATTTATTTAATAGTTTATGGAAAACTTGAGGGGCTGCCTTAAATGCCGCTGACACGATATCCGCCAAGAGTCCGTCTATGCCTGGAGCCTTTTAGGATTTATACCGTTGATTTCAATTACAATCTCTGGAATTGTGAATAATGGTACATCGGGTCCACCTTTTCCTTCTAGAGCTATTTTTCTAGATTGTAAGTGTCCACGGAGTCTGTTTCGCTATCATGCGGAAAGAAGACCGTTAAGAGTTCGCGTGCAGTGCCGTGCAGGTCTAAAGACATGTTGCTCTTTCGAGCAACACGTCGCTCTTTCCGTTATCGACAACGACCAAATAGTGTTCCCGTCACTGTGTGTTTTTTCTAGTTAGCAATTATTGCTACGGATGCGCTGAACGTTCTGAACTTATTGTAGATCAACCTTATTATAACTCACACCCGAGTGGCTGAGTCGCTGCGAGGCGCAACTGTGATTTTATACTCAACTGACTTTATACAATCCTATCCGTCTTTATAATTGGCTAAATTGTAATGTTGTAACGAAATACGTGAATAAAATCTTGAAAACTTTGACATCAAAATCTTAATAAATGATTGTCATTTAGAACTAAAGTTATAGCTTAGGCATATGGATGGTATGGTGCTATTTTATCTACCTGTTATAAGATACATAAGTCTGAACAGAGAAACAAATAAATGGACGAGTTTGTACTTGAAATATTCTATTTTTACGTGATCAACAGTTGACAGACCCAGCTTGACGGATTAGCATGTACCATAAGATTCTATAATTGTATAATTATAAATTGCCTGATTTCGTGAAGATAGTGGTTTGAGAGAAAGACACAGACACTTTTAATGGTTTTAATTTAACAGAAAACTAAATTTAATCAATGTGGTTGGGCATATCTGAACCTGTCGCGTACACTTACATTCGTATGGTTATACGAATTATACATGGTTATGGTTTTAACTTGTGAAAGATAGTAATTATTGCCTTTGCAATTGAAATTTGCACATTATTCGCTTTCATAATTTCATTAGTTTTCAAGAGTGTTCTCATGGCATATATTGGCATATATACCATGGTATTCTCATGGCAATAGTTTCTAAAAAAAATTAGTTAAAGTCAAAAGTTTACAGTGGGCCGATTTTTATGCAAGCAAGTTTATTTTCATACCATAAAAGAGTTTTTAAGCAAATTCTAAATTTAAACAAAACTTACGTCGACAACTCAATTATTCACTTTTATTTACTTACGCACGCATTTCCAATA
Source organism: Phosphuga atrata (assembly GCA_944588485.1). Lineage (NCBI taxonomy): Eukaryota > Metazoa > Arthropoda > Insecta > Coleoptera > Silphidae > Phosphuga > Phosphuga atrata. The sequence continues at coordinate 47,635,910 of OX155904.1, forward strand.
AATACTTTCTATTTTTAGCGTGAAATTGTTTCACATCTATTTTTTGCTTTTTAAATAAATATTTAGTTGAATTGGTTGTTTTACTTCGATAACCGCACTTAAAACTCGCGTAGATTGAACAGAAAAATGATTACGCCTTTTCTTTCTAGATAAGACTTATAAGATCTTATTTTAAGTCCGCACTCAAGCACGAAAAAGATAAGTGCATACGTTTCAAACAATATTATGGGAAACGGATATGTTGATTGTGTTTCATTATGAATATAAGTTCGGCCTAGATTTAATAAAATTAAATCTAGATAGAGTATATAGAAATAATAGACAGGACTAGTGACAAAAGCAAACTAAAATACACCGATAAAACTACACACTTGAGAAGCAAGACAAGGCAGACAAAACTAGACAGACAACACTAGACAGACAACGGTATACAGACAAGTCTAGGCAGACAAGACTAGACAGACAAGACAAGACAGACAAGAATAGACTGGCAAGACTAGACAAACAAGACTAGACAGACAAGACTATACAGACAACACTAGACAGACAAGACCAGACAGACAAGACTAGACAGACAAGACTATACAGACAAGTCTTGACAGGCAAGACTAGACAGACAAGAATAGACAGACAGACTGGACAGACAAGACTTTTTTTTTAACGGGACGTAGCAAGCACCATTGGTTATCTTGACAAGTGCCCCCCTGAACTCCTCGAGCATCTTGGAACCACTTCACGCATAACGTCAAGATGTATTAGTTTCGCCTTACATCCCCCTTCCACGTCTAGTGATTAGGGGTTCAGGTTCAGTTTCTTGTTACTCTCGACTTGGAGCCGTCTCGTCCTGCTCTTTCAAGGTCATGTTTGTTATCATATGTAAATCATATAGATTATCTGGTTTAAATAAATAAATAAATATCGGTTGTTATTGCCCAGATATTCTCCGACCTAATTACATGGTCGGTTAGGCCTATGGGCTCTAGTTTGAGGTGAGTTTTCTTTTTCTGGTAACCATCTATGATAGTCGAAGATGGTGTGTCGAACGCTATCTTCAAGGTCACAGTATTCGCAGAGACTATCGGTTGCCCTGCGCATACTATGCAAGTAGTCCCTAAAACAGCCATGACCGCTTAGCACTTGTGTAAGGTGAACATTCGTTTCACCATACTTTCGTGACACCCATCGCTCGACGTCAGGTATAAGGATCCTGGTCCATTGTCCACTGTTCGATAGCTGCCACTCTTTTTTTCATGCCTTATACGTTCGCGCCCTGGCGGATTTTTTTTGTCGCTCTTTGTGCAGTCGTCGCTTGTTCTAACTCGGTAGAATACCTCTCTCTCTCGCATCATAAACTCTATTGGTACTATGCGACCCTCACGTGGAAGTCACCTTGTCGCGGTGTGAGGGCTTAGTTTCGCAACATACCGTTGGACGTCACGACGGGAACAACTCCGGTCGGGGCGTTCGGCGGAGGGCGAACAACCAAGAACTTCCAAACCCTTAATCCCAAGGTGTCATGCGACCCGTACCAAAGGGACTGGTTGATGGCCAAGGGCAACCGGCCATCGCTTACGGAGCACCTCTGATACCTGGCGACCTCAGAGGGTATCCAGCCTTACCACTATCAAGCGGGGCTCTGATGTGGTGGACCTTTAGTTCCCTTGCGACTCGTGGGATTTATATGAATTCCAAAAGTAAAAATAATCCATGTGTACGGGACCTAACCGACACAGAGAACAAGGAAGTCAGCCCGGATTCCCGGGAAGACGACCTTGACCTCACACTCGTAGACATGAGCAGTCCAGCCATGTCTACAGAGGCAGAGGTAGATGTTCTTGTAGGGACAGAGGAGGACTTGCCGCCTCCTGTCACAAAACAAGAATGACCAGCAGGCGCACCAAAATAGCCCAAGTGAACATCCATCATGCCAAAGCAGCTTCAGCTGTGATGGCTAGGATGTTCACCAAGCAGCACCTAGGGCTAGCGCTGCTTCAAGAACCCTGGACCTACGGAGGTAAGATCAGAGGCCTTAGCAACAGGGAATGTAAGTTGGTATGGGACAGCCGTGAGGTCTCCCCTAGAACTTGCATTATGGTAAGAAATGGCATAAATTAGTTATGTCTTTCAGAATTTTTAACGCGGGATTTAGTACCGATTCAGGCCCTCATCAAGATCGAGGGTCTCCACCGCGAAGTAGTGATCGCATCAGCATACTTCCCTGGCGATGGTAACAGCATACCACCCATTGAAGTACAAAAGCTGGTGGAACACTGTATTAGGAGAAGGCTGCCACTCATCCTGGGATGTGACGCGAACGCACACAATGAGATGTGGGGCAGCACGGACACTAATAAGAGGGGTGAGTACCTTTTAGAATACCTCATTAAAGAGAACTTAATTGTGTACAACGTTGGGAACACACCAACATTTGTTACTAAAGTCAGAAATGAGGTACTGGATATTACGGTAGGTAGCGCTAACGTAATTAAACTAATTAAAAAGTGGAGGGTTTCAAGTGAGCCCTCAATGTCAGATCATAGGATCATAGAGTTTGAGCTGGAAGGAGCGAGTGAGGAAAACACCCCCATTCGAAACCCCAGACAAACTGTGTGGCCTATGTTTAGTTCCCAACTAAAAGAAAACCTAGAGCAGGTGACAGTGCGGGGTAGTATCAAACACTACACCGTGCTGGAGCAAGCTGTAGGAGAAATAAATGTAGCAATCACCACGGCATTTGAATCCAGCTGCCCGGTAAAAACCGTGAAGGAGCATAAGGACGAAAAATGGTGGAACAAAAATTTGTCTACATTAAGAGCAAAAGTACGTAGGCTTTTCAACAAAGCCAAGCAATACGGAAATTGGCTAGAATACTCTGAGGTGCTTACCACCTACAACAAAGAGATCAGAAGGGCAAAAAGGGAAAACTTTAGGACCTTCTGTGAAAACATAGAATCCACGCCGGTGGCAGCTAGACTGCACAAAGCACTAGCGAAGGATAGAGTGGAAATGACAACCACTCTCAAGAAACCGGATGGGACCTTCACGGAGGATGAAGAGCAAAGAGCTCTCCTCCTACTAGAAACCCATTTTCCGGGATGTAGAGGATACAGGGAGACCGAGGGCTTGATGCAACCACGGAAACCATGTCGGGCCGACTGGAAGAGGACAGCGTCCATCTGTACGGAAAACCGAATCAGATGGGCTATCGGCACTTTCCAGCCTTTTAAGGTCCCAGGTGTGAACGGACTAGTTCCTGCCTTCCTACAAAAGGGAGAGAGAGAACAAATGCCGTATCTTCTAAATATCTTTAGAAGTAGCTTAGCGCTCGGATATATACCGGAGCTATGGAGAAGGGCTAAGGTGGTATTTATACCGAAGGTGGGGAAGAAAGACACCACTCAACCGAAGTCATTTAGACCCATTAGTCTAACATCTTTTATGTTAAAGACAATGGAGAAGGTGATAATTACCTTAGGACTATAGTGCTGGTAGGTACACCACTACACAGGAGTCAGCATGCTTACAGAGCAGAGAAATCCACAGAAACCGCCCTGTATCAGCTGACAAACGAAATAGAAGCAGCACTAGAGATAAAGGAAGTAGCGATATGTGCCTTCTTGGATATAGAGGGAGCTTTTGACAACACCTCACACGAGGCTGTCAGGGCGGCCCTCGAAAGAAGGAGTATCGACAGCACTATCTCAAAGTGGATGGGAGAAATGCTGAGAACTAGAACGGCGGAGACACAAGTGAGAAAAGACAACATTAAGATCTCCACAACTCGAGGGTGCCCACAGGGAGGTGTACTATCACCGCTAATGTGGAGCCTGGTAGTTGATGAACTACTGGTTAGGCTAAACGACCTAGAAATCAAATGTCAAGGTTACGCCGATGACATAGTCATAATGGCCAGAGGAAAATTTGAGGGAACGCTCTGTGAAATTGTTCAGAGAGGCCTCAAAGTAACTAGTAGGTGGTGTCAAACAGTGGGATTGAGACTCAACCCGAGCAAAACCACGGTGATACCATTTACTAGAAGGAGAAAACTAAACTGCCTACATCCCATACTCATAGATGGGAAGGCAGTAGAATACCAACAGGAGATTAGGTATCTGGGTATCACACTAGATAGCAAACTCCTATGGAATAGACACGCTGAGGCAGTGGTAGGTAAAGCCAAACGCGCCCTAATGGTGTGCAGAAATCTGGCAGGAAAAAAGGTGGGGTTGTAACCCCACTATCCTGCGATGGATGTACACCATGATAGTGAGACCTGCAATCACTTATGGGGCGGTTGCGTGGGGAAGTAGAATCAAGCTGGCCTCTATGAGGAAACAGCTTGAGAAGATTTAAAGACTGGCGTGTGTCTGCATCACGGGGGCGATGGGGTCGTGTCCGACAGCAGCATTGGAGCTGCTGCTGGATCTGACTCCGCTGCACCTTGTGGTGGAGAGCGCCGCCAGATCGGCGATCGTAAGGTTCAGCAAGGAAGGAATGGGCAGAGGCAAAATAATCGGGAGCAGAGACCGAAACAGCCTCGCTGCCAAGATCCCCTATCTGGAAGTACCAAAAGACGAAATGGTATGCAAATACCACCTCGAGAAAAACTACACAGCAATGTGTAGTAGTAAAGCCGATTGGAGCGGCGAATCCTCAGCATACCACATAGAGCAAAATGCCATTAAGTGGTATACAGATGGTTCGAAGACAAAGGAAGGCACTGGTGCAGGAGTGTTTGGACCTCGTACCAGATACTCCGAATCCATGGGAACATCCCCAAGTATCTTCCAAGCAGAGGTACACGCAATCGAAAGATGTGCACAGTTTAACCTCGACAGTAAGTACCGCAAAAAACGAATTGCTATCCTGTCAGATAGCCAAGCAGCCATCAAGGCCATTAGCTCATACACCATCAGATCCAAACTGGTATGGGACTGTGTGGGGAAGCTGAACAAGCTTGGCAGGGATAATAAAGTAACGCTATACTGGGTACCAGGACACAGTGGTATAGACGGAAACGAAGAAGCCGATCACCTAGCAAACAAGGGATCCAGTAGCCCCTTTATAGGTCCGGAACCCTTTTGCGGTATGAGCGTGAACACCATCCGCAAAAGTTTAGATGAAGAAATAAGAGGAAAATGGATGAAAACCTGGGAAGAACTTCCAGGGCTAAGGCAATCCAAAGTGATGCTGGGATCTTTTAACCAGAAGAGAACTAAAGCTTGCCTGAAACTAAGCAGGAACAAGCTCATAATTCTGACAGGAGCCCTGACGGGACACTGCAGACTTAGGAAACATCTCAAGGCCCTAGGCCTAGAGGAGGATGATGGATGCAGATTCTGTGGCTCAGCAGAGGAAACCTCAATACATCTGTTCAAAGACTGCGGAGCATTACTCCGCAAGAGACAGATGTACCTTGGGGCTCACTGCTTGAACACAGAGGAGCTGCAGGCCTTGAATCCCACCCATATCCTGAGATTCCTAAAGGAATCAGGATTAGAGGAGGCGCTCTAAATGGGTAAGTACACCAACACTTGGAGGAGGAGGGTGGGGTACAATAGATCTATAAAGGTCGCAGTACAAGTCGTCACCACCATATCTACAATCTACAATCTACTATGCGAGCGATTACAAGTGCGGCCTCCACTTGTGCCTGATCGATTTCTTCTCCATGGCAATTGCGCATACCGGAGCTGCGTAAAGCATGGTCGAATGTACCACCGATCATAGGAGCCTTCGTTTGGTGCTTTTGGGGCCACCGACGTTGGGCATTAATTTGTCTAATGCTGCAGCGGTTTTGAGCGCTTTATCTGCGATTGCGATGACGTGGTTTTTAAATGATAGGCATTTGTCAATCGTTACACCCAGGTATTTAATTGATTCTTTCAGGACTATCTTTTCTCGATTTTTCTGAATCCTGTTAGCAGCAATGCCTCTGTATTTTCGGGGGCCAATTCTAGTCTCTTTTCTTCCATCCAATTACCCACTTGATCTATTGCTGTATTTGCTTCCCTTTAGCATTATTCTCCTTTCTGTTTTCCCAGTCACTACCAGAGCCAGGTCGTCAGCAAAGCCCACGATCTCCACTCCCTCCGGCAGTTTGAGTCTGAGGACTCCATCGTACAGGATGTTCCACAGTATCGGGCCCAGAACCGAGCCTTGTGGAACACCACTGCTGACATCGCGCTCTTCTCTTGAATTATCTGCTTGCAGAATGATTTTTCTATTTCTTAAATAGCTCCTGATTAATCGCAGTAGATACGTGGCATGCCCTTTCTTGCCAGTTTCTTCAAGATGTTTTGCCATGATGCAGAATTAAAGGCATTTCTAACCTCGAGTGTTATAAGTGCACATAGCTTTCTCGTTTTTTTTTTGAGCTTTTCTCGCCACTTCGACGGCCTTATCTATAGCATCCACTGTTGACTTTCCCTCCCTGAACCCATGTTGCTTCTCTGAGAGGTTCTCACCTGTCTCTAATGCCTGTCTTTTTCTTTGTAGAAGTAGTTGCTCTAGTTTTCCTGCTACATCTAGTAGACACAGGGATCTGTACGACGAAGGCTTCTCGATGGGCTTATCGCCTTTCCTAAATAGAAACAAGTTTGTTTTTTTTCCATATATCTTGAAATATTCCCTCAGTGACTATATGGTTCATTATTTTCAGAACATAGTTTGGAAACTTTACCACAACGTTTTTTATGATCTCTGAGGGAAGTTCATCTATACCTGGGGCTTTGCCATTTCGAATGCGCTGGCTGGCTCTACATAGTTCCTCCTCATTGAAAGGCACAATCTCTAGCACGTATGGTTGCTCCCAGACCGTTTCTTCATGGATTGGGAAAATTGCATCGGCAATCTGTAGTGTTTTTTTTTTTCATTGAGACCCTAATCCTTTGTTGCCTTAATTTCAGACCTCTCATTGCAATTTGGAATTCATCCCCCCAGGTGTCTTCGTTGATCTCGTTGCATAGGTTTTGCCAGTGGTCTCGTTTTGATTTGTTGATTTCCATTCTAAGAGTATTTATCGCAGCTGTATACTGAATTTTTGCTGGTTGTGTTGGGCTAGGTTTTTTAGCTTTGCGTTGGTATATGCGTCTGGCTTTATTACAGGCTACCCTTGCTTGAGCGATAGTATCATTCCACCAGTAGACCCGTCTTTTTTGTCTGCGTTCTATTTTTGTTGGTAGTGTGGCATCACAACTTTTGCATATAGTTTTTATAAACGAATTTGCTGTATAATGTTCTTGTTAATTTCTGCTTCTAGGTTGGTGTAGAATTTTTGTACGTCTGTTGTCATTGATCTGATTGTCCAGGCGTTTGTGCATCGGGTTGGAATACTTCCACTATTTTCATCTACTACGTAGCCGAGATACTTGTGGTCACTTAGTGACTCCCTCTCTAGTACTTGCCAGCTCTTTGTTTTTGCAGCGAGTTCTCTTGTTGCGTAAGTTAGGTCAAGTATTGAGAATGAGTGTCCACGTTCAAAAGTTGGTTTAGCACCTTTGTTTTTGATGAAGAGGTAGAGGTCCATGCTCGCCTCCAAATCCATGACCATATCCCCACGTGGATCCGTTTTTAGGAGCCCCAGTGTGGCGACTGCGTTGAAGTCACCAGCTATAATTTTACATTTTCTCCCCTGGCCTCTTATGGTTTGACTACGAGTCTCTAGGGATTCAGACAGCTGTTCAATTTCTGCGTTAGGGGAAAAGTAGCAGCTGTATATAATGAGTTGGGGCAGTTCAACCCATACAAAACCCGGCCCATGTTCAGTCTTTAGAACAGTTACTTTGCTGTTATTTATGTATATCACTGCAGCCTTTTGTCGTCCGTGAACCATTTAGAACTAGTTGCAATTATTTTTAATTTGGTTCACTCACTAATAGCAAGTCTGCTTTCAGTTCTACGGCTGTTGCAGCTAGCAGATCATGCGCTGCACGGCATCTCATTAGGTAAATTTGGATGATGTTAGCCATTTTTGTTTCCTTGCCTTCTCTTGATCTCCTCCGACAGAGCTATTTTGAATGCTGGGCAAGTTTCAGAATACGCCTGGTGCCCCTTAGTCTTGCAGATTGGGCAGGACACATCTCCTTGGCAGTCTTTTGCCTATCTGGCCCTTTACATGCATAAGCTAGATGGCCTCGTTCCCAGCATTTATAGCACCTTTCTAGGTCAATTCTCTCCCTCACTCTGTAAATTGATCCATCCAACCTTTAGGTAACCCCTATCTATTAGCACTTTCGCTTGGTTTTTTGGTAGTGTCACGGTGGCTATCTGGTTATCTCCATAGGCAGGTCTACTTTTTTATTTTTATTGATCCTTCTGTATTACCGAGCACAGATCTTAACGCGTCCTCGATCTCATCTCGAATTGTTACAGCATCTAAATCTTTATTGTTCACAACGGTGTCCAAGATTGTCTTGCGGATTCCTATCTGCGGCAGATTGTTTGCCATTATTTCCATTAGGTTGCTCGCACTCCCCTCTTTCACTTCAAGTAAGAGCTTTCCGCTTTTAGTCTGCCTTTTTCAACTTCTTTTTTGGCTACCTTGAGGGGCTCTGCATATGTCTTTCCCTTTGATTTTAGAAATACCGCCTGTTTTGGGGTTTTCTCTCGCTTTTCTTTACAATATTGCTTTTGGCTGTGGGCTTCTATCCATTTCGGTAGACAGACAAGACTAGACTAACAAAACTAGACAGACAAGACTAGACAGACAAGACTAGACGGACAAGACTAGACAGACAAGACTAGACAGACAAGACTAGACAGACAAGACTAGACAGACAAGACTAGACAGACAAGACTAGACAGACAAGACTAGACAGACAAGACTAGACAGACAAGACTAGACAGACAAGACTAGACAGACAAGACTAGACAGACAAGACTAGACAGACAAGACTAGACAGACAAGACTAGACAGACAAGACTAGACAGACAAGACTAGACAGACAAGACTAGACAGACAAGACTAGACAGACAAGACTAGACAGACAAGACTAGACAGACAAGACTAGACAGACAAGACTAGACAGACAAGACTAGACAGACAAGACTAGACAGACAAGACTAGACAGACAAGACTAGACAGACAAGACTAGACAGACAAGACTAGACAGACAAGACTAGACAGACAAGACTAGACAGACAAGACTAGACAGACAAGACTAGACAGACAAGACTAGACAGACAAGACTAGACAGACAAGACTAGACAGACAAGACTAGACAGACAAGACTAGACAGACAAGACTAGACAGACAAGACTAGACAGACAAGACTAGACAGACAAGACTAGACAGACAAGACTAGACAGACAAGACTAGACAGACAAGACTAGACAGACAAGACTAGACAGACAAGACTAGACAGACAAGACTAGACAGACAAGACTAGACAGACAAGACTAGACAGACAAGACTAGACAGACAAGACTAGACAGACAAGACTAGACAGACAAGACTAGACAGACAAGACTAGACAGACAAGACTAGACAGACAAGACTAGACAGACAAGACTAGACAGACAAGACTAGACAGACAAGACTAGACAGACAAGACTAGACAGACAAGACTAGACAGACAAGACTAGACAGACAAGACTAGACAGACAAGACTAGACAGACAAGACTAGACAGACAAGACTAGACAGACAAGACTAGACAGACAAGACTAGACAGACAAGACTAGACAGACAAGACTAGACAGACAAGACTAGACAGACAAGACTAGACAGACAAGACTAGACAGACAAGACTAGACAGACAAGACTAGACAGACAAGACTAGACAGACAAGACTAGACAGACAAGACTAGACAGACAAGACTAGACAGACAAGACTAGACAGACAAGACTAGACAGACAAGACTAGACAGACAAGACTAGACAGACAAGACTAGACAGACAAGACTAGACAGACAAGACTAGACAGACAAGACTAGACAGACAAGACTAGACAGACAAGACTAGACAGACAAGACTAGACAGACAAGACTAGACAGACAAGACTAGACAGACAAGACTAGACAGACAAGACTAGACAGACAAGACTAGACAGACAAGACTAGACAGACAAGACTAGACAGACAAGACTAGACAGACAAGACTAGACAGACAAGACTAGACAGACAAGACTAGACAGACAAGACTAGACAGACAAGACTAGACAGACAAGACTAGACAGACAAGACTAGACAGACAAGACTAGACAGACAAGACTAGACAGACAAGACTAGACAGACAAGACTAGACAGACAAGACTAGACAGACAAGACTAGACAGACAAGACTAGACAGACAAGACTAGACAGACAAGACTAGACAGACAAGACTAGACCGACAAGACTAGACAGACAAGACTAGACAGACAAGACTAGACAGACAAGACTGGACAGACAAGACTAGACAGACAAGACTAGACAGACAAGACTAGACAGACAAGACTAGACAGACAAGACTAGACAGACAAGACTAGACAGACAAGACTGTGTTGCTTATTAGTGAGCAGTATCACAAGCCAGAATTTGGGTTCGGATCATGGTTCCAGGATCTGAACGGCAAAGCCTCAATCGCAGTTCTCAATTCGAACCTGCAAGTAAGAGAGGCATATGAACAGGCAGAAAACTACGTTTGGGTAGATATTGGAGGTATTCGTATTTACAGTTGTTACTTCTCTCCAAATACCCAGTACGAGAAATTTGTCATTCAATTAGACAAACTTGAAAGTAGTCTTCATGGGGCAAGATGCGAACTACTCATAGCTGGAGATTTCAATTGTAAATCGCCAGAATGGGGATCTCGCAGATTGGACAGAAGAGGAGAGACACTTGCCGAAATGATCGGGGGATTAGACCTGACAATCCTAAATGAAGGAAAAGCCTTCACTTTCCGCCGAGGTGATACAGGTTCGGTAATAGACATAACATTCTCCACCTGTGGGGTTGCCGCCAGAGTCTTGAACTGGAGAACACTGGAAGAATTAACACTCAGCGACCATCAGTACATAGAGTTCACTATTAGAACAAGAGAAACAACATATTCGCAAATAAAACACCGGGAAGCGTCAAACCAAGGATGGCAGTTGAAGAAACTTGACTCAGAACGACTTCACGCATTCCTTGAAAAAGAAAAAGAGAAAAACGAACTGCAACAAATCGTTAGGACCCAAGACGAAGAAGATTTGGTCGAATATATGACGAAATCCGTCACATCAGCCTGTGATGCGGCCATGCCCAGGTGCAGAAATTCTAAAAGAGGACGTAACCCAGTATATTGGTGGACGCATGAGATTGCAAATCAGAGAAAGAAGTGTCTAAGAGACCGTAGGAGGGAACAGCGAACTAGAGGAAAAATCGAAAATCAATCAGCGGTTAACACATATAAGAAATCCAAGAAGCAGCTAAGAATCGCAATCAAACGGAGCAAGAAAGAGTGTTGGCTAGAACTTATTAGGGAAATAGACGACGATCCCTGGGGACTGCCTTTCAAGATAGTGACTAAAAAATTTTCAGCTAGGCCACAGATCCCAGGTATATTATGTCCAAAACGCATAGAACGAATAATACAGACACTCTTCCCAAAACATGAAAAGCGATCAGACCGGCCACGACCACCATATCTCACCACAGGTCCGGAAGAGGACTTCAAAATCGAGGAATTGAAGGAAGCATCAAAATGGTTGAAAATAGGAAAATCGCCTGGTCTCGATAATATTCCTAATGAGGTATTACTGGCGGTAGTGAAAGTGTGGCCAGAACTACTGTTAGAAACGTTTAATTGTTGTCTTCGTGCAGGATCCTTTCCGAGGCGGTGGAAGAGACAGCGTTTGGTACTTCTTAGGAAGGGAAATAAACCCCTGGACGAGCCGTCATCATATAGACCAATTAGTCTCCTGGATACAGCAGGAAAACTTTACGAAAGACTATTGAAGATAAGACTCGAATCGAACATAAACCAAACGCTGTCTCCGAGACAGTATGGCTTCCGAAAGGGGCTATCGACAATCGACGCAATATCTACTGTTGTCAAGGCCGCAAAAGAAATCAACAGTGGTCCCTGGAAAAAAAAAGGATTCTGCGCAGTGGTCACCCTTGACATAAAAAACGCTTTCAATACAGCAAGGTGGGACAAAATAATCGAAGCGTTGGAAAAAAAGGAAACACCTAAATATTTGATACAGATAATCAAAAGCTATTTGTCTGATAGAATCCTAATATACAACACCGAAAAAGGACCTAAATTTTATGAAGTAACGGCGGGTGTTCCACAGGGATCCGTCTTGGGACCATTTCTATGGAATATCATGTACGATGGACTACTCAATCTAGAACTACCGGAGGCTTCAAGTATTGTGGGTTTTGCGGATGATGCGGATGTGGTAGTAACTGCAAGGAAGACAAACACACTCGAACTAATGTTGAACGAGACTTTGAGAAGGGCAAGCAGGTGGTTTAAGAACAACGGATTGGAATTAGCGATAAACAAGACCGAAGCGGTGCTCATTACAAGGAAGCGAAAATTCGTACCACCAAATCTGGAAATACACGGAAACAAAATTGCATGGAGTAGATCAGTAAGGTACCTGGGAGTGCAAATCGACGACCGATTAAGGTATACTGAACACATAGCCAAGACCACTGAAAAGGCTCTGACAAAAGCTACATCGATGTCACGATTGATGCCCAACATCGGTGGCCCCAAGGAGATTAAAAGGAGGCTCCTTATCAGCACCGTACACTCAAAATTACTATATGGTGCGGAGATATGGGCTGCTGCTATGGAGTGGACGACGATGAAAAAAAATTGATTGCAGTTCAAAGAATATGTGCGATACGCGTCATCTGCGCATATAGAACAATTTCTGTTGAAGCTGCCCTGGTATTAGCTAGCATTCCGCCGATTGACCTCTTGGTCCGGGAGAGAGAAGAAATATATAGGGAGTGTAGAATGGACAAAAGCAAAACAAGAAAGCTGATAGCAAAAACTGCGGCACGGGAAAAACTAATGGACAGATGGCAGGCAAGATGGGAATCGGACACAGTGGGGCGTTGGACACATAGATTGATACCAAACGTGAGAGAGTGGTGTGAAAGACCACATGGTCAAATGTGCTATGACCTAACACAAGACTTTTCCGGACACGGCGGTTTCATGGCATACCTAGAGAGGTTCAAGAAAAGGGAGAAAGCGAACTGCTTGCTGTGTGGTCACAGGCATGATGACGCATATCATACAATTTTTGAATGCCCAAACAACGAGAATGAAAAAATCCAGCTTGAAGAGTCATTAGGAGTTAGACTGGATGTAGAAGGACTGGTGCCTGCAATGCTGCAAAGCGAGCAAAATTGGTCTCAGGTGAAAACTTACATACGAGGTATTATGGAAAAGAAAAGAGAAGCGGAGAAATTAAATGAAACACAGGACAAGACCAGCCCCTGAACCCCTAATCTCGCTAGAGTACGGGGGACGTAAGGAAACGGCTAGATACGGACACCACCCCGAAGTAATGCGAAAGCGGTCCCAGGGTGGCGATCTGCAGTTCCAGGGGGGCCACTTGTTAGTAGCGTGCTGCCACTACGTCCCCCAAAAAAAAAAAAAAAGACAGACAAGACTAGACAGACAAGGCTAGACAGACAAGACTAGACAGACAAGACTAGACAGACAAGACTAGACAGACAAGACTAGACAGACAAGACTAGACAGACAAGACTAGACAGACAAGACTAGACAGACAAGACTAGACAGACAAGACTAGACAGACAAGACTAGACAGACAAGACTAGACAGACAAGACTAGACAGACAAGACTAGACAGACAAGACTAGACAGACAAGACTAGACAGACAAGACTAGACAGACAAGACTAGACAGACAAGACTAGACAGACAAGACTAGACAGACAAGACTAGACAGACAAGACTAGACAGACAAGACTAGACAGACAAGACTAGACAGACAAGACTAGACAGACAAGACTAGACAGACAAGACTAGACAGACAAGACTAGACAGACAAGACTAGACAGACAAGACTAGACAGACAAGACTAGACAGACAAGACTAGACAGACAAGACTAGACAGACAAGACTAGACAGACAAGACTAGACAGACAAGACTAGACAGACAAGACTAGACAGACAAGACTAGACAGACAAGACTAGACAGACAAGACTAGACAGACAAGACTAGACAGACAAGACTAGACAGACAAGACTAGACAGACAAGACTAGACAGACAAGACTAGACAGACAAGACTAGACAGACAAGACTAGACAGACAAGACTAGACAGACAAGACTAGACAGACAAGACTAGACAGACAAGACTAGACAGACAAGACTAGACAGACAAGACTAGACAGACAAGACTAGACAGACAAGACTAGACAGACAAGACTAGACAGACAAGACTAGACAGACAAGACTAGACAGACAAGACTAGACAGACAAGACTAGACAGACAAGACTAGACAGACAAGACTAGACAGACAAGACTAGACAGACAAGACTAGACAGACAAGACTAGACAGACAAGACTAGACAGACAAGACTAGACAGACAAGACTAGACAGACAAGACTAGACAGACAAGACTAGACAGACAAGACTAGACAGACAAGACTAGACAGACAAGACTAGACAGACAAGACTAGACAGACAAGACTAGACAGACAAGACTAGACAGACAAGACTAGACAGACAAGACTAGACAGACAAGACTAGACAGACAAGACTAGACAGACAAGACTAGACAGACAAGACTAGACAGACAAGACTAGACAGACAAGACTAGACAGACAAGACTAGACAGACAAGACTAGACAGACAAGACTAGACAGACAAGACTAGACAGACAAGACTAGACAGACAAGACTAGACAGACAAGACTAGACAGACAAGACTAGACAGACAAGACTAGACAGACAAGACTAGACAGACAAGACTAGACAGACAAGACTAGACAGACAAGACTAGACAGACAAGACTAGACAGACAAGACTAGACAGACAAGACTAGACAGACAAGACTAGACAGACAAGACTAGACAGACAAGACTAGACAGACAAGACTAGACAGACAAGACTAGACAGACAAGACTAGACAGACAAGACTAGACAGACAAGACTAGACAGACAAGACTAGACAGACAAGACTAGACAGACAAGACTAGACAGACAAGACTAGACAGACAAGACTAGACAGACAAGACTAGACAGACAAGACTAGACAGACAAGACTAGACAGACAAGACTAGACAGACAAGACTAGACAGACAAGACTAGACAGACAAGACTAGACAGACAAGACTAGACAGACAAGACTAGACAGACAAGACTAGACAGACAAGACTAGACAGACAAGACTAGACAGACAAGACTAGACAGACAAGACTAGACAGACAAGACTAGACAGACAAGACTAGACAGACAAGACTAGACAGACAAGACTAGACAGACAAGACTAGACAGACAAGACTAGACAGACAAGACTAGACAGACAAGACTAGACAGACAAGACTAGACAGACAAGACTAGACAGACAAGACTAGACAGACAAGACTAGACAGACAAGACTAGACAGACAAGACTAGACAGACAAGACTAGACAGACAAGACTAGACAGACAAGACTAGACAGACAAGACTAGACAGACAAGACTAGACAGACAAGACTAGACAGACAAGACTAGACAGACAAGACTAGACAGACAAGACTAGACAGACAAGACTAGACAGACAAGACTAGACAGACAAGACTAGACAGACAAGACTAGACAGACAAGACTAGACAGACAAGACTAGACAGACAAGACTAGACAGACAAGACTAGACAGACAAGACTAGACAGACAAGACTAGACAGACAAGACTAGACAGACAAGACTAGACAGACAAGACTAGACAGACAAGACTAGACAGACAAGACTAGACAGACAATACTAGACAGACAAGACTAGACAGACGAGACTATACAGATAAGACTAGTTGAGTTGAGTTGAGTGCTGACACTGAACGAGTGCACCTCGCGAGAGGAATAAAATTTATTAGTGAATGTTAAAATCTATAGTTTAACCGCGTTAGTTTATAAAGAACTTTAATCATGGGTGGGAGGGAGTTAAGATCTAATATCCCTTCCGATAAACATTTTGAAATCTTAGGCACTTTTTTAAAGAGTAGTGAGTTCGAAAATTTCATGTCAGAAATGATAGAAAAGGAGGTTCAACCATTATTATCAGTTATCTCTAACCTAACTAAGAAAGTGGAAGCCCTAACCGAAAAAAACGAGAAGTTATTGCACCTTCAAGTTGCTAATGAGCGGGAAAATCCACAAATTATTAAAAATGGTTCACAAAAACAATGTTCTACGCCGACTGTGGATGATATCGGGGAGTCTTATTAGCCATATAACACCGAAATACTAAACGCTGCCAGGGTAGGTCGTGACAGCTCAAAAAAAGTTAATAAAACTCAAGTGAGAAATAAAACACAGATCAAGGATGCAGCCCAGGCAGAGATAAATAAAGCCACCGAAACATGGGAAATCCAACGTCACCGTTCAAGAGGATCCAGGAAAACTAATACAATTTATGGTACGAACGATGACGCAACTGAAATTAGAGCGGCGGTGCGTTATCAACACCTGCACGGTTACCGTCTTCATCCGCAGCTTACAGAAAAAGAGGTGATCGCATACTTAGAAAAGAAAAACTTTAATTTGTAAACAAAATGTAAAAACAAATAATTTGTAAAAAACTGTTATCGAGGCACTCAGAGGAGTACTCCTCATTTAAGGTCTCGGTACCTTTTGAATATTTTGATAATGTCAAAAATCCAGAAATCTGGCCTCGACACACTTGTGTTAACAATTTTTTATTAAGGCTAGAGAAAATTCCACAGATAGTCTAAAACACAAAATAGTAACACGAAAACTGTCAGATGAAGTAAAAAAATTATCTCAATTAAGACATAATATTAAAGAATATATAATTTTATTTTTAAATTTTCAAAGCGTCAAGGAAAAACTGCTTCATCTTGAGATATTAACAACGGAACATGCCCCATGCTTCTTATGCTTGGCAGAAACCTGGTTGTCCACTGATCTAATCCAACAAATCGCTCTGCCAAACTACAAGATAGTTAGCTCATTTTGTAGAAGTGAGTCAATTGGAGGAGGTGTAGCTATTTGGGCCAAGGCATCTTGCCTTAATAGCTGCCAAAGGATTGACATTGCAAACAAGTCGATTGAAAAAGTTTTTGAAGTATGTGGAGCCTCCTGGAAATCAGGAAATAAGAGTAAGGCAATAATAACTATATATAGACCACCTGCGGGTTGTCCTACCCTATTCCTATTAAAACTTGAAGAAATCCTAGATCTATTATATCAGAAATATGAAGATATCCTTATTGTAGGTGACTTCAATATACATTTTGAATACGAATCTGTAGTAAAAGAAAACCTAATAAACCTACTTCAAGCGTATGGGCTGGAATACAAAATTAAAGTGCCAACCAGAGTTACTAAATCATCTTCGAGTACTATTGACAATTTACTGACGAAGCTAAAGTTTACAGCTCCGATTACTGTTGAGGATTGCACATTTTGAACACATTTTGAATTCAAACAAAAACAATTGTACCGCTACGCAAGAAACTTCTGCTCAGAAAATAAAGCCAATCTACAAAAAGCCCTACAAAAAGAATCATGGACAAATATATACAATGTAGCTGACTGTGATGATAAAGCAACTGCCTTTATACAAATGATGCAGTGTTATATAAACAAATTTTGTCCAATTATGAAAATCAAAATCAAAACCAAATCTTGGATAACAACAAAAGTTAAACGGTCTAGTAAACAGCTAAAAGACCTGTATGTTCTCCAAAAGTAACATCCTGCATTAAAAGATATATACATCGCACAGAAAAAAATGCATCAGCGTCTACTACTTACAACTAGAAGAAATTTCTATAAGAATAAAATAGAGAAATCATCAAATAAACAAAAAACTCTATGGCAAACGATTAACGAATTGGATAATAAGGTAAGATCTATGCAACATATTTTCATAAAAGATCAAGATAATCTAATAAAAGATCCTGACTCAGTTGCATCGCTGCTGAACGAACATTTTATTACCGCGCCTGAATTGATAGTCAAAGACATTCCCTCAGTTGATCCAATTGATGAACACATAATGTTTAACGACAAATCTATATATATATATATATATATATATATATATATATATATATATATATATAGAAGAATTTAGCACTTCAGAAATGTCTGTTATTTTTAAAAAACATAAAAATAAATCTAGTTGCGGTCCGGATTCTATATCAAGTAGTTTTCTCAAGGAACTGCACAATGAAGTTATTGAGCCTATTACTGATATTATTAACTGCTCATTTTCTACAGAAAAAATGCCAGACATTTTAAAAATGTCAACAGTTATTCCCATTTTTAAAAAAGAAGATCGTACTGATAGAAATAATTATAGACCAATTTCGTTAGTTTCATGTCTGTCGAAAATTTTAGAATATTGCATGGAATACAGAATAATGCCATTTATTTTCAAATGCTATTTAATTCCACAGCAGCAACATGGATTCTGTAAAGATAAATCAACGACTACTGCTTTAACCGAGTTCTACGAAAATATTATAAATGAGGTTGATGATGGAAAGTGTCCTGTCGGTATTTTCTGTGACCTTAGCAAGGCATTTGATTGTGTTGATCACGACAAATTACTAGAAAAGTTATATTCATATGGTATTAGAGGAAAGGCAGGTCGCTGGTTCCAGTCTTATCTCAGCAATAGACAACAATATGTCAAAGTTGATAATGCAGGAATAACAGGTTTATCAAAACCTAAACATATAAAAATTGGTGTTCCGCAAGGAAGCATTCTAGCACCCATATTATTTTCTTTATATACGGGTGATCTGGTTCAACACATCGGTGGTAATCATTGTACTTTGTATGCTGACGACACTACCATCGTAATCTCGAAGGCTTCTCAACAAGAAACTAAACTTGAAGCAAATAAAACACTAAAACAGCTACATAACTGGTTTTGCGCAAATAACCTACATCTAAATTTGGCAAAGACCAGCTATATGGTTTTCCAATGTCACCGAAGGAAACCTACCGATGATCTCCCACTACAAATTGGTAACGTTCGATTAAAGAGAACCAAGGTGGTAAAGTTTCTAAACGTCCACTTAGAGGATCACCTGACGTGGAAAATAATGACGGATAGTATCATCAGAAAATTAAACAGCAAGGCTTACCTAATTAGAAAAGTGCGTCAAACGGTGGGCGAAGAGGCCCTTCTGTCTGTATACCATGCCGAAATCCAGTCGTTTTTAACCTATGGCATATTACTATGGGGAGCTTCTTCACTTATACAAAAGGTTTTCCTGTCGCAAAAGCGAGTCATTAGAGCTTTAGCTAATATCAAAGTATTCACATCATGTAGACCATTTTTTTAAAAACTAAATATTTTAACAGTAACCTCCATATACATATGGGAACTGGCGTGACACATATTTATAAACAAAAATAAACTTTTCACCGCAGAGGAACGACATAAACACAATACGAGATATTGTCATAATCTCAGATCAATAAGAAGCAACTTAACTATATGCAATAGTGCACCAAACAGATTGGGTATACAAATTTTCAATTGTATACTAACTACAATCCGAGAAGAAAAGACTTATAAAGTGTTCAGAAGAAAACTTAAAATATATTTAATTGGAAAGTGTTTCTATACTTTAAAAGACTTTTATTCAGATTCATAATTTCTGTATATTTGCAAATATATATGTATATATGTGTGTGTATTTGTTTGTCTATAGGAGGATCTATATATGTACTAAGTTTCAATTTGTATTATTATTTTTTTTAATTCAGTATTCACTTTATTTGCTATATTTCTGTGACGTGTCCTATATGTAAATTACTTATTTCTGGGGATAAATAAATGTATTTGATTTGATTTGACTAGACAGATAAGATTAGACCGGCAATACTAGACACACAAGACTAGACATAGAAGACAGACAAGACTAAACAGACTAGACTGGGCAGAGAACACTAGACAGACCACACTGGATAGACTAGACAAATAAGACAAGCAATATTGGATGTAATAATTAGTAAATAGCCTAATTTGTATATTTAAGTATTTCAGTCTTTGTAAGTAAATTGCTTACTCGATACGCCTGTGTAAATATAACATCAATTAGTACTTGTGACGTAGTTACAGTTGTCAATTGTTTTGAACTACATAGTTTTATCTAGAATCTATAATTGAGGTTTAGCGATTTTGATTTATAGTCTAGACTGCCTAGTATTTTCTGCCTAGATTTCTCTATCTAATCTTATCTATAATGCCTGTTTAGTCTTGACAGTTCACTTTTGTTGGTCGACTCTGGTCTATATAATCTTGTCTGTTTTGTCTTATCTGTCTAATACTTTCTGTCTAATATTATGTGTTTAGTTTGATGCGTCTAGTTTTGTTTGTCTAGTCTTATCTGTTAAGTCTTGTCTGTCTAGTCTTGCCTGTCTAGTGTTTTCTGTCTGGTCTAGTTTGTATAGTCTTATCTCTCTAGTCTTGTCCTTGTAGTTTGAGATGTCTGATCTTGTATGTGTAATCTTCTATTGTTTAGTCTTATACTGGTTTTTTATTATCATGAATTGCCCGTCTAGTCTAATTATTAGAACGCATGTGAAACCTGTTCATAGCATAAGTCATAAACTGAAGTTAAATATTTCGAGAGTTGTGTAAATAAATTAAAACTTTTATAAGCAGCTGGAGTTATGTAACACACTAGAGGAATTTTCCACGTTTACGATTGCGTAACCGATTTTCCATAAAACGGTAAACCTTTAAAACTATGATAAGAATGGAAAAGTTTTTAAACTAGTTTTACGCATTTGTCTATGGTGAGGAAGTTAATTCTTGCCGGTCATTCTCTACATATAAAACTGATTAGATAAACGATAAGACGGGAATTAATTATAAAATTTCATACGAATGCAAGCGGAAATCCAATATATAGTTTTTTTAATTCGTTTTGTTAACTAAGCGCAACTTAGAATGGAAATAAATGAATAATAAATGAATGCAAATTTATTTGGGGTTTTACTTGTAAAACCGTGTGTTTTTCGAAACAAATAGTTTTTTTTAATTGAAATTTAAGTAAATAAATCAGTGCAAATGGTATTGGGTTTAACCAACCTTGTGTTTTGTCCTCGAGTTTTAATTTACTCCAGTGTGTAACTTATTTGTTGGTAAACAAGGCGAAGGCACCTAACCTACTCCGAACGTGACTATAGCCTGAACCGCACCAATAGACAGGAGGCCTGCGACTCACTATCTCTCTTGCCACCACTATTATTTGTTCCCCCCCATTCCCAACCAAAACGCGCTCCGACAACGCACCGACAATTGATTTTCTAGTTGGACTCATACCACAAAATCCAAATTTCGGCACTAATTGCGCCATTTTCCACCCTAAATCTTCAGAATAATTGGACTTTGTGTATGAAAATTTGGTGGAACAACGGTTTGGGAAAGTGTCGGTGTTGTTGCGCACGCGAGAGTTTTTTGCGGTGTTTTTTGCGGCACGTCGGACGGTGCGCAATGCGTGCGCGTTTCCTCGTACGATTTCGCTGGAAATTTATTGGCGTTTTCGGCGCTGCGTACTCCCTCGCAATCGTACGATTCCATTCAAAGTTCGTACTGTAATCTGTAGGTCGGCAACCTCTACCACAAGTTGCATAAATGAATATTTGGAAAGAAACAATGCACTGTTCGAAAAAGTGTAGCACATTGGACAACTCTTATTTTTAATTATATATATCGCAGGGAAATGACAAAAATAGGGATTTAATCAAATCCCTAAGGGAGATGATTCACGGAAGATGTTAATACAAAAATTCCCTACCCACCTCCCTACCCATCACCCCTGAAATCAGGGGTGATTTCCCTAAATAAAGTAACTCATTTGATCAAATTCCTGAACTGAAAGATGAAATAATGAGTCGTGTGAAGTTGGCCCCCGAAATTTTGAAAAATTTAAATTTTTTTAGAGTTCTGGCAAGATTTCGAATAGTTCTAGAGTTCTTGCTTGAAAATTGCAATAGTTCCGGGGAATTTCGGGCAGAAATCGAGAAAAACAAATTGGGGGCCAACTTCACGCAGCCCCCTATTTTTCAGGAAAAAGAGTTCTGATGTAATATTCCAGTTCTTTATATAGAGTTCTAGAGTTCTCAATCGATAATGAATATAGTTCTACTTTTTTTTTTCAAAATTTTTTAATTTTTGAAAAATTAAAAAAAATATCTGATAACGGTTTTCGATTGTACTAAGGCAGATAAACAAAAAATGCTTATCAGACATTTTTGTAAAATCAATATTTATAAATTTATTTATAAAAAACTTTCGACGAAGATAAAAAATAAAAAAATACAAAATATAAAGAGTTCTGATAAGAGTTCTGAGTAGCCCCCGGAGAGTTCTGAACAAATAACTAATACAATTTCTTTGTCAAACCAATATTAAAGAAGTTATAAGCAAAAACGAGGTGCTAAATTTTTGAAAATTACAGAATTTAAAAAAAAAAAAAAATCCGTAAGTTCTGTTAAGAGTTCTGGGTAGCCCCTCGAGAGTTCTGAACAAATCTCTTTTATAATTACCACGTCCGACCAATATTAAAGAAGTTATAAACAAAATATAGTTTTTTTAACATTAAAAAATAAAAATTCATGAGTTTCGATAAGAGTTCTGAGTAGCACCCGGAGAGTTCTGAACAAATAACCAATACAATTTCTTTGTCAAACCAATATTAAAGAAGTTATAAGTAGAGATCGGATTTTAGGCAAAACACCTATCGTCAGTTTTTCAGGCACCGACTTTCTAATAATACACAAATTTGTTTTAGTAAATTCTGAATCAATAGAGCCCTATTTGATTTTGCCTTTTTTTGTACTATTTTTTTTATCACCTATTTTACCAGGTATTTTGCCTATTTTCGTTTATTTTTACCTATATTTGCCTATTTCTGTGTCTATTTTGTATTCTAGGCATTTTCTTATGCAATTTAGGTCTATTTATCGTAAATTAGATTTGTGACCAGTCTTTGAGAAGCCATCCCACCTTCACCAGACAAAATTGTTTTTTTTTGCTTTTAGCGGTGTCACAGACCGATTTGTTTGATCATCCCCTTTCTTTTATTAAAATACCGCGAAACTTACGCAACCAACTATTCCCTTCACTCTTTAATTTTCTCAGGCAATCCTTGAAAACCTAGCCCTTCTACAGATCGTGAATAACTAACGTAATATTTCAAATTTCCCTTCTCACTGTAGTCATTGCCTTTATATCAGTTGTTTCTGCTTTGTGTTGTAGTTGAGCAAAAGTGAATTTAAACGTTTTTTTTTATCAAAATGCCAAAACAAAAGACACCTTAATAGAAAAGTAAAAGAATGGATATCAGGTATATCCGAACTGAAATTGGATGGGGACGGTGTATTTTGCAGCGCCTGCAGTAAAATAGTAAGTTCTACAATTTTTCACTATTAAACACAAACTGAAACATTACTGATGTTAAATGTATAATTGTAGGTGGTATTTAAAAAGTATTTAGGTGTAGGTGTAGTAGGTGGTTTTTAAATAATTTTTTACCTAAAATTGCATCTAATGGGTGATATGACACATTGTGCGGGCGGGCGATATGACGCGCGTCATAATTCATATTGTAATAGTAACTTGTTACTTTCTTTTTATATAGATGCCTAGCTACAAGTCTAAAAACCTAAGGGGCTGCTGGACTGAAAATAAACTTCATGCCGCTTTTAAAGATGTAACAGACGGCTCTTCAGTGAGTGGGGCAGCTAAAAAGCACGGAATACCGGAAAAAAAACCCTACGATTCCGACTAAAAATAAAGAACAGCAGTAAAGGCAAGCTCGGGCAACCTCCTTCCCATGGCCTGGACGCAGAACAAAAATTAGTGGTTCATATCAAGAGACTGCAGGATGCCGGATACGCGCCAACAAGAGATTCACTTTGCCGAATGGCTTTCAACTTAGCTAAGAAAATGGGTCGGGTTTCCAGCGAACGTTTCAACGTAGAGAAGCGCAAGGCAGGAAGGGCATGGCTTGAAGCATTTTTCAAACGAAGACCATCATTGGCAATTCGAGAAGCCAAAGGAGTGTCTATGGCCTGCGCGGATGGTATGATAAAGGAAGAAGTGAATGATTATTTCACTTTCTTTAAAAAGACGTTAGACACATTGAACCTCTTAAACAAACCCTCAAATATTTACAATGTAGATGAGTCAGGTCTGCAGCTAAACAACCCTCCGCAAAAAGTCATTGCGGCCAAAGGCAGCAAGGCAGTTCAAGTTCGTCAATCAAAGGAACAAGGAGAAACAGTGACAGTTGTTGCCTGTTGTAATGCAGAGGGAAGTTTTTTACCGCCCTACGTAGTTTTCAAAGGCGTTTACAAGCAGCAAGTCTGGCTTGATAATATGCCTAACGGCCCTGAAGTGGTAATGAGTGGAAACTCAGCCTACATAAATGAAGAATTAGCTGGAAAACCATTTCATCCCAAGGAAAACAGCTGGTCCATGTTTATTACTGCTTGATGGTCACGGATCACATACTAACTCGCCTGACAAATTAGAGATAGCGCTGGAAAATGATGTCCACTTTTTTGCCATCCCAGTCACACAACACATTACTTACAGCCTCTAGACCGATCGTTTTTCAAACCATTGAAGGCCTATTACCGAAATGTAGGTATAGAATGGGGAAATGCAAAACCTGGAAGGAAGATAGAGCGCGGGCACTTTGGCCAACTTCTACAAAAAGCATGGTCCCAAGCTGCAACAATGTCTACGGGTCCGGCAGTCTTTCGGGCCTGCGGTGTGTTCCCGTTCGCCCCCTCCTCCATTCCCGATTATGCCCACCTACAAGGAGCCCCGGAGTCCACCTCTAAGAACAATGATGACGAAAGTGGTAGCTCAGGCTTGGATCCTCAACCCAGCACCTCCGGTTTCAGCACACCCAAGAAAAAACTCATTGAGCCCCACACCAATGAAATCACAGAAGCGAGTCCAACAAAACTCCTAGAAATCGTGTCACCAGTGCCAAAAAGTGATGCTCCCGCCGTGGCGAAAAACAAACAGCATGCTCAACTTTTGACAACGCCTGAAAATATAGCAGCTAAAAATGCCAAACGAGCAATGAAAATTGCAAAGCAGGAGAAGACATTCTAGCTTCGAAAACGGGCAAAAAGAAGATCCTAATGGAGGAATTGCCATCATCATCTGAGGGCGAGTGGGATGAAAAATCATCTCCGAGATTGAAACAGTAGAACAGGAGCCTATTCCAAAAATTTCATAAGTATGTCGGCAATGTTTTCCCCGGCTTAACAGTGAAAGTGTTAGATGACGGCCTGGAGGTAAAGGCCGAGAAACAAAACGGGAATTTGTAGAAGGGGCCTGTGCGTGACGGGTGAATATACATTTTAATGAGTGGTCAGCGGTTTTGGGGAAACTTGAACCCCCCAAACAATTTAGTAAGACCAGGGAAATATTCATAGTCCCAGACTTATGTAAATATGTTATTTAAGTTAGGTACTCTTTAAGACTTAACACTTACTGAATTAAATGTTCAAACATTGGGTCATTGGTCATATTCTTTTTAGGTACGCCCACCTTTCATTGTTTTTTTATGAGTTTCAACTTTCTTTTATTTCGGTTTACATGTAATTTCTCATAAGCCATATACCCCACACCGGCTGCGTCATATTAACCCCCTGTCGGGGATAAAGGGCAAAAGTTCACTTTTTATATTTTTATAAATTTTAGTAGTTCTTATTTTAAGATTAAAGCTGCAATTTATGCTATGATTACCTAATAGTCCTAGGTACCACTAACACCAATCATCACGTCATAATAGGTTGAGATTCGGCAAAAACCCGAATTGTGCGTCATATTCCCCGCGTATACCTTAATACAAGATTTTGATTCTGATGCGGCTAGGGCTAGAAAAGATGCAAAAATGTACTTTGCGAAACCGAACATCAAAAACGATTTAATTTATATCAAGAGTAATTTCAAAATTCTTGTTGATGGTATAAAGATACTTGAAACAAATACATCACCTTTGGTGGAAACAATTGGCATTATCAATAATGTAACGGAGTCCCTGATGTCAACCCCAGGACAAGTGGGTCGAAAAGCATACGAAAAATTGACAAAAGTAATAAATAAAAATACTGGATTTGCTCTTCTGAATAATATTTCAAAATTATTGGCTGGCGAAAATGCTGAAATGCCAGAAAAATTGACCATATCACACATCGCAAATTATAAATTTGCACCACTAACATCGTGCAATGTGGAGAGGTCATTTTCCATCTACAAGACCATATTATCTGACCGTCGTCAACGGCTGACGGAAGATAATTTAGAAAAACTGATAGTGTGTTACACAGATAAAAATTAATGAAAATTAAAATTTATAATGTTTTCAGGTTCTGGTTCCATTTTTTTTTAATCTAGGTCAGTTCTTGGGTATTTGAAACAATGGTTAATACTCTTAGTCTTTTTTCCGACGTTTCGTCCTTTATTTCGGACTTCTTCAAGGAAGCTACAATATTACATATTCACAATAAATAACTTATTTAAATGTCACCGTCATAAAATTCAAAATTTAATAATTTGAATTTTATGACGGTGAATTTAATTTTATAGAAATAATTCGGTAAGAGAAAGATTCTTTGAAGAAGCTTCTTTGGAGAAGTCCGAAAATAATGGAGGAAACCTTGTAAAAAAGACTAAGAGTATTAATGATTGTTCCAAATACCCAAGAACTGACCTAGATTCCAACAAAAATTAAAATTTATAAATACAATTTTGAGTAAGTAAATGGCCTTTTTAGCGACCTAAAACTGTAAATTTATAGCCTTTTTTCATTAATTTATTTGCCTTTTTGCCTACCTTTTCTGATAGTTTTTGCGACCTTAAAGTCCGACCTCTAGTTATAAGCAAAAGCGAGGCGCTAATTTTTTGAAAATTTCAGAATTCGAAATTTTTTAAAAGAAGTTATAAAAGAGATTTGTTCAGAACTCTCGAGGGGCAACCCAGAACTTTTAACAGAACTCATGGAAAAAACAAATTTTGAAAAAAAAAATTGAAAATTCTGAAATTTAAAAAAAATTAGCGCCTCGCTTTTGCTTATAACTACTTTAATATTGGTTTGACACAGCAATTGTATAGGTTATTTGTTCAGAACTCTCCGGGGGCTACTCAGAACTCATATCAAAACTCATGAAACATTTTTTTTTGGAATTATGTAATTTTTTTAAATTTTGCGCCTCGTTTTTGCTTATAACTTCTTTAATATTGGTCGGGCGTGGTAATTATAAAAGAGATTTGTTCAGAACTCTCGAGGGGCTACCCAGAACTCTGAACAGAACTCATAGAAAAAAAATTGTTTCGAAGTCTGTAATTTTCAAAAAATTTGCGCTTCGTTTTTGCTTATAACTTCTTTAATATTGGTCGGACATGAAGATTATAAAAGAGATTTGTTCAGAACTCTCGAGGGGCTACCTAGGACTCTTAACAGAAGTCAAGGTTTTTTATTTTTGGAATTTTGTAGTTTTCAAAAATTTTGCGCCTCGTTTTTGCTTATAACTTCTTTAATATTGGTTTGACAAAGAAATTGTATTGGTTATTTGTTTAGAACTCTTCGGGGGCTACTCAGAACTGTTATCAGAACTCTTGTATTTTTTTTTTATCTTCGTCGAAAGTTTTTTATAAATAAATTTATAAATATTGATTTTACAAAAATGTCTAATAAGCATTTTTTGTTTATCTGCCTTAGTACAATCGAAAACCGTTATCAGATTTTTTTTTAATTTTTCAAAAATTACAAAATTTTGAAAAAAAAAAAAAAGTAGAACTATATGCATTATCGATTGAGAACTCTAGAACTCTATATAAAGAACTGGAATATTACATCAGAACTCTTTTTCCTGAAAAAGAGGGGCTGCGTGAAGTTGGCCCCCAAATTGTTTTTCTCGATTTCTGCCCGAAATTTTCCGGAACTATTGCAATTTTCAAGTAAGTACTCTAGAACTATTCGAAATCTTGCCAGAACTCTAAAAAAATTTTAATTTTTCTAAAATTTGGGGGCCAACTTCACACGACTGAAATAATGTTGTTGATATATTAAAAGTATATGGGCTAAACCACCCAATTTTTGGCACTTTAAGAGTGAGCTTCGTGTCAGTCTGAAATTAAATTACCATAAAATTTCATTTACAAGAGCTAGTAGACAAAACATGTGCCAGTATCGATAATATTTGTTTTTATAACCGTTTTTATGTGATTGAATAGTATTGAATAAACATTTTATACTTAACCCTTGACTACCTAGCATACAAAAATATTCGCGGTTTTATATACGACAGGATCTGTGAGACGTATGGCAGGTGGTTAAAGGTTAAATCCAAAAGAGTACAGAAAATCCCATTATTGGCATGGAAATTTTCAATATTGTCATCTACTCGTCTAATTATTGGCATGTAGTTAAAGTAGGAGATAGGTACCTACCAATCATTAAAAATAAAAGAAATATTTATCTATACCTAGGGTATAATTAAAACACTGTTTTAGTAGGTAAATATCTGCTTTTAGGTAGGTATTAAAGTATTTAAAGTTTTAATAAAAGGATTTAAAAAAATCAATTTTTATAATATAAACAGTTTCTCTTATTCTACTCGGTTTGGCAGTCTCACTTTATCAGTACTTAAATGTCTAATAAGAATTGTAAGAATAGAAACCTAATGTAGAATAGTTATGCTAAAGTAGTCTCGGTTTGGAACGATAAAGCCATTGTTAAGTTCCAAAGCAATTTGGAAAGAATAACTCCGGGAGTCGGTAGTTTGCAGCATTTAATAGAAGTGGTTCGAGAGGCCATGGTTCGGGTCAAGATCAAATGTGGAGGGGCTTAAGAAACATATATGTTTGACGATGAAGTCAAGGAGGTCTGGGTTTGAGGACTTAAGAGGTGTGTGAGGAAGAAGTTCAAAAGGTGCAAGGAGGGCCAAGACTCGATGAAGGAATACAATAGGTACCGTAAGCAGCTGAAGGAGCTGGAACTCCAAAAGAAGAAGGAGAGGGAAGCCGCGCAGTTCGAGAAGTTAAAGTAGATCCACAATGAAGGGGATATTTGGAAAATGCAGACGAAAACAAGGGTGTTGTGACAAGCCGCTGGACCTGTGGAGAACCTACTTTAAAGAACTGCTAGCCAGTGGTGTGCCCGAACAGTTCGGCAACGATACAGGAGGGGTTAATGGGGCAGTAATTGGCAGTGATGAATTTACGTGGGAAGAATTTACAAGTGTTGTGGATAGGCTTCCGAAAAAAAAGCAGTGGGCTTGGACAGTATCCCGAATGAAGCGTGGAAGCATGCGCCGATACTCATCCAACAAGAGCTTTTCAAAGAGCTAAACAAGATGTACAGAGGTTGTAAAAGGGTGCCGGAGAGCTGGAAGGAAGGCTTAATTGTACCAATATATAAAAGTGGAGATAGGGAAGACTTAGCTAACTACCGAGGAATAACGGTTATGGACTCGTCTTATAAAATCTATGCAAAGCTGTTGGAGCAAAAGCTTTTATGTGAGGAGGAAGATAAAGGCCTAATCCCAGATGTGCAAGCTGGATTTAGAAAACATTATAGTACGGTAGAGCATTTGGTGACGTTGAAACATATTGTGGAGAAGGAATTGGTTAAGAAACAAGGAAAGCTTTACGCTCTGTTTATAGATTTGAAGGCAGCTTACGACACGGTGGGGAGGGAGAGAATGTGGTAATGTCTGAGAATAAAAGGTATAGGCAGTTAATCGAGAGAATCAGGGATTTATATCAGCATACCTGTTGCAGAGTGAAAGTAGGAGCGGAAGTTTCAGAAAGTTTTGAGGTTAGAATGGGGCTAAGGCAGGGTTGTCCGTTCAGTCCAATATTATTTAACCTGTACACGGCTGATTTAGAGAGTGTACTGAGCAAAGGTCAAGCTGGAGGGGTAGTAATTGGTAATAGGAAAGTTTGGAGTTTGGCTTACGCGGACGACGTTGTGATCTTAGCTAGTACGAAAGGAGAAATGTCAGAGATGATCGATCGGGTGAAAAGATTTTTTGAAAAGAGGAAACTGGTAGTGAATGTGAAAAAGACTAAATGGATGGTGTTTCGAAAGAGAGCGGGTAATAGGAGTGAATCGTTTAAGTGGGGAAGCAGCATAATTGAGCAAGTTAGCAGCTTCAAATACCTTTGGTTTATGTTTGGGCAGGATGGGTCCGCTAAAGACCATGTGAAATGTATTTGTAAAAAGGCGTGGTTGGCTGCAAACGGGCTATGGAATGTATGGAAGGAGTGTTTGAACAATAACTTTGCAGCGAAAATGGTAGTGTGGAAGGCATGTGTGAGAAGTTACTTTTGTATGGAGCGGAAGTGTGGGGAGTGAGAGAGGAGGAGAGAATTGAGAGTGCAGCTGCAGTTTCTAAAAATGGCCCTCAAACTAGACAGGTCCACGCCGACATACATTGTGCTGCAAGAAACAAATATGGTGAAAGTGTTTTCGCAAGCAGCTAGGAGGGTCGTCAAGTTTGAAAGGAAAGTGTATGGAATGGGCAATGAACGAATTGTAAAAGAAGTACTGAGAGTTGTAAGAATGGAAGGTTTGGGTATTCATAAGGTGACTAAATGGGGGAGCGAAAGGAAGAAGTTATATGAAAGCTGCGGGTGGGGATACGGGGAAATTGCGAGAATGTTTGTGAGTGGAAGGAAGGTGGAAGAACTGGTATATAAAAGGTTAACCGAGGTGGAGCTGCAGAGTCGTCAGAGAATGATCGAGGGGAGTAATTTTCTACCTGAATATGTGAGCGTGCAAGTGTTCCAAAGGCTCCCGTTGTACCTTACAAGAGATAGACTTCCTCAAACATTGATAGCACGGCACAGATGCGGGTCTGAGGAAAAGGGCAGGAGATACTGGATGGGCTCCCGTTTTAAACGATGTGAGATATGTGGCGAGCTAGTGACGTGTGGTCGCATTGGGCTCAAAGCTGTGCAGGATGTCAGTGGAGCAGAGAGGAGAGTGTGGTAGTAGAAGACTGGGGCTCGTGTATGAGGGAGGACGGAGCGGGATGGCCCTTGATGAAAAGAGTGGTGGAGTTAAAAAAGAATAAAACTTTAGTTCTTTTACCATCTGGGGATTTTATTATTATTATTATTTGAGAGGAAATGTTGTTTTTGAGAGGATTATTTTTTTTTCTTTTTGTTTGTTTTTTTCTAGTTATTTATTATTTTTTGTTCTGTCTTAGGTTGGAGCGTGTGTGTAATTATTTGGTTAACATAGATGGTAGCACTGTTATATGTAAAACTGTAGTTGTTTATGCCAATAAAAGGAATCTAATCTACTTAAATGTCTATCCTTGAGATCTTATAACTTTAGTACTTGCCTACCAACAAAATATGAATCAGTCTGAATAAGAAAATCCTTTTCGTTCATCATTCTCGAAGTTTCCGATATTCTCGAAGTTTCACTTTCGAGCTTATTCTTCATATTCTTCCCCAAGTATTTCCAGTAGTCTATAGTTGTTGAGTCTCATGGAAAAAGACCGGTGGAAAAAGCCCGGAAACCATTAATAATTGTATCTGGTTTTACGCATTTATCAATAGTTTTTTGCAACAGTTGCATAAAATCAACTTTTGTAAGAGCTCATTATGGATTGTCACGCCGCCACTCTAGGACCGTCTTTTGCCAACCACCTTTTAGTTGTCTAAAAGCAATCGAGTGCAATAAACGAGTGGAACAAAGCTCACTGACGGCAAAGGTGAGGTGGTTTTTTTGTCCATCTACAAATAAAATTACTGGGAATGGTACTTGATTTCGCACGAGATGCGGATGTAGATTGCGGAAGAACACTTTTTCTGTATACCTATTGAGAGAAAATTTCTGTTTTCATCCAGCCATTGTCACTGAGACCTATACCCCAATCTGATGGTACCTTTAATGCAATTTTACTTAGCACGAGCCTGTACGGGAATATCACCGTATAAATATCAACGTTAATCATATGTGATTTCGCCATTGGCAGCAAAAGTGTCATTGGCAACACCACTGTTAGTGAACTTTCTGCTGGGGCGTGGTCGATTTCGTAAACATTCTTTGCACCCTTTTGAGCCAAGAACACGCTTGTCTTCGGGCATGGCCGAAATTGGTTTCGCCACCATTCAAGTGATACCATCCAAGTGAACCATTCAACTCTTTTCGGGTCTGATAGAATTCCAAACTAACCATGATCTTTCAGGTATTTTTGCTTGAAATTGCTTGAAACCATCCTTTTATATCATTTTCTGGTACCGCAGCACTTACCGCTGTTGCTGCTTCAGGAGTTCTCATAACAATATCCGGGTGTCGCTTCAAGAAGAGTTTAAACCATTTATCTCCGGGAATGTTGTCTTTGAACGGGTTAGATCGGCCGCCTTTTTTTATAAATTCTGATACGCTATTCGAAACATCTTCTTTGCGTTTAGGAAAACTCTTTGCATGGCTAACATTTAACCAATTCTTTAATTTAATGTTTTCGTCTGCGTTAAGTACTAAACTTGGAGCAGGCTGAGGTTTATGATCTGGTTTCCAAATCCGAAATTGTAACGTAGCTAGAGGAACCAAATATTGTTTCGCCGCTTTCTTTTTGGCCATGCCATTTTTAATCGCGTCTAAAGCCTTGTTGACTTCTTTTTATCGATTTCCTTTTCATTTCCTTTCTTCATTGTTTACGACGTATTCTAAATTAATAAAAAACCCATTATTAGCACTCAATATTCTATTATGGGCACTACTGCCAGGGGCGCGTTTACATTACTTGTGGCCCTAGGCGCAAGGTCACTGTGTATCTACGGAGATTCAATTCTCCATATGCAAGATTATAGTAAAACCACATGAAAAAATAAAAAATTACAGTTAGGTACGTAATAGTAATTTATGATACGTGTATCGTACAACGTTTTACCTACAATATAAATTAATAATTTACTTACATTTAAAAAAAAGTAATAATTTGATAAATGTCAAGCATGGCTTTTAACCCGCCACTTGTGACGTGAATTTCACTTACATCTTTGGTGACGCCGGTCCTACGCACCGGGTTTCTCAACTTAAAATTTTCCTAATAAGCAATACCCTATACTACCCTTTTACTAGGTCAACTATTAAAAAGACATACTTTTTAGAAATAAAACAGATACATCTTAAAAAACATAACGTTTATATCTTTACACTTATGCACTTAGAACTCCTTCCAACAAATAAATATACAAAATATTCCCTCAAAAATTAGTCTTTTTCAAGGGTCATGCAGCTACTGCACGTTGGCAATACATGCTGTAGACATAAATATTTCTTGCAATGTAAGCAAGTATATCTTGTTTTTTTTGTTTTTCTACCACCACACACATAACACCGACCATTTCTAGAAGGACCGGTTATCCCAGGTCCCTCATCAAACTTCAAAATTTCCGCAAGTCTTTGTCTAATCAATCGAGGCAAGTCAACTGAACCCGTCGTTATTTGATATAAGGTTCTATTAGTTCATAGCCAAATTCTCAATAAAGTGACGGCGTTGAAGTTTTGAGTTTGAATTATTAGACCGCACGTATCACCTGACTGTTTATAGTACTGACATTGAGCATGACGTACAAGATAACCATATGCCAACACCTTGTTGCTCGGGCACAATTGTAATTCGCGCACAAACGATGTCGATGTCGTCGAGACATCGACCCCGCTCTTGGTATCATTGTAGCTCAAAATTGTATCAAGTTTTTGGGTTTTGACTTTGATTGTACCATCACTATGCACAGTGCTTATTAATAGAACATCTGTTTTGCTTTTGGGGCATGTGAAACTAAAACCAATGTTGTCG
The DNA here is from genome assembly GCA_944588485.1 of Phosphuga atrata. Classification (NCBI taxonomy): domain Eukaryota; kingdom Metazoa; phylum Arthropoda; class Insecta; order Coleoptera; family Silphidae; genus Phosphuga; species Phosphuga atrata. Next base: position 47,669,910 of record OX155904.1, read on the forward strand.
CGAAAATCAAACATAAGGTCAGGAGGTATTTCATTCTTGTTCTTCCTGGTTATTGCAACTGTTAGACCATTTCTGTAGAAATGCGTCAATTGAAACAAGTGAAACAATTGAACTTGCAACTAGTATTGTAAACTGACATAAGCTTTGAACAACAGCTGGGCCAGAATTGTCAAGATTGTATTGACCTTCATTTGGCTGTTTTCCAGGATACATTTCCATACTAAATGAGTAAAACAATTTATCATCACAGGTAGCTTGAATCTTGATACCATAAGGATTTGGTTTATTCGGAATGTATTGTATAAATGCACATCTTCCACAAAAGCCTTACAATTTTCCGTCAACTGTCAGAAAAGCAGATAAGGTCTAATTATCCTTGCAATTTTGGACAAATCTCTCAAATATTTCTCTTACATGGCAAATTTTGTCACGTGCTTTTCCTTGTTGCCTCGTCGTGACATCATCAAATCTGAAAACTCGTAGCAGAATGTTGAAAGCCAAAAAAATTCTACCTAACCACCATCCGTTCGAAGCAACTTAGACTCCGGCTAATAAAATCAAACATCTAAAGCATTGCATCTCATTGACATTAGTCTATCGGGCATACGTTTACGGCTATATACTTGACAGATAAAAAAATATTTTTAATTATAACTATTTTTATTCAATTGGGAATCGTTTGGGAAGATTTGGGAATATAATTTTATTATTTAAGACTTATTAGTTATCATGTAATTAATTAATCTTTTTTAGACGTATAGTTAGCAGGTCTGAAATTAAATCAACATTATTTTTACGTTATTTGATAGTAATTTATTTGGGAATCACGTTAAACGCGGATTTAGCATTTGGGACAGTGTAATTAATTAATTCAACCAATTTTTTGGTTAGTTATTTTAGTCAACAGAACATCTGGCAACAGACGTAATTGACTGGCGGCAAAATTCAAACGTTGCTCCTTTTAAAATAATTAAATATATTTCTATTAATGCTATTTATGGGTATATTGTATAGCTATGTAATTAACGTTAGGTATTCATCAATTTAATTTTTGTTTTATTTATGCAGAGTAAAAATTTGATTTTTTTTAAGCTGCAATAATATCAGAGACAAATATCAGCTATAAAAATTTGCTTTGTCTCCAGTTTGTCTCTTAGTTATAATTGTTTTATAATCTGTTACTGCTTATAAATAAGTTAAATATTTTCATAGATTAAATTTGAATTTTCAAAAAATCAAAGGAATTTCTTTAAGCTCAGTAGTTGAAAGAACAAGGTAAGTCATTTTATAACACCCAATCTAATATTTAACCCGAGGGGTCATCCACTCTTGCATTACATGTTAATATTTAGATGCATTACCGCACATTACTTTGCATTCCTTAGCATTATGTAAATATTACACCACAGTACATAAAGTACTCTTGCATTTCTTGAAATACGTTCACATTATATTCGCATTACTAAAATTGCATCAAATCGCATTATTAAAAATCCCAATTTTACTGTAAAGTTACAAAAATTTAAAAGATTTTCGAAAAATTGAGCTTAACCGATGCGACGAAGTAAAAAAGAAAAAAAACCGGGCAATAGTTCTGTTTGAAGTTCCTGGTAGAACTCTTATAGTTCTGTCTTCGAAAATCCTTAAAAAATTTTACTATAAAGTTAAAAATTAGAAAGATATGCGAAAAATTAAACTTCACCGATGTGACAAAGGGAAAAAGAAAAAAAATCGGGGCGACCGAGCGGCGTTTTGAATGTTTCTGCTTTGTCGGCGAATAGATCGCCTTTCTCCTTTGTCGGCCGCACGAAAATCCACGCGCCGAGCTTGTAGTAAATACTCTTAGTAAATTTTAGTTAGAAAATGTGCATATTTTTTACAGTAAACCAACGAATTCACATAGGAACAGAACTGTCGCTCCACTTATTGCTGAACTCGAACTTCATTAGTGAACTTTTTTTCGAATATCTTTCCAATATTTGACTTCACAGAAAAATATTACAATGATTTTCCATAGAACACTCTAAGAGTTCTACCGGTAAACGCAAACAGAACTATTGCGCCATTTTTTTTTCTTCACTTCGTCGCATCGGTGAAGTTTAATTTTTGTATATCTTTTCAATTTTTAACTTTGCAGAAAAATGTTATAAGAATTTTCGATAGAAATCTAGGAGCTCTATCAGGAACTGCAAACATAACTGTTATAACGTTTTTTTTTAAATTTTCATTCAAAACCATGGGTCCCTTATTATTGAAAATGTCTTTTGAACCAAAAGGTTTTGATTAAAAAATGTCAAAGGGATCTTCGATAGAACTCTTAGGTTGCTATTTAGATGCGCGAAAAGAACTGTTTTTGCAATTTACAATTTTTATTTTTATTGCAAAATATCAATTTTTGCAGAACTTTTTGCAAAATTGATCAAGTACTCCAGAACTATGGTCGAGGTGCAGTAATATGTCAAAAACGCACAGTTTTTCTCAAAAGTGTTGCTAGCTCATTTTTGGAATTTTCCATTTTTTTAGTACTCTAGAACTATTTCATATCTATCAGGAACTCAGATGTAATATCATATTTTTGCAAATTCCGTTGCTAACTTCACAGGACTATGACATATGATTTAATATTGATAAGCAATACAAAAATGTGAAAATATAGTTTAGAGTATTGTAATTTTGTTGTATTTCAATCCAATTTCAATAAATGTTTAGAAATTCAACAACACACTTGTTATTTAATGACGATACTACTAACGTGATGTCTTCTTCATTATTAGCAGTCTTATCTTACAGGTTGCTCATAGTAATAACAAGTAAATATACTCGAACGTTCAGTGCATTAGAAATTATTTAATCATTTAAAAGTAAAAATTTCCTTCCTTTACATGGCATTTCTTTGCAGAACCTAAGCATTTCAAAAATTATCTGACATTATTATGCATTACGCTTGTGATTTCTCCCAGCACTTCACATTAGCAAAGAATTAGTATAATTACGTGACATTATTACGCATTACGCTAGTAATTTCTTCAAGTACCAGTTGCAACATTTCGGGGAGTGCATGATCCCTCGATTTAACCTAACCTAGCTTAAAATCGGTAAAACATTCTCTTTTTACGTTACTTTAATTTCTGCCGTGGCTCCGGTTTAGCAAAATAACAATAAAATAAAGAATAAAGAAGGAAAAAATTATGCATTTTTATTTAAAAGAAAGGTTAAATAAAGATTTAACTGTTAACAGCAGATATTAAAATTAAGTAGATATTAATTTACTTCTCTATTGTAGATTTTGGTAGTGCCTTGTTGTACTGCAACCTTTATAGAACTATTGAACCTCTCCCTCTAATCGTTGGTGTTCTTACCCATTTAGTTCCTGTCTACTATTACTCTAAGCTCTGTGTACTTTCCATTTTATATAACCTTTTTCCCTCTTACATAAATTAGAAGGTATTGGTATCGCATATTTGAGGTTTTCAAAATGTAAACTTGAAAGGTTTCATATGGTGCAGGTGTGGTGGTGGAAATAATAATAATGTTGTAGGTGAAAGTCACCCTTACTTACACAATGAAGATTTTGCAGTGGGCTATATGAAAAAAATTATGGAAAAGGAATTGAAGGAGTACATGTCATTTGTATAGACAGTACACATGGGACAAATCGATGGAAATTCGAGTTGACGACTATTTTAATTAAGGATGATGGAAATATTGGATTCCTGGTGGCATTTTTGCTCTCCAATAGATTGGATCAGGTGATTCAAAAAGTTTTTTTTTTAATGCATTAAAAGAAAGATTGGGATGCAACATTCCAGCCAAATACATAATCAGCGACCTAAATATTTCAATGTTTATCAATACTTAGTAATACTCTTATTAAAAGAAGTTAAACTTTCAAGAAAATACCTTAAAATTCAAGAATTTACTCTTGTTAGAAAGAAATTATTTCAACTGTTTTTTTTTTAATTCCGCGCGCAAATTCTTGGCGCCGCCATTTGAGGCGCCCATTATTTGAACTAGGTCTACTTTGTAAATTAATATATGCTCTATAGCTGTATGGCTTCGGTTCATGCGCGTTGTCTGCGGAGCTTCGGTTCGCTTGTTTTGCATTTGCATTGCATTTTGAGGGTGAATATAATCGGTCGCCATGCTGGGAGAGTCGCAAGGAATAATCTCTCGTATTCAAGCAGTAGTCTCGTTTTTCTATCTCTATGGCTTCTCGGTATATTCTGTGCTATTGGGCTTTTGGGCATTCGCATAGCTTTGGTTGTAGAATTCTTTTTCGTTTAATGGCACAAGCAGACTGTCAGATCCCAGAGGAGTGGTGACAGGCCCCACCTTGTAGGCATCCTTTGATGACAGAGAACCGCATTGTATCGCCAGCAACAGAGGTTTATACAGTACTACTTTGCAGCATGGATTTTATCCATTTGGTTGATAACTATGCTATCGAATGATGTATAGTCAAACGCACCCTCGATGTCAAGGAAAGTTCCAAGTTCCTGTCCTCCTGTGCGTTTTCTATCCTCACCACCAGTTGGTCGAGGGCTGATTCACACGATTTACCTACTTGATAGGCATGCTGATTTGGATGTAGGAGCCTTTTTATCAGAGAGGTCCCCCTCAGATGCTTTTCAACTAGTTTCTCTAACGTTTTCAATATGAAGGATGCTAGACTGATGGGTCTATACCCTTTGGGTGTAATCTAGACGACCAGGTTTTTGGATAAATGCCACTTTTACCTTTCTCGAAGGGGTCGGAACGTAAGTCGTTGCTAGACTTGCCCTGAATAACTTGTTCAGTATTGGCACCAGTGTTTCTCTTCCCTGCCATAGGCCGGAAAGACCAAATCATGGCCAGCTGCCTTGTACGAGTCAAATGAGCTTATCGCCCATTCGATTCTATCGTTGGTAATGATCCTCTTGGCACCATTCGTTCTGCTTCGATCCCCTCAGTATGGAGTTGACAGCATGACTGTCAACCAAGGTGTTCCTAGTTGGTTCAATTAGATGGCTGCCCAGAAAATGAGCTTGGAGAAGAGTCTCCATGGCATCTTTTCCTTTGGTAGTGAGCTCACCATTAGGCTTTCTAATCGTGCCCACAGAGTTTAATGGATTTTTTGTAAGCCTTTAGAGTTTTGCCCTTTCGGATCTGCTTTCGACTTCCTCATATAGCTTCCTCCACGAGTCCGTTTTTGCCAGTCGAATAGACTTGTTATATTCAGTGAGAGTTGTCGCGTATTCCGTGCACTGCCCTGCCTTATTTAGCTCTAATATAGAGTTTTCTAGATTTGTTTCTTTTCTGTTCAAGTTCTTTGCTCCACCAAGCTACCTTACTCCTGGTGCTATGCTTCACTTGAGGACAGCTAACATGATATGAAGTTATAAGCCTTCCTGAAGTAGTGTGAAGGCTTCCCCGATATCAGGTGAACTGGTTTTAGATCTAAGCTTATTTCTTAGTCCTTGTTTTCTACACCTATCTATCTAGTCTTTTCTGCTTCACTAATTGCCGATTCTATATGTAAATTTTATCCAGGAAATAATCTAATTCCATTGGAATGGACAAATTTATGGATAAGATCATGTAGCCTTGACTGATGTAGACATAGAATAACTACTTCGATGAAAATTTAAATTGGGAAACCCACATTCATCATTTGGCTAACAATCTAAATAGAACAATATTTTCATTAAGAATTTTACAAAAAGTTTTGAGTCCAAAAATTCTAAAAATGGTGTATTACGCGAACTTCCAATCTCACACACGGTTTGGAATAATCTTTTGGGGTGCTGGTAAAAACATTATGGACATATTTAAAATACAAAAACAAGCATTAAGAATCATATTAAAGCTAAACTACAATCAGTCCTGCAAAGGTAAATTTAAAGAAGCTAATAAATTAACTCTGCCCGGTCAATATATCTATGAAGCATTAATTTTTAAACACAAAACTTTAAACACTCAAAACTTTAAACACAAAACCGATTTCACCAAAAGCATAAATAATCACAAAACAGATACAAGACGAAAACATTTGGAATTTATACCACCAATCCATAGATTAACATTGACAGAAAAGGGACCTTACTATAGATGTATATCATTATATAATCACCTGCCAAGAAAGATAAAAGAAGAACAGAACTTCATTAAGTTATTTAAAAAACTGTTATTCAACTACTTAAACAATTTAGAACTATATAGTGTAGAAGATTTTTTCAGTGAAAACCAAAACTCTAAGTGACTCTCTATTTTAAATTGTATTAACATTTTAATTTAAATCTAATTTTAATTATATTAACTTTTTAATTTAATTTTAAATGTATTAACTTTTTGACACATTTTTATTAGCTTGTAGCTTGATTATAGAAATAAATTGATTGATTTGATTTGAATAAATACTTTAGACTGGACAGACAAAACAAAACAATACATTTCAATTCAAATATAAAAAATATATTTTTTATACGCAACAGTAAAACTGTTTTGGTTCAATCAAATAAAAACACAAAGAAGTTTGAACTTAATTGGGTGATCAAACTCCAAACTACATCAAAAAACACATGAACAGAACAAACATGACTCTTTAACTTCTTTCATATTCCCTCTCCCAGTCTTCATCCCCTTCCACTGCTTGGGGCAAGTCAAGGTGATGGCCCGGCTGCTGGTGCATTTTCCTCTTCCCAGATTGAATGTACAGCCAAGGCTCAGTCAACACCTTCCTATCGCAGGTGAACACATGCACGTCCCGCTCGTCCTTACTCAAGAACTTGTGCAGGTTGTAAAATGGACATGTGTAATGGTCTGGGTACTTTTTCGAACATTTTATTATGTGTGGTTGCATGCGGTCTTGGGTGAAGATGTGCATCGGGTTGAAGGGACAACGGACAAGCTTGGGCAGTGGTTTTGCGGACCTGAAAAATAAAATTAATTTTAGCAGAATTTATATGGAAAACTACGTAGTTAGGGTCATTCCATGTCAAATGGTCTATTCCTACATCATCTTGCACCTTGTTACATCATCTCTAAGAGATGATGCAATGGAAGGAGCAGAAAGCATACAAATGAAATGTTGCTCTTTATTTCATTATGAACTCTAGTATATAAGCTATGAGAGTTCTAGCGCAAAATCCGCAAAAGGATTTACATAGGGGTCTGAATTTACATTTCTTCCGATCACGTGTCTGGTTTTAGCGCATGCGCAACCTGCCAATACCTGTTCATGCAATATTTTCTATGACAAGTTTAAACAGGTAGTAATCAGCTAATAAACAGGTTTAATCAGATAATAAACAGATTCAAAAAGGTAGTAATCAGGTATAATCAGCTAATAAACAGGTATTGGCGGTTTGCGCATGCGCTAGAATCAGTCACGTGACCGGAGGAAATGTAAATTCAGACCCCTCTTTAAATCCTTATGGGATTTTGCGCTAGAACTCTCATAGCTTATCTACTAACTCTGTCACATTACCAGGCTAGTAAGTGATGTTAATATTTGATTTTTCATCCCTATTTGTTCTTCACCTACAGCATTGCAGAATAGTGTGGCTTACTGTGCCAGTTTCACCAACTCATTCACATAGGCAATTTGTAGATCTTCGTATTTAGATTAGATAATTTATATACCAGAGACAAATTATTACAATTTGTATAGTACAGGTCATTACAGCCTAATGTAAAAAGACTCATAGAGTGCTGTACATCTATAACATAAAAGACAAAAATTAAATTTGCAACTATTTCATTGCCTTTCATTTTACACGCATTTGCATTTCTAATCAATATGGAAACCCGACAAAAACATTTACATATTCAATTTTTGTTTACATTTGGACATATACACTGGTGAAACTAACTTTGTATCCGCATTTAAAAACAATTTAAAAACTGGAAAATTCTTTGGTTTAGATCAGGGGTCTCCAAACTACGGCCCGAGGGCCACATCCAGCCCGCGGACAGATTTTTTTCCGGCCCGCGGACAGCTAGCATACTTGAAAACTCCTTTTAGAGAACATATTTTTTATAGCAAATTAAATTTAGTTTACTGAAGTATTCTAATTTTATGTTGAATAATTATTAATATGACACCTACATTGATATGGTCATGGGCTAACTACTCATAACATTGTTGTAGGCTTATTGTTATTGTTTTTGTGATAAGTTGGATAAAGAAACACAGAATTGTAATGAGTAAAGACATGTATAATATGCAGAAAATTTAACTTCAGTATATAACTAACAAATTATTGAAATGAATCCAACTAACATTTTATACATTTTAAATAAAAACATAACTTATAACAAGCATAATGACATATGAAATACTAATGAGATTTATGTAATTGAGATTTTCCACTGACAATAGTTTGTAGTTGTGGACTAATTTTACTTGTACCAATTATTAAAAGAGATTTAAGATGCTCATCAGTTAATTTAGATCTGTAAACATTTTTTGTGTACTTCATTTTGGAGAAGGTCTTCTCACACAAATAAGTAGTACCAAAAACAGAAAACAGCCCACGAGCAAATTTATGCAAATTATCAAATTGTGTCAGTGGAAGACTCTTATAAAATTCCAACAAAGATGAGTTTTGAAATTTGTTCTTAATTATATCACTGCATTGTAGATCAATCATTTCCATTTGAAGTTCCGGGGCTAGGGTTTCATTGTCAGTATCAAAAGGATTCTGAAAAATCTTAATTTAATTCGCAATGGCATCAAAGTCCGAGAAACGAGTATCAAAATTTATTTTCAAAGCACTCAAAGTTTCGATTGCAAAATCGATAGGAAACTCAGTCTCAGTGGTGTGGCTGAATATTTCACATGTTTTAAAATGTGAAAAACATTTACTTCGTAGTTGTGATTGAAACAGTATCAATTTCTTCCGGAATGATTTGATATTAGTGTATAAATCAGGAAGATGCTGGTTTTCTCCTTGCAATCTCAAATTCAGTTCGTTCACATGTTTTGTCAAATCAACATAGAATGCTAACTTCCACAGCCATGCGTTGTTTTGTAATTCAGTAAGAGGGCGATGCTTTTCATTCAAAAAAATTTCGATCACTGCTCGAAGTTCAAAAAAGCGCTGAAAGACTTTCCCACAACTAAGCCAACGTACGGCAGTATGATAAGGTAAGTCATTTTCTCCAATCTCTTCAATAAATTGTCGGAATTGTCGGTGATTCAGCCCAAAAGATCTGATAAAATTAACAGTTGATATGACTGGTTTCAGAACTTCAGACATATCCAAACATTTTCCGCACAAAGACTGTTGATGAATGATACAATGTAAGACTAATGGTTTTGAACCACCGTCATTTTCTACAGCCTTTGACACAAGAGCGACCACTCCTTTATCTTTCCCACTCATGTTTTTGCCTCCATCAGTTGTAATACATTTCAAGTTTTTCCATCGAAGGTTCTTTTGATTAATGGCCATTTCAACTCCTTTAAAAATATCTGTACCAGTAGTTGTGCAATGAATACTATACATATCAAGAAGTTCTTCATGCACTTCATAGCTTTTATCTACTCCTCGAATATAAATCAACACCTGAGCAGTATCTGACACATCCGTTGACTCATCCAAGGCCAAAGAAAACCACTCAACATGTCCATTTTTTTCGAACAGTTGAGAGGATATATTTTGAGCGATGTTTTCTACCCTTCGAGCCACAGTGTTTGCTGACATACTGACAGTTTTTAATAAATTTACCTTTTCAGGGCACATTTCTTCGGCTACTGCAATTATGCATTCTTTGATCATTTCTCCATCGGTGAATGGTTTTCCACGTTTTGCAATTTCAAGAGCCACACAAAAGCTGGCACGAGTTGCAGCCTCTTGTTCAGTTTTGAGTTTTGTAAATGAAGATTGCTGCGATTTCAATCCGCGCTTCATAGCTTCGAATTCTTCTGTCCGCAAACTTCCTGTATATTTTGAGTAATTTTGAAAATGTTTTGTTTCATAATGACGTTTAATGTTATATTCCTTGAGAACGGCTATGCTTTCATTGCAAATCAAACATAGCGCCTTGTTACTGGACTCAATTACGAAATACTGAATGTTCCACTGATCTTTGAATTTTCTGCATTCACTATCAATTTTTCGCTTCTTTTCCATACTACTAAATCACACACACAAGCAACAATTCAAATCAAAATACTGTTACAAAGATGTCTTAAACTTAAACACGCACAAACACGTTTTAAGGAGGTACGCACTATTTTATTTCACAACAGTGTCATAGGAACTGACTTGTGGTTGCGCCACTAGCCTTCTTATATATTCCAATTACTGCCATCTAGAAGTGAGTGGAAGACACCAGAACTTTCTCGAACCAACGAGATTATTCTGTACGTGCTATTAGCGCCATCTGTTAGCGATAGAAGGTACTACCTATTTCCGTTGTGTCCACCAGATGTCGTGTCACGTTACTCCTCATGGCTCGTACTCTACGACTAATTTAGAAATTACAGATAATGACAGGAAAATTAATAATATGCAGTGTTGTCGTTTTGCGGACTTTAGTCCGATTTGCAGCCTTTTTTAAACGTTGCGTACTTTTTCGGACTTTTTTTTTTCATCAGTGGACTATTTCACTTTTTACCACCGGCAACAATGATATTATGGTTTTGGCCCTCGGAACTTATTGGAGTACTCAGTATGGCCCTAAGGCTGGAAAGTTTGGAGACCCCTGGTTTAGATCATTAATTTTATATGGTTCAGAGCAGATTAACTATCTGATAATTGTTTGTCTATAATGGAAAAAAATTTTCATCTCCTTAATTTTGCTAGGGAGCATGTTATAAAATTCCACACATTTATAAAAACTGCCATTTTCAAGAAGAGTGGTTTTATGTACAGGGAAGGTAAGATTAACTTTGTGCCTAGTATCATAAGAATGGGTAGACACTACTCCATCAAAAAACTGCCTATTTTTAAAATATATGCCAGGTAGAGTTAACAAATTTAATGATTTAAATTGTTCTCTACAGGAGTCACCTATTTTGAGATTTCCTATGATTCTAATCATTCTTTTTTGGATTGTAAAGACTTCTTGACTGTGTTACCCACCACAAAAAAGGATTCTGTATGACATAACTGAGTAAAATTGACCAAAGTATGCTGTTCTAAGAGTTTCAGGATCTACCACTTTTTTCAGTTCCTTAAGTGCACAACAAATTCTACTAAGTCTGCCACACAACTGCTTCACATGTTCTGACCAACACAAATTCATCAATGGTAATTCCAAGAAAGTTTGTTTTGTTGGCATATAATATTTGTGTCTTATAAAGATTGATGGAGTCTGGATACAGTGAAGTATTTCTACCATGTCTGATAAGAATACAGTTTGTTTTGGATGTATTCAGAACTAGAGCATTGTTTTGGAACCAATTTGCAATGTTTTCTGTGGCATTGATAGTTTTGTCACACAATAGTTTCGTCTGTTATAATATTTGACATATCATTTACATATAGGATGAACAAGATCAGACCAAGTACACTATCCTGTGGTACACCGATAGCAATTGTTTTCTCATCTGAAATATATGTCTGTATTATGCTTTACACATACTGTTTGTAGTCTGTTGGAAAGATAAGATCTAAACCAGTCATGTGCTATTCCGCGAATCCCCATTTTATATAACTTGCACAGAAGTATTTCATGTTTCACACAGTCAAAAGCCTTCGACAGGTCCAGAAATACACCATGAGCAATATAGCCATTGTCCAGATAATGAAGGATCCTCTCAATAAAAGCGAAAATGGCAGTTGTAGTTGATTTACCCTTCTGAAATCCATGCTGATTATTTGTTATCACTCTATTTGCCCTCAAAAATGGAACGAATCTTCTGCACATAATAATTTCAAATAATTTAGAAAAGGATGAAAGTAAACTAATGGATCTGTAATTTTCCACTAGAAGTGGATCACCCTTATTTTTGAACAATAGCCTAATAATTGCCACAATAATTGGAAAGATGCCTTGTCTAAAGTCTAGGTTCTAAAATATGTTGACTGATATTCTTCAGTAAAACATTACTTATTTCATAATCTCCCGATGAATACTAGTTTTTCAAACTATTTATCACTTCTAATACCTCATTTTGGGTTATCTCTGTTAAGTAAATCGATCTGTTGCATTCTGGCACAAAGTTACTTTCAAAATTATTTGCAGTATTACCACATATGAGACGAGAGGAGGTGGTTAGAAAATAATCATTGAATATATTACAAGCAACATCTGGTTCTGTATACAATTCATAGTTAGTTTTTATTCCATTGAAAGAGTAATTAATGTTTTTTGACTTGCCTAGTTCTGAGTTCACAATTGACCAGACTGTTTTATACGTGTTATCAGATTGAGCAATTTTTTCACCATAGAGTTTTTTCTTTTCTGACAGCAACAAGTTGCAATAATATTTTTGGTATTGATTCAGTTTATGGTTTGTTATATGTTTGAGATGGTACATTTCTGATAACAAGTTAAGTGTATTTTTTGCATTCATAACAATTTCTGATATCCACTTTGGTTTTTTCATTGAATGATTATGAACTTTCTTCAGAGGAAAAGCTTAATTCACAGAACTCGTTAGTTGAGCAATGAATCTATTATACATATAATCAACGTTTTTTGCTTCAAATACACTTAACCAGGTCTCATTTGATAATGATTGATAAAGCTTGTCATAGTTTTTTGCACTGAACGAACGTTTCCATTCGTGGGTGTCTCCAGAGATTCTTTCTTTTTTTACGCAGATGTATTGTCCATAATGATCAGATATATTTGTATTTATGACATTTACAGAATAAGTTATTTTACTGGGAACATATATATTATCCAAACAAGTTGCGCTGTGTCTGGTAACTCTAGTTGGTTCATCTATTGTGAAAATCATATCATAGGAATTTAACATATTGTTTACTAGGTCTATGTGCCTTTCATTTTTTGCAGTTTTTAACATGTCTATGTTGATATCTCCAGCAATCAGAACACATTTATCACCTTCCGTGGCTCTTTCTAAGAGAAAATCTATTTTTTTAATGTAATGTTCAATACTAGTTGTTGGGGGTTTGTAGACTACACAGATGATGTAATGGGTATTATCAATTCTTATTTCAGCACCACAGCATTCAAAAACATATTCTTCACTTAAATTATTTATATTGCCTCTTATTAAAGGATTCAATAATGTTAATGCATATAAGACTACTCCACCATGTGATCCTTGCTTTTTGCGACAAAAGGATGAGATCAATTTATAATTTTCTAAATGGAATGCTTCTAGAATATCAGCTGTTTGCCAGTGTTCAGTAATGGCAATCAAATGTACCTTGAGCTGTTGAACTATTACACAAATATTATTTATACAATTTGAGATACTTCTAACATTCTCATGAAATAAACTTAAAGCTATATTTTCTTTGATACTTTGATCTAGAGATGAACAAGTTAATTGCTATACCTTCTTTGTTTTCTTTGCTTCTAACTCCAGAAGCCTCTTATAGCAGGGGCATTCAGGGTGAAACACAGTATGGTTTGTTGTTAGCACTTTTTTCAGTCTCTTATTTGTCTCAGCACAATTTATGCAATTAACGTTTTCGGGATCAGGGCAATCATTTGATTTATGCATACCTCCACAGTTGAAGCATGTTATGCTATTTTCACAGTTTTGAGCTGGATGTCCATATCTTGCACATTTCAAGCACCTCAGCACACTGAAAAACTCTTGCGCCATACATCTTCTCCATCCAATGTTGATCCTACCCAATTCACATACTCTTTCCTTGAGTGAGACATCCACAGTAAGTACTATTGCCCTTATCAACCTTGTCCTTCTGTTTATATTTCCTCTGCACCTCTATTATAGTAGACTCGTCGATATGAAGGTCATTTTGTTCTCTTATACATTCTATTATAACACTATCATCATTCTCAATCTATTCTTCTTCAACGCCTCAAATAATAATTTTTGGATTTTTTTGTATTCCATCTGCCACACTATATTTATTTCCAAGGTCACTCTCCACCCTTTGCTTGATTTTCTGCTTTGCCACTGAATTAGTACAATTAATGATGATTGAATCTCCTCTCCTCATGTTTTCCACACCAATAGCCAAGCCCTTGTGGTCAATTTTTTCCTTTAATTCGCTTTTTGTTACATTACTGACTTGCTTATCTCTTGTTTTGATCACTATGATTTCGGTATTTTCAATGATTTCTCGAGCTGCTGCGTTGGCATAGCTTTTACTGCTACCGGCATCATTGAGATTTGTTTTCTTTAGTATTTTATTAATCACCTCATCTTGTTCTGAAATTTTTTTATTCTGCCACTCAATAATCCTCTGTAGATTTTTGAATTTTCCAATCATTGTTTGCTCCATGGCCCGTAAACTTTCATGTAAAGATTCATAATGGGACTGATTCTGGCATTTGCATGCCAGGATCATAACTCTGCTTTTGAGCTCCATAACTTTCACTTCAGATGAGGTTAAGCCACAGCACTCTTTGCATGGTAAATAATGCATTCTCTTTGCAGATATCACACGTAAATATATCTCTTCCCTTTTCAGGAGGATTTTTACATGACCAGCACCTCATTTTATATCACCAAATATTTTTGAGTCCGGCCCTGTCCTTTTCTCGTCAGGCGAACAAAAAAAAATGTACTTGAACTATCAGAAGGTGAGGACTTCTTATGGTGGTAAAAAATGTTCAGTTCATCACAATATTAATAAATTTCTCACTATTGAGTCACTTTCACTATATATTTATTTGTGGCAATGAAGTACGCTGCTATGCGATTTATAATTATGATAATTTTGTATTTAAGTTCGCGTTTTATTTAACAATTAACTTAGTTTGAACACGAGAGATTTTTATACATACGACTTTCACTATCTCCTTTTTTCATTTACCTAACCAATAGAGAACAGATAGTGCAAGTTGGCGATAGTCTGTTGGAACCTGGCATTACTCTTAGTGGTGTCCCCCAGGGATCAGTTCTCTCTCCTCTGTTATTTTGCCTTTACACCATTAGCCTCGGTAAATATGTCAAACGATGCAAATTCCACCAATGTTATGGAAGTTGGCACTTAATGGCAATGTTATGTCATTAAGCAGATGATACCCAGCAACTATATACCTTCTCGCCCACTAATACTCTTCAAGCAGGAAAAGACATTACGGACGACTTGAGCTCAATCATTCAATTTTCTAAACATCTCTCACTAAGCATCCATCCATCAAAAACTCAAATTATAATCTTCGCCGGCAAACAGAATCAACAAATTAAAGATAGCATGGAAATATACATAGCAGAAAAAAAGTTAGCAATAAAAAAGGAGGTTAGTAATCTCGGTGTTATTTTAGATGAGGATCTAAAATTCTCGTCTCATGTATTGAAAACGGTCAACACAGCCTACCTCCGGTTAAAACTACTGTACTCTGTGAGAAGTTTCCTTACGAAACACCTTAGAAAAATGCTAGTGGAAAGTTACATCTTTTCACTTATGCAGATACAGTATATGGTAGTTATATCGGGTTCCAAAATAAACAGCGGATACAAAGGGTTCAAAATAAGTGCATACAGTTTGTCCATGGCCTGAAATACAGAAGTAGAATACCAGCTATAATAAAAACATTATGGAAAACGATGGAACAGGTCAGAAACTACCATGCCTTATGTTGCTTCAAAAGTATTATAATAAACAAACAGCCAGCATACCTGTATAATAAAATAACATACAGAACAGATGTACATAATCTCAATGTCCGCAGCAAAGGCTTACTAACACCTCCAATTCACAAAAAACAGTTCTTTAAATCCTGTTTCACATATCAAATAACATAAAAAATCAACGGACAAAACGACACTCTTCGGCTAGTGGACATTAAACCGTTTAAAAGGATGCTAAAGAAAGTAAACCCGATGTGCTAATTAACTCTATGAACAATCTAAATCTTTCTCTTGATTTGTAAGAAACTCAAAGCTGGAATATATGCAAATTTGTTCAATAAGTATCTCTCACCAAAAGCAAAATATAGTAAAATGTTATATGAATGGAACACAAACAAAAAACGTCTTTTTTTCAGTAAATCGGGGCTCATGGAAGAGTAAGACATTATAACCTTATAATGACTAAATGAGCCCTTTAGTTCATTGTTTTTTAAACATATGTATGTACACTATAGGGTGGAGCGAAATATTTTTTTGGGTTGTGAGTGATCTAATAGTGAAAAATCGGTGGCTTTCAGAGTAAAATTAATCCATGCAAAATATTATTTGATTTGTTTTATAGTAATAGCTTCCGCAACGTCATTGAATTTTTGAAAAAAATTGTTTTTTTAGACTAATTGAAATTTTAATAAACAGACATATTTTATTCCCAGAAATTATTACTAACTACAGTTTATTTTCGATAGAAAACAAAAAAATGCATGATCTTAAGTTTATAATATAAAATAAGGGAAGTGAGGGAGCGCAGGAGAGAACAACACTTGTCGCGTCGTCAGTGGACTATCCGTTTTGGCTCGAATTAGACTTGAGCTAGTTATTTTTAAGTTTAACCTAAGCTTGTTGTATAATTCGTAGAGTTTTTTTTGTATTGACACCGGCGCAAGTTTCCACGCTTCATTTGGGATTCCATCCGGACCTGTCGCTTTTCTTCTTTTCAGCCCACTCAGCACTTGCTCCATTTCCTCCCACATAATTTCTGGTCGATGGCCTTCTTCTTCTTCTTTCCGTCCTCTTCCACTGTCTCCTCTGCTCCCTTATCTTCTTTTCCGTCCAGCAACTGCATAAAATGTGCTCTCCATCTTTCCATCTTAATTTCATTAACTTTCCGGGTTGCTTTTTCCACATTTTTGGCAATAAACTTCCATATTTCTCTTTCACTATTGAGCTTCCTAGCCTCCTCCATTTGTTTTCTCTGCCACGTTCCTTTTTTGTTCTTCACAAGTTCTTTCATTTGGTCCTTCATATTTTTTAATTTACCTGGAGTTCCTCCGCTCTGTCTCTTGACATCCTCTCTCATCTGTTTTTTCTTGGAGATATATTCTTCATCAATCCATGCGCTGTTATAATGATCACTCCTGACATTTTTCCATACTATCGCCTCATGGACTTTAGATACCAGTTGTTCTAGGCTATTTATTGATTCTAGCTGACAGTTCTCCAGGTTGCTCTTAAATCTTTGTACCGCCTCTTTATTCCATATCGCTACTGATTTCTGCTTCTCCGTCTGTCCACTAACCATCGTTTTTCCTTTTACCGTTACTTCCAGCGGGAAATGATCCGACTCTATCCTGTTCCCTACTTCCATGCTGATTATATTACTTGTTGCTGCCTCGTTTGCTACTACATAGTCTATCACTGACATCCCTCTTCCCCCTACATACGTTGTCTCTCCACTCCAATCTCCCTCCGTGCATCCATTTAATATGTTCCATTTTCTTTCCTTCATCCAGTCAAGCCATTTTCTACCATCCGCGTTGATTATTTTGTCTTTGGATTTTCTTGTTACTTCATGTCCTCGAGATTCCCAACCTGGCTCTCCCCTATTCTTACGTTCCTGTCTCCCGCAATTATAACTTTAGACAAGGTTTACTCGTTTGCTTCCGTCTCTATTTCCGTTAATGTCTTTTATTATTATAAACTGTAATACATTTCCATTTATCCCCGTTTAATTTTATCTTTCTTATTTGAATCCCTTCGCCGTAATCTTCTCCCCTATAATTTTTCTCTTCCTCTATGTTCTTCTTTACTCCGGTTATTAAACCGCCTCTTGGTCGCCCCATGTTGAAATTTCTTTTTGCCCATTGGCACTTCCACGCGAAGTTATCTGGCAGTTCGTGCTTCACCTCCTCCCAATTCTTTTCGTCAATCCATGTTTCCACTATTCCAAATATATCGAAGCTCTTCATGTAAACCAACAAGTCATCCTTATAATCCGCTCTTAATTTTCTCTTCAAACCTGCTACATTCCAACACAATATCTTCGTTTGCTTCGTGACCTGCTGGTTTTTCATCCCCCTATTCTTTCTTACTGAAATTGTATATCCTTTATTCCTGTAACATCATTGTAGTGGTACCACCTCTGGTCTACTTCCATTTTTCGGTATCCCACTCTTACAAACTTGCCTCTTTCCCTCAATTCTTTAGCTTTCTGTCTTATCTCCCTCTGCACCTCTCTTTCCTTCTCTGTGAGATCATTGTCCACGTAGACCTGCAATCCTTTTAATTGGTTTTTCATTTTCATTATCCTTAGTTTTTCCTCCCAGTTATTCATTTTAATTAATATTGCTCTGGTTTTTCCATTTGTCGGGCTTCCTATTCTGTGCATGTTTTGTACCGCATTTATTTGAAATTTGTCCCTTAGCAAGTCCTCTACTTCCTTTTCCCACGTAGCTTCTTCTTTAATTCCATTCATAACTATGTTTAACTTTCTTTCTTTCTTATCCTTTTCTTCCCTAAAATTTTCAATTTTAGCCAATTTCTCTTCCATTTGCTTTCTATGTGCTTCTATCTTAGATTCCCTGTCTGTACTTTAAGTCCCTAATCTCATTCTCCAAGCCTATAATTTTCTCTCTTGCTAATTTATTTTCTTCCCTCATCGCTTTTAGTTCCTCTGTTAATTCCGTTCTCCACTTTTTCTCCTCTCTTTTATCTTCTTCTAATTTCTTCGTGAATCGCATCAGCTCGCGTTTTATCTCCGCCATTTCCTGAACCACTGAGAGATTTGCTTCAATCAGCGAACGATGCGATTTGTGGCCCTCCTTCGGGCTAGCCTCTTTTGGGCTGGTCTCCGTTTTTCTCTTAGAGCAGGGGGAACGGCCTAGCCGTTTTTTAGATTGGAATGGGTTGGCCTGTTCACCTACGGAACTGCGTTCCTGCTCACTATATTCCATGTTATCCTTTTTTTTCTCTTCTTTTTTTTTCTTTCTTTTCTTGCTACCGTTATCCTTGCTTTTTTTCTTTTTCTTCTTTCTGTTTCCTTACACTCAGCCCGCTTTTCTCTTTCCTGTTCTCTTGGTATGATTTCTTGGCTTTTGGGGTTTTCGTGGCCCCTTCTGTCGTAGGGCTGCGCTGGAAATTCGACGCTAGCACTGGTTATACTCGCAACAAAACTTTTTGTCAAACACTCGCACGTCTTACTTACTCGAACGCTCGAACCAAACTCTTCTCTCGGAAATAAGGGAGAAGCAGAAAATTACAGAGGCATCACACTGATGGATACATCATATAAGATATATGCAAAAGTAGTGGAGATGAAAATACAGGAAGAAATTGAGGAAAAGGAAGTGATTCCGGAAGTACAAGGGGGATTCAGAAAAGGGAGAGGAACAACGGACCAGCTGGTTACCTTAAAATACGTAATAGAGCAAGAGCTGGCACAGAAAGGTGGAAAGGTGTATGCTGTATTCATAGATCTGAAAGCGGCATATGACACAGTAAACCGAAACATGCTATGAGAAATGATGAGAGCAAAAGGAATTAGTGGGTGGCTAGTGAAGGCGGTTACAGATCTATATGGCAAGACAAGCTGCAGAGTTAGAATAAGTGAAAAAAAATCCGAAAGATTCTGGGTTAGGAAAGGGTTAAAGCAAGGGTGTCCACTTAGCCCTGTCCTATTTAATGTTTTTATAAATGACTTAGAAAAAGTTTTAAAAAATGGGCAGGCAGGAGGAGTGGTAATTGGTAGGATGAAAGTGTGGTCTCTAGCTTACGCGGATGACATAGTTGCTTTAGCAAGAACAAAAGGGGAAATGAAAGAGATGATTGGAAGGATTAAAAGATATTTTGAGAAAAGAATGTTAAGTGTGAATGTAGAGAAGACTAAGTGGATGGTGTTTAGAAAGAAAGTTGGTAAGAAAGAGGAAAGCTTGATGTGGGGGGAAGAGGTTATAGAGCAGGTTAGCAGGTTCAAATACTTGGGATTTATGTTTGGTAGTAATGGGTCCAATAATGAGCACATTAAGTTCGTATGTAAGAAAGCATGGGTGGCTGCTAATAGGTTTTGGAATGCTTGGAAAGATAAATTTGAAGATAGTTTCGTGGCAAAAATGATAGTGTGGAAAGCGTGTGTTCGGAGTATTTTGTTGTTTGGAGCGGAAATATGGGGTATGAACGAAATGGAACAAGTAGAAAAGGTACAACTACAGTTTATAAAAAGGGCGTTGAAATTAGACAGGAGTACGCCAGGGTACCTGGTGCTACAAGAAGCGAATGCGTATAAAGTTGCAGTAGAAGCATCAGTGAGAGTGGCAAGATACGAAAGGAAAGTGTATAGGTTAGGGAATGAAAGGATAGTGAAAGAGGTGTTCAATAGTTTAAGGAAGGAAGGTGTCGGAGGGATTAGACTAACAAGATGGGGAAATGAATGGAAAAAAATGTATGAACGAGTTGGGTTGTCGAAAGAGGAGGTAGAAAGGATGAAAAGGGAAGGCGTAAAGTGTGAAAAATTGTTGGGTGAAAGGAGTAGGGAGATAGAGCTGCAGATACGACAAAGCCGTATAGACGAAAGCAGGTACAATCGGGAGTACAACAAGGTACAAGTGTACGGCAGACTCCCTTTGTACCTAAGCAGAGGGTCCAGCGGTAGCCAAAATAGGTTATGTTAGGTTAGGTTCAGCCAGGTTTCGGTGCGGCAACGAAGAAAAGGGAAGAAGCTACTGGTTGAATGAAAAGGAGAATTTGTGTACCATATGCGGAGAGGGTACTGACAGGTGGGCACATTGGATGGAAGAGTGCAAAGGGCTAACATGGGAAGAAGGAAAGAAAAATAAATGTAAAGACTGGGAAGCGTGCATGGACGAGTCAGGTAGCGGGTGGCCCATAATGCGGGAAATTTTAGAGCGGAAGGGAGTGATTGTGGAAAGAGTTTAGGGAGGGAGAAAAGTTAATGCGGGCGAAGAATTATTGTTTTTTTTTGTTTCTTTAAAGTGTAGTTTTTTTTAAGTTTGAGTATTTGGGATATTTTTGGGTCGGGTTATTAGTTATGTTCTGTTTTTTGTTCTTTTTTTTTATTGTTTCCATGTGTTTTTTTTGTTTTGATTTTTGTTTGTTTTGATATGTTGTATTGTTAGTCTTATAGTAATTGTTGTAAATATGCCAATAAAGGTAATAATAAAAATAAACTCAAAATCAAAGCTCAACTTGACCTCAATTTTGCTTCGTAACAAGCATGCAAAGAACAAGCAAAGTGTCTATAAATGTCCTATTTTTTGTGATAGTTGTGAGATAAAAGACAATATTCTACCTACGAAGATGAAATAAAATACTATGAATGACATCAATAATGAAATAAAATACTATATAGACATCAACTAAAGTTGCAATTGGAAACTGCAAAAGGGCCCACATTTTCAGAAATAGCAAATATAGAAATATAATGGCAAATGGAATTGAAAATATGTGGCAAACTCCATCTATTCCGATAGTAACACGAAGAAGGGTAGTACAGATGTTAAAAGCTTACCATTTAAAATGCAAAAACCTACTCCAGTCTGTCAAAAGGCTCCCTCCGGAAAAGTTAAAAAGTTTTCCACAAAGTAGTAAAGTACTTTTTGATTTTGCAGCATGCAAGTGTAAAGATTTCCCACAATATATCTGTTGCAAGGATAAAAAGGTTCCCAAACAAGAACAAACTTTTTTAATTGATCAAAGAACCTCTCGAAGTATGATAATAGGTGGAATCGACGTAAGTGTTACGAAGAAGTTGCAAAAGACCCTAAAGAAAAACAGGAACGAGAAAACCGCCCAACTGAGCCTTAAATATTTCGTTATCTGTTATAGATGTTAGTACTTCTCCGGTATCGTCAGCATCTGAAAGTCGTAGTTCACAAAGAAAAAACTTTTTCTTTTTTTTCGGAATGCTTTTGTTTATGGTGTTAGTAGAATTATCTGAACTAGTACGACTTTCAGACGATGACGATACCGGAGAAGTACTAACTTCTTTAACAGATAACGAAGTATTAAGGCTGTAGTTGGACGGTCGATTTTCCTACGTTATCGAAGACCTGCGACAGGTATGGTGTATCAGATGGAGCAACAGCAGCGATTGCGTCATCTGTTTTATTCGACATTAAGTCTGACATTGAGGGCATTGACAGACATAAAGTACGAAGAGAGAGAACTAAAACTAGACAAAAGTTAATGACGGAGATCCCAAAACTGTCTGCTTTATATTTTGATGGCAGAAAAGACAAAACGTTGAAGATTATTAAAAAATGTGGTAAATGCTACAGGACTATGACATTTGAGGAGCACATCTCACTAATTCAAGAGCCAGGATCTATTTTCATGGGGTACGTACTACTTAACATTGGTTCAGCTAAAGAAATAGAAACTGCGATGACAAGGTTTCTATCACATGAAGGAATTCCCCTATCATCTTATGGCAATCCATTGTGATGGTACCAATGTAAATACTGGCAGGTATGGGGGTGTTATAAGAATGCTTGATAAAAGGCTACAAAAACCACTCCAGTGGATAATTTTATAACATAACAGTGTTTACTCCCATGAACTAACTTCCTTTGAGACACTTGATTTTTCGTCTTGACAGGGATACTTCGGGGCTTCCATTGGGACATTAGGGAAAGCACTCGAGACATATGAACAACTGCCTGTTGCAGCACATTGCAGGACATTGAGGGAAAATTGCTTCCATAAATGGCTCAAGATTTACGTACAGATCAACAGTACCTGCACAAGATTGTCTCAGAGGTACTTTCAGGTGCTTTCCCAGAAGATTTGGCAAACAAATCTCCAGGTAAAATGTCACATGCCCGTTGACACATACAACACACGTGCCAACCGAATACTACGTTTTTTATGTAACACGATCAGAAAACTAGACAACTTTGGCTACAATTGTTATAAAAGTTTACGCACCATCTTCGTTCTACATTAAAAATAAACCATCATGCAAGAACATTTTAACATAATTAAGTCCTCCAGGTAGCTGTCAGAGGTTGTAAAAAAGGTTATTGATTGTGCTATTCAACGCAATGGTTATTTTGCACATCCCGAGAGCATACTCCTTGCAATGATAATTGATGACAGAAAGTACAATCGAGAACTGGCAGCCCAGCGCATATTAAAGGCACGCAGGCTGCCTCAACCTTCAACACCTAGAATGTTTGAAGTGCCGCCTATAAATTTCAATGCTTCAATGCAACATATATTGATTGATTTAATAAATTGGCAAGAAATATTAAGTAAACCACCGGATTTTGACAAACTTGACCTGACCAAGAAATTCAGTCTATTGTTGAATCAGGTGGTAAGGGTGAAGTGTTGTTCTTAAGGCTTCCATGCCATACTCAAACTGTTGAATGGGCTGTAAAATTATCGACGATAGCTGCCACTTCTCAATGCACAAAAAAGTCACGATTAGGTGCAATAAAAGCCAAATTGGAATCACGGAACGAAATGCCTAAATTTGACACAAAAAGAGATTTTCTAACAAATTAATTGTTTTTTTTTAAATATTTTTATAGAAAAAAAAGTTGTATTTTTGATTAAAGGTGATTAATATATAACTAAATTATCACCCATTTATCATTAAATTAAGCTTAATATTTGGCCATAACTGTACTAGACTTTTATCATTAAATTTTAATTTTTGAGGTCCGTGCGGAGGCAGAAGATATTCATCAAATTAATTCAAAAATTATATTTATTTTAAGTTTAATATAATGCACCAATTCCCCCCTATTACAACTTTAAATCTGTAAAAAAATATTTTTGCATACATCCGTGCTCCACCCTAATGTACATATTAAAAATTATGAAGTTGAAGTAAGAGAAAATTTCATTGGCTTTTATCAAGCTGAAAAATGTACTGGAGAATCTTTTTCTCTCTCCAATGGCGCTACAGCCCGAAGCGAGCCCTGGCCTCCACCAAACGTTGTCTCCAGCGTTCCCTTTCCTCTGCCGCCGCCCGCCAGTTCCGCACCCCCAGCATCTCTCTCGCATCCCTTTTCACACTTTCCTCCCATCTCACCCTTGGCCTGCCCGCTTTCCTTCTACCTTCCGGCACTCTGAGTATTTGTCTCGGCACTGCTGTTGGAGCCATCCGGCACACATGTCCCGCCCATCTTAGCCTGCTTAGTTTTATGTGGGATACCACATCTGGGCTTTTGTATAACTGATATAGTTCGAAGTTCATCCTAATTCTCCAGCCCTCTTCGCTGTTAATTGCCCCATAAATTTTCCTCAGGATCTTTCGCTCAAAAATCTCCAGCATCTTTTCCGGTTTCTGGGTCAGCGTCCATGCTTCGCTTCCATATGTGAGGATGGGTCGTATGATTGCTTTATATATATTACACTTCGTTTGTCTGCTAGCTAGCTTCGAGTTAAGGATGGATTTAAGAGTAAAGTATGCCCTGTTGGCTTGCATGATTCTATGTTGTACTTCCACCCCTTCGTCGTTCTGATCCGTGACGGTTGATCCCAGATATTTAAAGTTGTTGACGACTTCTACAGTGTACTCTCCCATATCCAGATTATTTACTGCGTGTACTGGCGCTCCCGGTCTTACCATCATTACATTTGTTTTATCCTTGTTTATTGACAGACCTATCTCCTTGGCTCTCTTCTCCATTTTACCGTAAGCATCTTTCATTGCCGTTAGCGATCTACCGATGATGTTTAGGTCGTCCGCATAGCCCAAAAGTTGCGTGGATTTATTGTAGATGGTACCGTTGCATTCTATCTGAGCTTTCCTTATAGCTTTTTCGAGCGCGATGTTAAATAATATGATAAACTTAATAAAGACGAAACAAAGCTTGAATATATAAATATACTCAACCTTTCCGGAACTCTATAATACTAATGAGTCTTTTTAGGACTACCAAAAACAAATCTCTTATGAAATTTGTCCGTTATTCTATAGCTTTCAGTCCACCTTCGAGCACTCAACAAAAACCATAAAAATAACATTGAGTTTTAAGATCATGTCTTTCCGATACCTTGAGTGGATAGCCATCTGTGGACGCGTTTCGAGATCTATCTCTCATCAGCACAGCTATGCTACCATGAACAATATTTTGTAAATCACTCACTTGAAAACCCATGTGGTGTTTGGGTTAGATGTTTTTAATTTTGACATTTTGTGAGAGAGACATGAACTTAGCAGGTTATTGATATAAATGATAAATTTTGAATTGGTAAAACCATACAACATCATAGATAATCAGATAAACTTAATAAAGACGGAACAAAGCTTGAATATATAAATATACTCAACCTTTCCGGAACTCTATAATACTAATGAGTCTTTTTAGGACTACCAAAAACAAATCTCTTATGAAATTTGTCCGTTATTCTATAGCTTTCAGTCCACCTTCGTGGCACTCAACAAAAACCATAAAAATAACATTGAGTTTTAAGATCATGTCTTTCCGATACCTTGAGTGGATAGCCATCTGTGGACTGTGCTGATGAGAGATAGATCTCGAAACGCGTCCACAGATGGCTATCCACTCAAGGTATCGGAAAGACATGATCTTAAAACTCAATGTTATTTTTATGGTTTTTGTTGAGTGCCACGAAGGTGGACTGAAAGCTATAGAATAACGGACAAATTTCATAAGAGATTTGTTTTTGGTAGTCCTAAAAAGACTCATTAGTATTATAGAGTTCCGGAAAGGTTGAGTATATTTATATATTCAAGCTTTGTTCCGTCTTTATTAAGTTTATCTGATTATCTATAATGTTGTATGGTTTTACCAATTCAAAATTTAAATAATATGGGTGATAGACTGTCTCCTTGTCTCAGACCTGTAATGGTTTCAAACTTGTGCGATGTCGTTTTTTGGATACCGACTTTGTTCCAAGTCTTTTTTAACGTACAATTTACCAATTTAATGATCTTTTGTGGTATCTCGAATTCTTCCATTGTCTTCATGAGAGTTCTTCTATCGATAGTATCATACGCTTGTTTAAAGTCTACGAAGACCTGGTATGTGCTGATGCTCATTTCCCATGTCTTTTCTAGTATTTGTCTGAGTGTAAACATTTGGTCAGTCGTCGACTTTCCTTTCCGGAAACCTGTCTGATACTGTCCTATAATGCTCTCTGCGTACGGTTGGAGTCTTCGTCCGATTATCCATGACAGCACCTTGTAGGCCGTGTTAAGAAGAGTTATACCACGATAGTTCTTGCACTCCAGTTTGTTTCCTTTCTTATACTTAGGGCATATCTTCCCCTCCCGCCATTCCTCGGGTATCTCTTCTGTCCTCCAGATTCTTCCTATCAGCTGGTGTAAAGCACAGTTCAGAGCGTCTCCTCCCATTTTGATCATTTCAGATGGTATCATGTCCGGTCCCGGTGCTTTGTGGTTCTTTAGTGCCTTTATCGCCTCGCTTATTTCTCTTTGTGATGGTTCGTTATCTTCTCTCAGATCTCTTACTTCTGGTGTGTGAATTGGGTCGTCTTCAGCTGTTTGTCCGGTTAATTCCACTCGTAGTGAGGTATTCAGGAGTTCGTTAAAATATTCCGCCCATCTACCTACCACTTTACTTTCTTCAGCCAGTAAGGTGCCCTCTTTACTGTTGATTTTTACTGGAGAATCTTTTTACGACTTCTTAATTCAAAAGTATTCAAACTATCTTGAATTAAATATTAACGATATGAGGGGCCAGGGATACGATAATGGGTCTAATATGTCCGGAAAACATAAAGGATTGCAAAAACGAATTTTGGACAATTATCCACGAGCTCTGTTTATGCCATGCAACGCGCATACATTAAATTTGGCCATTCATGATGCAGCTAAAGTTTCGTTTTCAACGGTGGATTTTTTCAGTAATGTATCTGCAATATACAACTTTTTCAGTGGATCACCATTTAGATGGCAAGTTTTAAAGAAAAATGTAAAATCCTTAACATTGAAACAAGTTAGTGAAACTCAATGGGAAGCAAGAATTAAAGCGATTAGGCCACTGCGAAATGAATTAGGTGAAATTTATGACAGCCTTATAGAAATAGCTGAGGAATCTTCACAATCTTCAATGCCAACAGTTCGATATGAAGCTGAATGTTTGGTAATGAAACTTAAATCTTATAAATTTATTTCTTCAATAATAATATGGTACGAAATCTTGGAAAAGGTAGATTTTATTAGCAAAATGATGCAGAAAGTTTCTTGGAATATCAGTTCGTGTGCTGAATCAATTAAGGAAGTTTTAAAATTTTTCAAAAGCATTAGAAATGACGAAAGCTTCGAAATTTATTTGCAGATTTCTAATGAACTTTGTAAAGCACTTGAAACAGAACCGGATTTTCCTGCTGAAATTAGTGTACGGCACCCACATCACCGAAAACAATTTAGCTATGAAGGAGATGAAGATATTCAATTTACTCCAAAAGAACATTTTCTAATTAATTTTTTCTATGTAATACTAGATACAGCTATTTCATCTCTTACCACCCGTTTTGAAACTTTGTCAAATTTCGAACAATGTTTTGGATTTCTATACAAATTTATTGATATGGAACATGAGGGAAAAAAAAAAGTTGTTTTGATCTCCATAATAAATTTAAAGATGGTGAATCTTGTGATATCAGAAAAACTACAATTGATAAGAATATGCAACGGTATTATGACGCCGAGAAAAAACGATGGTGTCAAATTGTCAGGCGCATGATATCTGTGGTACAATTTCTAGCAGGACAGTGTTTAGCTTTTAGAGGTTCTTCCAGCAAATTGTACGAAAAAAATAATGGAAATTTTCTGAAAGCAATTGAAATGATAGGAAAATTTGATGATATACTGGCAGACCACATAAAACGCGTACAAGAACCAATCGCTTTAAAGAACCACATGCCACATTACCTGGGAAATCGCTTTCAAAATGAAATAATCACTATCCTTGCAACCCAAATTCAAAAATATATATTAATATCAATAAAAGAGGCAAAATATTTTTCAGTCATTTTGGACTATATATTAGGTATTGGAAAAACTATTTTATTAACTCCTCAGGGAAACACTATTATTGGAACGGTAACTTCGTAGGGAGGAGGTTCTTTGTGTTAAAAACAAAATTAAGCCAACACCATCGACAAAAATGCATACAACCAACTATGTTACTGGATGAAAAGAGATTACAACAAGATGTTTGGGACCATGAAAACAACACAACAAAAGAAAATTAAACATCTCACCCTGTTGAGACATAACGTCCCCCAATGGACGACCAACACCTCCATAAGAAGCCAAGAACAAGAAGATAGCATAAAAGAAATTAGAAGCAAATGGATCACCAATGGCTCCAATACAGATATCCCCGAAGATATCCTAGATTTCTTAGCCTTAGGTCCAAAATTTGCCTTACCTTTCTCTAAAGATGACTTCCCAATGCTAGACCTACTAAAAGATGTCGAATATATAATCTCCACAACAACAACAGAGAGTAAAGAAGCATTGAGAGCTAGTGCGGTCAACATTATCACCAACCATACCAGCCACCTCAAGACACACAGACAATCAAACCCGTACCTTAAACGATACAACAACACCAGATCGTGTTTGAAGTCCCATGACTTACTAGTGATGAAAGCTGATAAAGGTAATTCCACTGTCATCCTGAACAAAGTAGAATACAAACAGAAAATGGAGGCATTGTTGGATGACACCCAAACGTACGAGAAACTTAATCACTCCCCCATCTTATCCATCGAAAAACAGAATAATAAATACGCAAAAAATCTTTTTGATAACGGCCACATTGAAGCAGGCACCCACGCCAGATTGACTACACACAAAAGTACACCGGGTAAGATATACGGTTTGTGTAAAATACATAAGGAAAATTGGCCCATGCGTCCTATCATATCTTGCATCAATTCCCCAACATACGAACTGTCTAAATACATTGTATCAATCTTAAAATTTTTAGAACCGTACTTGACCTATAACATCAATAACTCGTACGATTTTGTAAATAAAATTACTGAAATAGTCTTACCCCCCGATTACATACTGGTGTCCTTAGATGTCACTTCCCTTTTCACCAACATCTCAAAAGCCACAGCAAAAAAATCCCTAGACTTTTGGTGGAAAACGCTAACTGACTTTACAACAATCCCAAAAGCAATAATGCACCATTTGATTGAATTTACGGTTTATGACTCTAACATATTTACGTATAATAACAAAGTTTTCAGACAAGCATTCGGAACAGCTATGGGCAACCCTGCCTCGCCTATTATAGCGAATTTAGTTATGCATATGCTACTAACATCGTGCATCAACACCCTACCATTCCGCGCCCCCTTTTTGTTCTTATACGTGGATGACATTTTAACCGCGATTCCCCGGGATACCCAGACTACCATATTAGATGTGTTCAATGACGTTGACCCGCATTTAAAATTCACCCTTGAACCAGAAAACAACAGAGCAATACCTTTTCTAGATACGATTGTCTACAGAAATGATGACCAATCTATTATAACTGATTGGTATTGTAAACCCACAGCTTCTGGAAGATTTCTGAATTATCTGTCTGACCACCCACTCCACCAAAAGATTGGTTGTTTGTTTGCCCTAAAAAATAGAGTCCTTAAACGGAGTCACCCCACTTTCCAAGAAAAAAACCTGCAAATAATAAGATAGTTGGCTGTGGCCAACAATTACCCAACCTATGTAATAAGAAGAGTGCTCAACAACACGGCAACCCGCACTAAATCTAATTTCATATCCAACCAACCAGTGATATACAAAAAGCTCATTAATGTACAAAAAATGAACCATAAATTCAGGAGACTGTTTGAAAATGAGGGCACAAAACTGTTTTTTTACAACAAAAATACTATTTGCAACCTATTCTCGAAACTAAAAGATAGTACACCCACTTTGGATAGCAGTAACCTAATATACAAAATAAATTGCTCAAACTGCCCCTCTTCGTATGTCGGCCAAACAAAACAAAGACTATCAGCCCGCATTGCCCAACACAGATTAGATTGCAGACCATTTAATAAATGCCAACAGCTTAAGACAGCATTGGCCAACCATGCCATAACTACTGGCCACAAATTTGATTTGCAAAATGCAAAAATTTTACACTTTGAAGAAAATTTTAAAAAACGACTATTTTCGGAAATGTGGTTCATAAAAAGGACCAACAATTGTATAAACGATAAGATGGACACAGCGGGCCTCAGCAGCATATACACTAATCTAATTAATCCAACTCATATTGATTAGATGTTGGCAATTTTGTAATATTGATGAGTTGTATTAATTATGTTGTTGTGTGTGTTGTCACAAAAGGAATGTGTGCAGCCTATATACAATAAAGTTCCGTAAATTATGGTAAAATATTAGAAGGAATTTTGGTTGCTAACATTTAATGATGACTACCACATGTATAAGAAACATGGTTTTAAGTTTTAACTTTTTAATTTGTAATTTTTAATTGTTAATGTTATTAATGTCATTAATTTGTAGTGTTAGACGATAGGTAAGAGGAATCGATTATTTAAGAATTGATAAAATAAGCAAGTATTGTTCCGTGCTAGCATCCTGTAGAGGCCTAAATTAATAAAGGCGAAACGTCGATGATTAAATCGTAATTTTGTTTTTAACACAAAGAACCTCCTCCCTACGAAGTTACCGTTCCAATAATATTATTAGGTATGTACATTAGGGTGGAGCGAAATATTTTTTTTGGGTTGTGAGTGATCTAATAGTGAAAAATCGGTGCCTTTTACACTCAAATTAATCCATGCAAAATATTATTTGATTTAATTTATAATAATAGCCTCCGCAACGTCATTGAATTTAAAAAAAAAAGACATCAATTAAAGTTGCAATTGGAAACTGCAAAAGAGCCCACATTTTCAGAAATAGCAGATATAGTGACATCCAGAATTGAAAATATATGGCAAACTGCATCTATTCCGATAGTAACACGAACAAAGGTCGTACAAATGTTAAAAGCATACCATTTAAAATGCAAATGTGTCTGTGTCTGAAAAAGTGTCTGTCAAAAGGCGTCTATCAAAAGTTTTGGACAAAGTAGTAAGGTACTTTTTGATATTGCAGAATGCAAGTGTAAAGATTTCCCTCAATACATCTGTCGCAAAGATAAAAAGGTCCCCAAACAAAAACATACTTTTTTAATTGATCATAGAAGAAGTTACGAAGAACATGCAAAAGACTCAAAAGAGGAGACTGGAACGAGAAAACCGCCTAATTAAAGCCATAAATACTTCGTTATCTCTTATAGAAGTAAGTACTTCTCCGGTATCGTCAGCGTCTGAAAGTCGTAGTAGTTGAGATAATTCCACTAACACCATAAACAAAGGCATTCCGAAAAAAAGTATGCGTCGATTTTCCTCCGATATCGAAGACGTGCGAGAGGTATCAGATAGAACAGAGAGTATCAGATAGAACAGCAGCAGCGATTGCGTCGTTTTAATTTATTCGACATTAAGTCTGATATCGAGGTACAGACATAAAGTACGAAGAGAGAGCACTAAAACTAGACAAAAGTTAATGAAGGAGATCACAATCCCAAAACAGTCTGCTTTATATTTTGATGGGAGAAAAGACAAAACGTTGAAGATTATTAAAAAAGGTGGTAAATGCTACAGGACTATGACCGTTCAGGAGCACATCTCACTAATTCAAGAGCCAGGATCTATTTCAATGGGGTACTTAGTACTTAACGTTGGTTCAGCTAAAGGAATAGAAACTGCGATTACAAGGTTTCTATCACATGTAGGAATTCCCCAACACCATCTTATGGCAATCGGTTGTGATGGTACCAATGTAAATACTGGCAGGTATGGTGGTGTTATAAGACTGATTTAAAAAAGGCTACACAAACCACTCCAGTGGATAATTTGTTTACTCCATATGAACGAGCTTCCTTTGAGACACTTGTTTTTCATCTTGATGGGGGTACTTCGGGATCTAAGTCTTACACTGTTACATTGGGGAAAGCACTCGAGACTTGTGAACAATTGCCTGTTACAAAATTTCAGCATTGAAGGAGAGTTGCTTCCAGAAATGGAGCAAGATTTAAGTACAGACCAACAGTACCTGCACAAGATTGTCTCATCGTTACTTTCAAGTGATTTTCCGGAAGATTTGGCAAACAAACCGAATACTACGTTTTAAACTTGACAACTTTGGCTACATTTGTTGTAAAAGTTTACGTAACATCTTAGTTCTACATTAAAAATAAACCATCATGCAAGGGTGGCTCACAACACCTTTATAACATAATTAAAGCCTCCAGGTACCTGTCAGAGTTTCTAAAAATAGCTATTGATCTTGTGATTCAACACAATAGCTATTTTGCACATCCCGAGAGCATACTCCTTGCAATGATAACTGATGACAGAAAGCACATTCCAGAACTTGCAGCACGGCGCATATTAAAGGCACGTAGGATGCCTCAACCTTCAACACCTAGAATGTTTGAAGTGCCGCCTATAAATGTCAAAGTTTCAACATATAGATTTTCAAGAAATGAAAATTCAAGAAAAACATTCAAGAAATATTAAGTGAACCACCGATTATGAAAAACCTGACCAAGAAATTCAGTCTATCGTCAGGTGGCGAGGGTATTGTTTTATTGTTTTACGAGTGTTGTTTTTAAGGCTTCCATTTGGGAAACCTGTTCAATGGAGCAACGAAGTCAAATACCTAGGACTTACACTAGATTCCAAACTAACATGGAATCCCCACATGAACAAGACAATCTCCAGATGCAAACAAACGCTGATGATAAGTAAACGAGCCATAGGTAGCACATGGGGTCTCAAACCGGAACTGACTCACTGGCTATACAAAACTATAGTTCGACCAATACTAACCTACAGCATAGTAACTTGGTGGCCTAAACTACAACAATCAACTGCTGTTGCAAAATTAAGCAGGATACAACATCTAGCGAATCTATGCACCACAGGAGCCTTTAGAACTACCTCTGGATTAGCATTAGACGTGATACTAGATACACCGCCATTAGACATCTTTCTAAAAGGAGAAGCAAGAATGGCGGCATACCGACTACAATGCGCGGGTCAATGGATCGCAGCCAGTAGGATCGAGCATACAAAAATCATGACGGCAGTCAGAATACCGTTGATGGAAATGAGAACCGACAGTACCAACAAGTCATTCCATTTCGAAAAATCATTCACTGTACACATAGATCCAAGCTGGAAACCGGACCAGCTTCCCACCCCTACGAACAAGAACATAATCTTTTACACGGATGGTTCAATGTTTGAAGGAAGGGCCGGATCGGGCCTGTACAGCAAAAATCCAAAAATTAGGGAATCAGCCAGCCTAGGCGAACACTGCACGATATTCCAAGCAGAAGTACACGCATTACTATTGGGTGCTACTGAATGCCACAGACAAAAATATCGGAACAGAAACATTTATTTTATATCTGATAGTCAAGCAGCGCTAAAAGCACTAGAGGCCTGCAGTACAAAATCAAGAATCATAAAAGAATGCAAAGAAATACTACATACACTAGGCCAACAGAACACAGTAAACATCATCTGGGTTCGCGGGCATAGTGGTATAGAGGGAAACGAACATGCAGACGACCTAGCAAAATAAGGTGCCCGCAAGAAACTAGTTGGTCCCGAACCGAGCATAGGTATAGAAAAAGCCTGCGCCAGAGCATCCATCAATGATTGGATGAAAAATAAACACAAACTCAGATGGAACTCCTATGATAAAGCAACCCTTTGCAGGAAGCTAATAGACTCACCTAATCCCAATATAGCAAAGGACCTGTTAAAACTAAACAAAGCTCACACGAAGCAGATAGTTAGTTTACTAACAGGCACTGGCAGATTTAGAGAATTCTTGCATAAAGTAAAAATCTACCGAGACGAACCTTTATGTAGACTCTGCGGAGAGGAAGATGAAACAGCAAACCACGTACTCTTTGAATGCCCTGCCCTAAAACGAATGCGACACCAGCTCGACTGGAACCAACAAACCACATGGGAACCCAAACTTGTAGGAAAACTAAGGAAACTAGTCATTGACACAGACGTCGGACTGCAAGTTTGATATCAACCGACAGCACAATAAGCCTTAAGGTTGACGTGCGCCAAACCCTTAGAGGAAGTCGGGAATCTAATCTAATCTAATCTAAGGCTTCCATGTCATACTCAAGCTGTTGAACGGGTTGTAAAATTGACGACGATAGCTCCTACTTCTCAATGCACAAAAAGTCACGATTAGGTGCAATAAAAGCCAAATTCTAATCACGGCACGTAATGTCTAATTTTGAGACAAAACGAGATTTTTGAGCAAATAAATTGTTTTTTTTAAATATTTTTATAAAAAAAAAAGTTGTATTTTTGATTAAAGGTGATTAATATCTTTCTGAATTATATATTGCGTATCATTTAGCACCCATATATCATTAAATTAAGCTTAATATTTGGCCATAACTGTACTAGACTTTTACCATTAAATTTAAATTTTTGAGGTCAGTGCGGAGGCAGAAGCTATTCATCAAATTGATTCAAAAATTATATTTATTTTAACTTTAATATAATGCACCAATCACCCCCTATTACAACTCTAAATCTCGAAAAAAATATTTTTGCATACATCCGTGCTCCACCCTAATGTACACACCTTATGTCTAGTGTATTATAATAATAATAATAAAATCCTTTATTGCCATAAGATCTACAAGCGGACATAGCAACGTCAAATAGGTTTAGGTTACAGAGAAGGGTTGTTTATCAGAAATTATATACAAATTAAAGTATAAATAAAATGTACAAGAAGGAATTAATCACAATTAAAAATTACATAAATATAGATATAAAATAAGCACCTAACACATATTTTCACAAACATAATACAGACACGTATATATATATAGATATATTGAGATTCATCTCTTAGCTGCTATTGAAATTGTAATAGACTTTTTTTTTCAAGTAGTCTGTGACTGAAGTTTTGAACTTTTTTGTGTGTACAATATTTCTAATTTCAATAGGAAGAGAGTGATAGGCTTTGATTGCTCTATACTGTGTTCCTTTTTCAAAAAATGATGAGTTGTGATGTGGTATCCTGAGTTCATTTCTATATCTTGTATTGATTGTCATTTGGTTTGAATATGAATCACAGTTTCTTGTAAAAATATTATAGTGTTTTTTGGCAAATGTTACTAGTTGTAGAAAGTATAAAGATGGTACTGTTAAGATTTCTAAATTGACAAAGTGGGATTTACACGATGTTCCATATGGTAATTTCAACATAGCTCGAATAATTCTTTTTTGTGTTTTGAATATTTTTTCTGAGTGGGTGGAACTTCACCAGAAGATGATGCCATACTGTATGATGGATTGTACATGGGCATAGTAATATATTTTGAGGCTATTTATTGATACCTGATCCTGTAGAGCTCGAATAACTCCACATAAAGAGCAGAGTCTAGAATTTAGAATATTTATGTGTGTTTCCCAACTGAGACTGCTTTCCATTGTCACCCCTAAGAATTTGATTTCATTTATTAGTGGAATGGATTTGGAGTTTAGCCTAACATAGATAGACTCTTGACTAAGTTGATATCTAGAGAATGATATAAGCCCTGTTTTCCCTGTATTAAGCTTAAGTCCATTTTTTGTACACCATGTTGACATGTTCTCTGCTATATCTGATAATCCCCCTGAAAGCCTGCAAGCCCAGGAGTGGACATTATTACCGATGTATCATCTGCAAACTGATAGACCAGCCCTGGTCCCAAAGCCTCCGGGAGATCACCAACATATAGCAGGAAAAGAATTGAGCCTAGGATAGAGCCTTGTGGCACCCCTTGTGATATTTCATTTTTCTCTGAGAAAAATAATTTATTTTTTTGTGAAACACTTACTATTTGGGATCGTCTCGATAGATATGACTTTAAGAGATCATTACACTTTCCTTTGATTCCATATTCTTCTAGTTTACTCAATAAAATACTGTGGTTTACCATATCGAAAGCCTTTGAAAGGTCAAAATACAAGCCCCCTGTAACCTTATTTCCATCGATTTTGTCAAGGATTTCAGTTATTGCATTATATATTGCTAGTTCTGTTGACATGCCTTGTCTGAAGCCATATTGTTGTGGAGCAAGTACTTCAAATCGATTTAAAAATATCACAAGCCGCTTGTAAATGGCCCTCTCAAAAATCTTCGAAGGTGAAGGCAGAATAGAAACAGGCCTGTAATTATTGATGTCTGTTTTGGCACCTTTTTTGTATATGGGAATTACTCGAGCTATCTTCAGATTGTCTGGGAATATTCCTGAAGCCATACTTTCGTTTATCATGTCCACCAAAGGTTTGCTTATATATTTTCCTACTTTTTTCAGTATGAATGGAGGGATAGAGTCCACCCCGCTTGCAAATTTGGGCTGCAACTCATTTAAAATATTGTTGATTTCAGATTCTGTGACTGGATCTAAGTTTCTGGATCTGGTTTCTAAGTAAAATAGTTTTATTATTGTGAGCTACCTTCGTATCCAGCAAATCATGTTGCAAGTTTTTTGTGTGAAATGATTGTTGAATTGCTTAGCAATTTCTTTGGGATCTGTTATAGCTCCAATATCTGTTTTTATTTCAATAGAGTTTTTGTTCACCAATTTTCCATTATTGAGATTTTTAAAGATATTCCAGACTGTTTTTGATTTATTTTGTGAGTGAGATATTTGACTATCGTTGACGGATTTTTTATAGTCTGACAGATACCTTCTGTAAGCACCCTTTTCTCTCTTATATTTAATATATACATTTTCGCATTTTGTTTCAATGTAGAGTTCATAGAGATCTCGGATATAGAGAGAATAACGTTTTATTTCAGAATTTATCCAGTGGCATTTGTTATTTTTCGGTTTGGATATGGTTAATGGAAAACATATGTCGAAGTGGTAGTATAATATGTTGTAGAAATTATTATATTTACTATTTATATCACTTGCTTTATAAACATCATCCCAAGTTTCAGTTTCTAGTGCTGACATGAATCTCAATATATTTCTTTCTATGAAGAATCTTGTTCTACAGCTGCTTTGTTTGTTTGCTACTCCTGTAGTATACTCGATCTCAAAGATCTGACTAAAATGATCTGATATAACTGTTTTTAGTATGGTACAAGTTGATATTTCTTCGGGTATGTTTGTGAATACATTGTCAATCAGAGTTGAAGAGTGCTGTGAAATTCTAGTCGGTGAGTTTACTCTCGGAGTTATCCCAAACTGACTGAATAATTGTAATAACATTAATGACTCATTATCAGGTTTTGCAAAATTAACATTGAAATCTCCACAAACTATGGTGAGTTCTGACTGACTAGTAATGAACTCTAAAATTTGAGACATATTGTTTAAAAAACAATTAAAATCTCCTGATGGAGATCTATATACACAAACTAAGTGATAAATACATTTATTTAGTGCAAATTTACAGCTGGAGTATTCAAATGATTTTTCAACTTGCGCAACTGGTGTTTCTGCAGTACTAATTGTAATTTCTTTTGAGGCATATATTGCAGTACCTCCTCCTCAATATTCACTTCGATAGGAGTAGCACACTAATTTATGATTACCAAGACTTATTTTTTCTATCTCATCACCCCTACACCAATGTTCAGTGGCACAGAATACTTTTGGAGATATTTCGTCTAGAAGAACTTGTACTGATAGTATTTTGTTTTTGAGGCTTTGTAAATTAAGATGTAAAACTTTAGTGGTTTTCAAACTGTTTTCATTTTTGGGTACGATATTTGTGTCCACTGCTTGTTGTGTTAGAAAAAAAATTTCGATTTCAAAAATTCACCGTGGATTCTGAAGTCGAATCTTTTTATCCCTACTTTGTTTGGCCAGAAATTGGGATCATACATTTCATCTTTGCGATTTAGTGAAGCTGTAACTACAAACCTCTTTAATCTTCCTGGATCTGAAAGTAATTCTTGTACACCAATTTCCTCGTTTTTAAAAGTGTCTTTTTTTACAATATAGTCATTTATCATTTTCTCAGACACATGTGTCTTTACCCTATAAATATATAACCAGACCTTTCGATCTGCTCCCACAAATCCATTGGCATCTTCCTCGCTAACTTTACCTGTTCCTAGTCGACGCTTTGCAGATCTTTTCTGTTTTTGGTATTGAAACCAATTATATTTATAATGAACAATAAATGCTAATAATAATAATAATAACTATCCGAAAATCCATCTGTTACTATATGGTCTATCTTATTGGGTGCGTAGAAACAAAATATATTGTGAAAAATGTTGTTGATATAAAAGTATAATAGAAATATAACAAAAACCTAGTCTGTAAGTAGTTGATAAATTTTGTCTGTAAGAACTAACCAGCTCATGTACAGGTAACTTTACCAGGTAGTATACCTCTATGGGATAAAGATAATGTAAGTTACTGTATAGTCTTATTCTGTTTAATAAATAAATAATAACAAACATGGGCAACAATTTAAGAAGCCTTAAACTGAGATATTTGATATCGTGAAAGATCTACAACGGATTCCAGAAGTTGAGACTACAAATTGGGACAATCCTGATTATTTCCGTACTTAACAGTAGATTTTTGTTAAATAAGTCTAGAGAATCATAAATCAGTTAATTTGTTGCTGATAGTTTGCCTATAATAGTAAATTAAGGAAATGGTGTGATGCTTTGGTTAGGCATTTTGTTGAAAAAATTTACTTAAATTTTAGCAAAAACTAATTTTTTTCAGGTTTGTCAAGGAAATGCGTTAAGGATTTAACATTTAGATTTCGATGAAAAATAGTAAAAAATATCTTACATTTTGTAGGTTAAGGCAGACAACAAACAATATATTTTGGCTGTACAAAAAAAAAACAGGTAGTAATTTTTAAAACAACAATAAACTTTGGTTGCATAATTATCAAGTTATCACTGTATCACCTGAAAGTCGTCAAATAGAATTAGATAAATACCATAGCTCACATAGTGTTTGGGTTGCATAACTAGTACTTGTTTTATCAGCAATTTAAAACCAAAAATATTTGGACAGGAGACAGGACCAGGACAGGACTTAATAGAATAGACCACTGTTTCTTAACGTTTAAAGTTATTAACGTTTTTATTTATTTTTGAAGAATTCCCAAGTATTTATAAAAGCGTTATTGTGGGAGTGGCGTGGACCTATATCAGGGATCTCAGTCAAATCTTTTGCCTTTCGGGCCACATTGTGGATGCAAATTTGCCCGCGGGCTGGATTAAATTTTTCATGTTTTAATAGTTGTGTCTATATGCTAATGAAATAGTAAACATCAGGCCTAGTAAACATAATAAGCATATTATAGGCATGCTTTTGGGATTTGGGACAGAGAACATACTCTTATTATATCGGCTCTTCCAATAAGAGGTTTCATTATGATATGTAAAAAATGAGTATTGCAGAAAAGCACCAATTTACTCTCTAAAACTGATACACAAGGGTTCCAGGGTAAAATCCACATCTATACCATGCTCTCTTGAAGATAGTCGTCTCTACTCGTCCCTCCTGATTTCAATATACTATTTGTTAAGGGGTTACACTTGTAATTTTCAAAAAATCGTTTTTTTTTGTATTTTCTGAATATACATATATTTGAGCATACACACTCAAAATTTTATGTCAATCAAATGAATATTTTCGAAGTTATAGACACATTTATGAAGGCGCGTTAGGGAGGCGCGTCTCACAGTCGGGGACCGGCGCGCCAGCTGTCTACCTGAGGCGCTGTCCCTTCTTTCCTTGTCTATCCTACTCTCTTTCCTTTGTCATTTTCTATTGTATGTTTCTCAGTTGCCAAAATTTGAAAAGTAGTCGTCAGTCTCAGCAGAGAAGCCTAACAGTAAAGTCGTGTCAGTGTACTTGTACCTTCGATAATATCGTGAAAATGAAGTCTAGCAGAGAACTTAGAAAATCAACGAAAGTGTACAAGTCAAGAGCGAAGAAACGAAAGAATGTTTTCAATCCGAAAACAGCTGAAACGGATGAGTCCAGTTTCGGTGCCTCTGCAAAAGAAATGAGAATGCAGGAGGAAATCTTGGTGCCGCGTGATCCGTCCGTTGAGTACCGAATTTTGAATTTTATTACTGTTTTCGCGGCCATCTCCGAATTTGTGCAGTGCAAAACCTGTAACGGAAATGTGAAATTTGAAACTGCTTCTGAACGAGGACTCGGGTTTAAAATTGTTTTGTTGTGCGATCAGTGTCCATCTCGTAGCATAAATTCTAGTCCTTTTATCGAGCATTCTTATGAGATAAATCGGCGTTTTTTGTTTGTCATGAGAGTTCTTGGATTAGGGTTAAAAGGTGCTGCAAAATTTTGTGGATTAATGGACATGCCCGCTTTCCTAACACAGCCCACCTACGATTTAATTATGAAGAATATACATTCCTGTGTGAAAACAGCAACCGACAAACTTTTTCAGCATGCTTGCCATGAAGAAAAAGACTTGACTGCTGAACACCAAGGTGACGAAAAATCTGCAAAGCTTACCGTGTCCGGCGATGGAACTTGGAAAAAGCGAGGATATACTTCCTTGTATGGAGTGACATCATTGATCAGATATTATTCTGGGAAAGTAATTGATATCCTCGTGAAAAGTGCCTATTGCAAACAATGCGAAACTTGGAAAAGCAAACTTGATAGTGAAGAATATCAACAATGGTATGAAAACCATCAAGATGATTGCAGTTGTAATCATTCAGGTTCTTCTGGAAAAATGGAAGTTGATGCAGTGATCGACCTATTCAAGCGTTCAGTGGAAAAATTCGGAGTGCAGCACAGAAATTACATTGGAGCCGGTGATTCTAAAACGTACTCCGGGATTTTGAAAGCTGCCCCATACGGTGATCAAGAAGTCGTGAAAAAGGAATGTATTGGACACGTACAGAAGAGAATGGGAACGCGACTCCGAAATTGTGTGAAAAAGAAAGTGGAAACGGTGGAAAAAAAGGATGGAAAGAAAATACAAAAAAAAACTCTCGGTGGAAAAGGCAAGCTGACAGCAAAAATGATCGACAAGTTGACAGTTTATTATGGCTTAGCAATTAGGAGAAATTGTGATTCGGTTGAGAATATGAGTAATGCAATCTGGGCCACATTTTATCATTACTGCTCGACAGACGAAAATCAACAACACGCAAAGTGTCCGATCGGATTGGACTCATGGTGCTCTTGGCAGCGGGCAGCAGCTGCTGATAACTTATCAGTTTATAAGCATGATTATCAGCCATTTCCACAAGAAGTTGCTGAGGCCCTGAGGCCCATTTATGAAGATCTCAGCAATGAAAAATTATTGGAAAGATGTGTGGGTGGTTTCACCCAAAACAATAATGAAAGCTATAACCAACTGGTGTGGAAGATCTCTCCAAAAGTACTTCCAGCCGGATCAAAAACGGTGGAAATGGCTGCATATATAGCTGCTGGCATCTTCAATGAAGGGACAGCTGCCCTTTTATATTATATGAATGCAATGGGCGTCTCACTTGGGTCCAATGCGCATTCATATACAGATAAAGAAGATGCGCAGCGCATCAAGATCTCCGACCTGAGATCACACGAGAGCACCAGAGAGGGAAGAATGGCTCGCAGACAGCATCAAATCGAATTATTAGAAGCTGCCAACGATGCGAACGGATTATTATATGGCCCTGGAATAGATGACTCCATGTAAGTTGAAAAAAAACAAAATTTACCACATGTAAAACGCTTTTGAAACTTTAAACGCGTTTTTCTCAAAACTATGTTTTCAAAATCGGTGATCAAGATTTCTCGAAAACGGCTGAACCGACCAGTCTCAAATTTTAACACAACCTTTTTAACTAGATTTTTTAGTAATTAATCGAAGATTTTTTTCTCCGATAAATATTTTCCATTTTATAAACAATTTAAGGCTTAAATTTTCGTTCAAAATCGAGTCTTTTATTTTGAGAAGTCGCCATTTTGTCAAAAATTATTTTTTCGCTAATTCCTTCGATGAAATACTAGATAATGTATTATATTAACGAAATTTATTTGTTTTTTTCATTTCAGATAATCCGGTCCAGAGATATCGTGATCACCGCAAAATTGTTTTTTTTTTGCGGAGCTCTAGGAGATCGGCGATAGCAACATTCGCGATGATTATTTTTACAAATAAAAAATATGTTAATATATTATAAGGTTATTATAATATGTACACCAATTTTCAAATTAATAAGTTGAATAGTCTGCGCGAAAAAAATTCTTGAAAATCCGTCTTTTTAAAGCCTTCTAACTGTATGTAAGGCCTTAAATTTTGCATATTTCGAACCACCAAACCCCCCCCCCTTGGCTACGCCGATGTATATATATATATATATATATATATATATATATTTTTTTTTAATCAG
The DNA here is from genome assembly GCA_944588485.1 of Phosphuga atrata. Lineage (NCBI taxonomy): Eukaryota > Metazoa > Arthropoda > Insecta > Coleoptera > Silphidae > Phosphuga > Phosphuga atrata. Next base: position 47,712,314 of record OX155904.1, read on the forward strand.
TAAAAACCTTTATTACCCTAAGGTGTAAAGGTACTTATTTCAATATACTAATTTACCATAAGGTAGTTATTACAATATACTAATTTACCATAACAATAAATCAAATTTACACTATAAAATAAAATAAATCAACCCATTTCATGCATAAATAAATTTTGCCCATTCTTTCTTGTTTTTTGCCATCTTCAACTCCTCATTCCAGGATATTCCTCGTTCCTTCAAAGAATCTGCCACTGCTTGGTTCCATGTTTTCCTTGGTCTTCCTCTTTGATTTTTCTGTGTAGATTTGGTTAGCCATACTCTTTGCGTTTGTCTTCCTTCTTCCATCCTTACTAGATGCCCAAACCATTTTAATCGCCTTTTTTCTATGCTTTCCAGGACTGGTTCGACATTAAGTTCTGCTCTAATTGTTTCATTTCTTACTCTGTCTCTTTTAGTAATTCCTTTAGTGCTTCTTAGGTATTTAATTTCTAGCGCCTGTATTCTACTTTTCATTTGACTGCTTAGCACCCAGCTTTCACCACCGTATGTCAGAATTGGTTTGTATATAGTATTGTACACTGTCATTTTTGTTTTCTTCGATATATCTTTGTTTCTTATAAACGTGTTATTAAGTGCATATAATAGTTTTGTTGTATTTTCAATTCTGGTGTTGATTTCAGCCTCTTCCTTTCCGTCATTGTGTATATTTACTCCTAAGTATTTAAATGTTTCTGTTTGTTCTATATCTTTTCCATCTATTTTTATCGTTATGCTTGGTTCTCCTTTCCCGATGGTCATTACTTTGGTTTTGGCGACGTTTATTTTCATATTTTTGTTTTCTAACGCTGTCTTCCAAATGTCTAGGTTCGTTTGTAAATCCTTTTCGTTCTTTGCATAAATCATTAGATCGTCGGCAGAAGCACATTCCACTATTTCCACCCTCTGCATGTTTCTATATCCCACTCTAATTTCTTTGTTTTTCTCTTTGTATCTTTTATTATGTCATCCAGGACTACATTGAATAGAGTCGGGCTCAGTACTCCCCCTTGTCTTAATCCCTCTTTGGTTACGAACTCCTCTGACTGTAAGTTTCCTTTTCTAACATAGTTTCTTGTGTTTTTATAAAGACTGAAAATAGCTTTTCCTAGCCTGTCACTGATTCCTCTTTGTCTAAGGCTGTTCCATACTTCCATTCTTGGGATGCTATCAAATGCTTTTTCAACGTCGACAAAGACTACATATATGGTGCGGCTTACGTTCTTTTCTATTAGTTGCTTCATGGTAAATATATGATCTTGTACTCCTCTACCTTTTCTAAAACCGCTCTGGGCTTCTTCCATATGGGCTTCAGTCACAGTTTTTAATCTTTTCTCCAGGATTCGCTCATATATCTTGACCATCGTACTCATCAATGTTATACCCCTATAATTATTGCAATCTTTATTGTCTCCCTTTTTATGGAGTGGTAATAGTACTCCTATTTCCCAGTCTGCAGGTATCATTTCTTCTTCCCAGATTTTGTTAAAAAAATTTACTAACACTTCTATTCCATTGTTGCCCATGTTCTTTACCATCTCTGTTGTTATTCCATCATGTCCAGCAGCCTTTCCCCGTTTTAACCTTTTTATAGCTTTAATTACTTCTTCTGCCTTTATGTCTTCATCTATCATATTCTCCTTGTTTCCTATGTGTTCATTTTTGCCTTCGGTTTTATTTCCTGTATTATTTTGCTTTGTATTTAACATATCTTCAAAGTACTCCTTCCATCGTGCCATTATATTTTTCTCGTTTTCTATTAAGTTTCCCTCATTAGATTTGATGGCTATGCTGTTATTCGGTTTTCCTTTTCGAAGTGTTTTTAAGACTCTGTAAAATAACTTTTGATTTCCTTTGCTATCTTCTTCCATCTTGCATCCGAATTCTTCCCAGGATTGTTGCTTCAATGTTTTCACTAATTCTTTGAGTTTCATTCTCTGCTCTTTATAATTATTATAGTTCTCTGTAGTTCTGTTCGTAAGGTACTTTTTCCATTGTTGTTTTTTCATTTTTACTTCCATTTTTACTTCGTCGTTCCACGATCTAGTTTGTTTTTTGTTTTTGTTGATTTTAATATATCCACATGTCTCTCTCGCTGTTTTCGTTATTATTTCCTTGATATTTCTCCATGCGTCTTCTACTGACATGCTGCTCATACTTTCTTTGATTTTAATAATCTCCGTTTCTATTTTCTTTTTATATAATTTAGCTGTCTCTTCTTCCCTTAATTTGTATGTTTTAATTACTTGCTTATTTTCACACTTTTTGTTTATATACAGCAAGAAAATACCAGTGCAAATTTTCTTGCTGTTTTGTGTTGCCTATTTTTAATTTTGTCATAACTAGATGGTGGTCCGAATATATTTCAGGTCCTCGTCTTACTCTTGTGTCCTTTACTTCTTTTCTAAATTCTCTGTTAATTATTATATAGTCGATTATTGATCTTTCTCCCCTACTTAAACATTCTCTCATATATTTATGTACCTCTTTATGTTTGAAGAAAGTATTTGTAATTATAAGATTATTTAGCATACACAACTCTATCAATCTCCTTCCATTATTGTTTCTAGTGATTTCTCCATGTATACCTATTGTCTCTCCAGATTCATAGTCTTTTTTCCCTACTCGCCCATTTATATCACCTATTATCAACATCCTTCCCCTACTTACTTCTATTACTTCCGTCAGTTGATTCCAAAATTCATCTTTTTTTCTAACCCTTTCGTCTTCACTTGGACCATATACTACTATAACTGTTAATAACGTATTTTTATCAATTTCTAATTCAATCTTCAAGGTTCTCTCCATTATTGCAGTCCACTTTCGTATATATTTCACGTTTTCTCTCTTTATGTAGCATGCTACCCCTTCTCTTGCCCTGTTCTGTTCATTTACTCCGCTATATATTAGTACATGCTCTCCAGTCAGCGTTTGTTCTCCTTTTCCTTTTTTTTTCGTTTCTGTAATACCCACAATATCCATATCCATCTTTTCTAATTCGTTTATTAGTTCCTCATCTTTTCCCGATAAGCTTCTGACGTTCCATGTTCCTATTTTCCATGTCCTTCCTTTCAGTGTGTTTTTACGTATCTGTGTTTTTCATCTGTTATCCATGTTCCTATTTTTCTTGTCCTGTTTCGTTGCTTTGTCGTTATTGTTTTTCCTTGTCTGCTTGTTTGTTCTATTGGTTTTTTGGAGTGCTCATCTCTTTAAGTTCTTGGGTTTCTTCGTTCCAGATGAGTTGTTTCTGGTTTACTATTAATTTCTCCTTGTATATTTTTACATTATTCCCTTTTGCCTTTTCTTCTTTCGCCTTGTTTCTTATTATTGCCTGAATCTTCCTTTCTTCCTTCGTGTAGTCGCAGTCTATATATATTTCTGTTCCTCTTAGTTTATTCTTATTTCGAAGGATATTCATTTTGTCTTCCCACTCTCTGACTTCTGCCACCGTTATTGTGCTATTTTTTTTTTGTGATGATGTTGTGTGCGTCTTTCAGTTTTATATCTATTTGTAGCTCTTCTTTTAGTAATCTCTCTATTTCTTCTTTGGGCTTTCCGTTTCCCTCCTCCATTCCTTTTATTACTATGTTGTTTTTCTTGCTTATCTTGTCTTGGTTGTCCAGTCGGGTTTTGAGTTGTTTTACAGTTTTATTTATCTCCTCTCTCTTTTTGCCACTCTTCTTCTTTCTTTTTCATTTCTTTCATGTTTGTGATTATCTCGTTATTTACCATAATATCTTCTCTTAATTGTCTATAGTTTCCTCTCATTTCTTCTTGAAGTTCTTGTTTCATTGAGATTATAAGCTTCTTTATTTCTTCCATTTCTGGTTTTCCTGGTTGATTATTTATTGGTGTTTTCCTGTTTTTTTTTCTCTTTTCCCTATCTGTTTCCTTGTCTGTGTCTTGGTTTATGTCGGGCGAGTCTCGTTTTCTTTTACTCCCGTCGCTGTTAGTCCGTTCCCTGTTTCTTTCGTTCATGTGCTTCTATTTATGCTTTGTGTGGCCTTAGTTGTATATTTCTAGCGATCATCCGTGCTTAATTGGTTGCCTATGTTAGTTGTTGTCGTCGTTCTTATCTGTCCCGTATCAGATACCCGACCCGAATTGACTGACCCGAATCACGCACTCCCCTGTATATATATATATATATATATATATATATATATATATATATACATATATATATATATATATATATATATATATATATATATATATATATATATATATATATATATATATATATATGTATATATTGTTGTGATCTCGCGATTTTGGTTGCAAAGAATTTCAGTTTCTCACGAGTCGGCAAAGAAAACTAAGTGGACACCCGATTAGTTTTTGTTTATTTAGGACCATTAGTCTGCTTTATCTAAATCATGCGGGCAGACGCTCGAACTTAGGGATCGTGCCGAGACGCCGAGAGGATTTTGTTTTATGAGTTTTGGAAATTTTCCATAAAGATTAGGGGAGGACTCACACCAAGACCGAGGTGATGAGGTAGAGGGGAAGTTAAAAAGGGGCAGTCAGAATTGAGCTAGGTTTTTGTTGAAGTAAATTCCGGGTTTCGACCATAAGTTTCGTAGAATTAAGTGTATTGTTTATTATTTATTATTTGTAAGTTAGTTAGTAATTATTGTAATAAGTTAGCGATTAGTTGTACATATTGTAAGATATTAGCAGATAAGTAGTATTTAATTACATATAAAGGACATATTTGCGTGTAATTAATTCATCCATTGTCCTGATCCTGGAGCAGCACCATACCAAATTACCAGTTCGCAAAAGAGATACTATATTTTTGGTGGCAGCGGTGGGATCCAGAAGAATCCGAAATTGGTGGAATTCTTCGGAATTCAAAATCGGTTGGATCCAGAAAGTATCCAAAAAGGAATTGGAAATTTGGTTGCCTTTGGTCGCAGCGAGTTCCGTCCAGGTCTACGTCAAATGCAGTGAATCTACGAGTGTCGTTTCGCCGTACATCACGCAGCTCCACAATAGGACAATTCGGTTGATTAGATACAAACTACGTCTGAGATTTCGTAAAAAACTGTAAGTATATCTTTGTTTCGTACGCAAAATATTTCGCATAATTGTTGACGAATTGTACGTTATAATCAAAATGGCTCTTATGACGTTAGATGTAGCAATGAGATATGTCAAGGAGTACGATGGACAGGCGGGTAAAGTGCAAGATTTCATAGAATCGTGCGATTTGGCGATGGATGCTGTAGCTTTCGACGTCCGAGATATATTATTTAAGATAATAAAAACATCTAAATTAACAGGTAGGGCTAGAGATTTGACTAGGTACGGAAATTTTTCGACATGGGGCGAATTAAGGGACCATTTAGGGGACAGATTTTTAGAAAAACGTTCAATTTCCTGTTGTCAAATGGAGTTACATTCAACTTACCAATATAATGGTGAAGGTGTAATTGACTATGCTAATAGAATTGAGAAATGTTTGTCGAATTTGATTGACGCGTCTGTGGTTGGCAAGACTTTAGCAATAGCTAAAGAGATCAACGATATTTACGATATTCAGGCATTAAATGTATTTTTACAAGGCTTGTCGGATTCTTTAAAAATTATAGTAAAGGCACAAAGACCAAATTCGTTAAAGGAGGCGGTTGAGCTTGCCCGATCGGAAGAGTGTCAGTTAAATAGTGCATTTAGTAGAATAGACATAAAACGTGGGGTAAAATCTTGCGATGTTTGCAATAAGAGCGGTCATTTAGGGAAGGATTGTCACTTAAGAAATAGAAACAGCGAACCACCTCAAAATTACAATACCGTTCGAATAAAAGGTGAAGGTTCGGTATACGGCGCACAGATATCCCAAAATTCCCGAGCTATTTGCCCGATTATATGTTTTACCGATTATATGTTTAAAACCGGGTCATAGAATTTCCGAGTGTAGGAGAAGAATTTACAACGAACAAAACCGGCAGACAAATGTAAGCGAAGTAAACCAACAATTTATTAAAGAGCGTCATTCGTATAACATTGCTAGTGATTCGGGAAACGCACCGGGTCCGACAGTAAGTTCCGTGTCGTCGGACCGAGCAATTTAAGCCCGGAACATGTTCAAAAAAAAATCTAAAATAAATTTAGTGAATTGTCGGTATATTTTTCCAAGAGCATTAACGGAGCAGGTTTAAAAAATGTACATTTACCGTTACAAATTTCGAAACAAGGTTTTGCAACATTAATGTTAGATACGGGAGCCGACATAAGCATTATTAAATTAGGAATTTTAAGGAATGAATTAAATTGGGATAGTGGCAGGAAAACGAAAATTCGGGGCATTACAAATGGTTTTGTGGAAACATTAGGAGCCATATTCGAGAAATTAGAGGACAAAAATCAATTATTCCACGTCGTTTCAAACGATTTCCCTATATGTTTCGATGGTATTTTGGGAAGTGATTTTTTTGAGTTATTTAATGTTAATTTGGATTTCGGAGAGAAACGAATGCTTTTCGGAGAAAAGTGTTTGAGTTTTAATGAAAATTTAGATATAAGGGACACTAATTACTTGACGTCTCCGCATCAAGGTCGCACTGTTAAAACTGAGGTCGGTTTAGATAATTTAGAAGGAAACGTATTAAACATACCTCCTCGGAGTGAAAATATATTTTTTAAGTTTTATTATAAGTTTCGTGCAGGGTAGACAACCCTGATTCATTCGTCTATATTTGTGAAGGTCGCCAAATCAGCGACAATATTTTTATTACTAATTCAATTTCGTATGTTAGGGAAAATAAATGTTTCGTGGGAATTCTGAATACGTCAGAAGATTCGGTCAATGTCAGTCTCGAGCCAATAGATTTAGTATCAATTGAGTCAGATAGTTTCGAAGAAAGCAGGTGCGGACGGTAAACTTAATTGGCGCGTTGTTGTAGATTTCAGGAGGCTAAACGAGTCTACAGTAGGATTTTCGTACCCAATTCCCAATATTAGCGACATTTTAGACAAACTAGGGAATTCCAAGTATTATTCAAAGTTAGATCTATCGAACGCGTACCATCAGATAGAAATGCATCCCGATGACAGGCATAAAACGGCATTTTCACATCAATTTGCTCACTATGAATTTAAAAGAATGCCTTTCGGTCTAAAATCAGCTGGAGCATCATTTCAACGCCTTATGAATAGCGTGTTGTCGGGAATACAGGGAATTCGCGCATTTGTTTACCTGGATGATATTATAGTATTTTCAAATAATTTGCGTACTCATTGTGAAAAATTGCAAGAAATTTTTGAAAGATTACGATCTTTTAACCTAAAATTAAGTCCGGAAAAATGCGAATTTCTAAATAAAGAGATTGTGTACCTAGGTCACAAAATTACTGATGAAGGAATTTTGCCTGACGAAGATAAAATCCTAGCGGTAAAAAATTTTCCTGTACCAACATGTCAGAAACAAGTAAAGTCGTTTTTAGGTTTGGCTTCGTACTATAGACGATTTATTAAGGATTTTTCAAAGGTTGTTTCCCCGATAAATAACTTGTTAAAAAAGGATGTGCATTTTCAATGGTCGCAACGTTGCCAAATTGCATTTGATGAATTAAAACATTTATTAACTAATTCGCCAATTTTGATTTATCCCGATTTTTCAAAACCGTTCATATTAACGACCGATGCTTCAGATTATGCTATCGGTAGTGTTTTGTCGCAGGGTAAGATAGGTCAGGATCTGCCCGTCGCTTACGCATCAAGATCGCTCAATAAGGCCGAAAGAAATTATAGCACATGCGAAAAGGAATTATTGTCCATTGTTTGGTCTTGCAATTATTTTAGACCGTATTTGTTTGGCAACAAATTTTTCGTTCACAGTGACAATAAGGCATTAGTTTACCTAAAAAATATTAAGTCCCCAAATTCCCGTTTAACTCGAATGAGACTCAAATTGGAAGAATTCGATTTCGAAGTTAGTTACAAGCCCGGCAAATTCAATAAAAACGCGGACGCTTTAAGTAGAATAGATTGGGATCAAACAATTATCAGAGAACCCAGTTGTAGTATTAATTTGACAAATAAAGTAATTAACGATTACGAAATTTTTTGCAAGTATTTAGAAGGTAATGTGATTATACCCGACGACGGTATTCAAGAATGCCAAGATTCACTTCTAGATGATTTGCCTGCTAACGCAAATTTTTGTTTAGAATTCGACGAAAATGGGAGACCATTAGAACCCTATGTTGACGTCGTAAATAAATTACAATGTCAAGACGACCTTGACAAACTTGACGTACAACGGGGAAACGTTTATTTAATGAATATCACTAATAATAGGAAACTTATCTGTCTCGTACCCTCAGTCAATTCTCTTTTGAAGGTTTCATATGAGAATATATTTTATATTTTGATAAAATTAAAAGAAAAACTTATTGAACATAACATAACAAATATTTATGCAGGGAGTAATTTTGGTAACAATTTGAAGTGGTGTAAGGTTAGGCTAATGTTAAGATATATATTTAAAAATTCGGGAATCAAAATTTGTGTGTGCCATAACAAGGTCCGGAAAAAAAACTTTAGTGATAATGAAAAAAATACAATTTTAACGGAATATCATGACCTGCCCACCGGAGGACACCCAGGTATAGGCCGAATGTACAAAAGAATTAGGCGCAAATATAATTGGGATAATTTAAAATCAGATGTAAGAGAATTTGTTAAAAAATGTAGGCAGTGCCAACAAAATAAGGTTCAAAATAAGACTCATAGGGCACCCTTAATTATTACAGATACTCCCGAATTAGTGTTTGAAAAGTGTTACCTTGACTGCGTAGGACCGTTACCTATATCCGAACATGGCAACAGATTTTTACTAACGTGTCAGGATGCCTTGAGTAAATATTTAATAGCAATCCCGGTTCCCAATATAGAATCAGCTACGATAGCTACATGTTTTGTAAATGAAGTTATTTGTAAATTCGGTATAATGAGCGAAATCGTCACAGATCAGGGAAGTAATTTCATGTCGGAGCTATTCAAAGATGTTTGCAAACTTTTGAAAATAAAGAAATTAAATTGCACTAGTTACCACCCCGAATCAAATTCGGTCGAAAGATCTCATCGAACGTTGGGCGAATACTTGAGGAATTTTGTTAATAAAAATAAAACTGATTGGTGTAGCCATGTCCCTTACTTTTTGTTTTCATATAATACTACACCACATTCAACCATCACGTTTATGCCATTCGAATTAGTGTACGGCAAACAACCTATTTTACCAACGTCAATTACAGCTCCACCAGAATTTTCATACAATTATGACGATTATCTGACGGACTTGAAACACAAATTACGCGTGACTAGACAAGAAGCTAGAGACAACCTAATCAGAAGGAAGGAAAGGTCGAAAGTTTTATATGATAGGAGTAGTTCAAATATAGAATATGAAGTAGGAGATTTGGTTTGGCTATTCGATAAAAGTACCAAAACGAACAAAAGCAAAAAATTACATTCAAGATATTTAGGACCATTTAAGATAGTTTCTATAGATTCAGATGTCAATTGTACGCTTAAAATAAAAGGAAAGTACGTCAAGGTACATAAAAATAGAATAAAAAAATGCCATGTTAATATCGCGGAATCTCGAGTTTAGTTTCTCTTATTGTTAGTTTAGATGTTTAGAACCTTGAGTTTGGAACTCCATTATTCATGAGCCTACCTGCGAATAAGTTCATAATTACAGAGCCTGTCGCGAAATATTTTGTCGTTAACGTTACACAAAGGTATACATGTTTCCATCTTGTTGTTTTTGTTAAGTGTTAAGTGTAATATGTGACAATATGTTTGTAAATAAAATTGACTAATATTTCTGATACAAATAGTGAAATGTGTGAGACGAACTTTTTAGCGAAAACAAGAGAGGTTTCCGAGGTCTGTGAATATTATAAAACATCGTTGAACCGTCGACCGGCCGTTACTAATCGTAAGATGCAAAATTGGAAGGAATCATATTCATCAGGAGAGGAACCGGCGACTAGAAATTATTCGTACGACAACGACAACGCGGTGGCAAAATATGAAAAATTTGTCACTTTGAGTAGCGCCAACTTTTTATTAAGTGAGGGAGTGTTGTGATCTCGCGATTTTGGTTGCAAAGAATTTCAGTTTCTCACGAGTCGGCAAAGAAAACTAAGTGGACACCCGATTAGTTTTTGTTTATTTAGGACCATTAGTCTGCTTTATCTAAATCATGCGGGCAGACGCTCGAACTTAGGGATCGTGCCGAGACGCCGAGAGGATTTTGTTTTATGAGTTTTGGAAATTTTCCATAAAGATTAGGGGAGGACTCACACCAAGACCGAGGTGATAAGGTAGAGGGGAAGTTAAAAAGGGGCAGTCAGAATTGAGCTAGCTTTTTGTTGAAGTAAATTCCGGGTTTCGACCATAAGTTTCGTAGAATTAAGTGTATTGTTTATTATTTATTATTTTTAAGTTAGTTAGTAATTATTGTAATAAGTTAGCGATTAGTTGTACATATTGTAAGATATTGCAGATAAGTAGTATTTAATTACATATAAAGGACATATTTGCGTGTAATTAATTCATCCATTGTCCTGATCCTGGAGCAGCACCATACCAAATTACCAGTTCGCAACAATATATATATATATATATATATATATATATATATATATATATATATATAGGTTATACAGGTTTTACTGTATTTTAATAGAATAATATAATCTACCTCGTATACGTTGGTTGGAATTTTAAAAGGCTTATTAAATTTATGAACTATTTCCGCTCCCGATTGGCACCCAATAGTTATTTTTAGCTTGTGCTTGTTGTTAATGCGGGCAAGAAATTGAGTTGAGATTTCTTGTTCTTGGATAAATATTTTTATAAACCAGTATAAGAGTAATTTTCCAATTGTGTACCTAGAGACTATTTCCCAAGAAAATTGTTTATAGAAAACAATGAGCAAAAAATGAATGTTAATTTGGTCAACAACCAACAGAGTGAATGCCCACTTTGGAAGTAAAACGCGATGATTAAGTTGCAAGAAGAAAGTACGTCCTTTGCTAAAATTGAAAAAGGAAAGGGCATGAACGAGTCGTCAGTTCGAAAACTTAAATTAAAAGCAAAAGTAAACGTCAATACAAATCGCAAAGTATGTTATCTCTCATAAATAAGAGAAAAATACAAAAAGAAATATGATCTATACGATCTATATATTTAAACATAGCACCTGAGGGACACAGAAAGGGCCTCTACGTAGTATTCGAAAAACATTCGGGTGTCCCCTGGCAACGACAGAATGATCTGAGTGCTGATCCTTCCAATACCGCATCGAAGTAAAAATGAAATTTCACATTTGATTAGATGACATGGGAAGTATGCAACATGACACCATACAACATTTTGTTTAGTTTCCGAGTTATTTGTTAAATATTAACCCTTTGGTTACGTTTGACGGCTGAGACTCGTCATGCATATGTTTCACTAGGCGTGCATTATTTAAATAAATACGTACTCAAAGGGTTAAGACAACAAATGTTTGACATTGACATGACATTGTTCTAGGTTGAATCTAACCAACTTGGAAAATAAAAAATCAATAAATACTAAAGTTTTCTTATAGAAGATTTAGTTTTCTACACGTTATATTTCAAACATTTTTCAAAATTTCGTTTAGTACTCGAATTTTCTAATTATTTTTCAAGACAAGACAAATATAAACAAAAAATTTGCCTTTCTTTTAAAATTCAATATTATCAACTTGACAGATAAAAAATAACTAACAAGGTTTCTTATATAAAATATGATCAGTCTTGACTGTCTAGTCTTGTCTAGAGTACTAAGTCTAGTCTAGCCTACTAATGCGGCGATCCACTCTCTCCACAATACCCGCAGATGCGCACCAAGTAATTCCCAAAACATCCTTGTTGATAGATCCAAAATTGTTGATAGATGGCGCTGCAAACGTGATGTACCATTTTAATGCGCCAGTAGCGATAATTTTTGGGTGGGTAAGGCGTGACGGCAATAATCACCAAGTAAGTCCGACCCAAATGTCAACCTCTCCTGCACGCTGCTAGATAACGAACTAGCAGCTAGATAACCGCTGCTAGATAACGAACGAGGCTCTGGCGACCGAGTCATGGCGGTATAACCATTCCAACGAGAATAAAGGAAATGTATTCTCACAACAGCCCCAGAACGGCGGACCGAAGTGCTACCGGGATAAGTAGCAAGCATTAACTAGCCAACAGCTATGGGTGGAAGAGCTAGAAAATGTTAGGGCACTCTTTTGTCCAAGAGTTGCGAAACCAATTCTGAAGGCGGATGAACTGCTGAAGCGGTCAACGGCATAAGAATGCAAAAAGCAAGGAGAAACTATTGCATTAAAGATCCTCGTGGATATCTCTAGAATCACCATTATGACGATGAAATTCACAGCAAATTATTCCGGAGTAAAAAGTCTCCCAATCGGATCTCCGGGGGAGGTGGTTTTGAATGAGGTCGTGGAAAAAAGAGTGTCATTGAGATCAGACACGTTAAGAGTAGGCACATGGAATGCAAGAAGTCTATACTCGCCAGGAAGATTAGACAACATAGTACTTGAGATGGAAAGACTAAAAGTGGACTTACTTGGGGTAAGCGATGTAAGATGGGCAGGAATAGGCTCGATAAATACAGATAATGGAATGCTATACTACTCACGAAACAATGACCCAAAACATCAGTACGGAGTAGGAATAATCCTAAACAAAAAGTTAAACAGGTCAGTTACAAACTTTACTCCCTATTCAGATAGAGTAGTAATGATACAATTTAAGACAAATACTGGAATTATGAACGTGATCCAAATATACGCACCAACTGCAGATAAAGAAGATGAGGAAGTTGAAGAATTCTATACACAACTAAATGCAGTACTAAGAAGTATAAATCGTTGCGAAGTGACCATAGTGATGGGCGATTTTAACGCCAAGGTAGGGAAAACAAAGGTAATTGGCTGCACTGGTGAATTTGGCCTCGGGGATCGGAACGAGCGCGGTGACCGTCTGATTCAGTTCTGTCAAGATGACAATTTTATAATCACCAACACACTCTTTCAGCTCCCTAAAAGAAGGCTGTATACCTGGACATCTCCAGCCCATACAAAGGAGAAAATCATACGAAATCAAATAGATTATGTGCTCATCAGAAATAGATATAAAAATGCCGTAAAAGCAGTGAGAACTTACCCTGGAGCTGACATCCACTCAGATGACAATCCTGTAATAGCAAAGGTACAAGTTAAACTAAAGAAGATCATAAAGAAACAGAACAACAACATAGATATTCAACTTCTTAAGAATAAAAAGATACACGAAGTTGTAGTTGACCAGATAAAGCAAAATGTAACAACAGCAATGAAAGAAAATGAACTACATCAAGATGTCGACATAAGATGGAATCGAGCTCAAACAGTTCTGACAGCAGTAGTGAAAGAAAACCTAACTAGGAAAGCAACAAAAAGGAAATATTGGATGACTGAGAAAATCATAGAGCTCATGGATGAACGCCGGACCCATAAGAACCAAAATGAAAAACAGTATAAAATCTTACGATTCAAACAGAAATAAAAAAGGCAAAATCAGAGTGGATGTCTAAACAATGTGAAGAAATAGAAATGCACGAAAGAAACTATGACAGCTTTCATATGCACAAAAAAATCAAAGAGATGACAGGAGCTAGAAAAACATTCCAAGCTAACCATGTGATCAAGAGCGCGGATGGCCGCATAATAACAGATGTGAAAGAAAAAGTAACGAGATGGGAAACCTACGTGCGGGAACTCTTTAATGATGAAAGACCAACACAAGTACCAATAAGAGTAGAAGACGAAGAACCTAAAATAATGAAACATGAACTCGAATATGCCCTCAACAGTATGAAGCCAAGAAAGGCTACGGGGCCGGATCAAATACCAGCTGAGATATTACAATTATTCGATGAACACCTAATAGATAGTCTCCTAGACCTGTTTAACACAATATATGACACAGGCATCATACCGAAACAATGGCTTTTATCGACATTTGTATTGATCCCTAAAAAAGCAAATGCTAGAGAGTGCACAGATTATAGGACTATTGCACTTATGAGCCATGCACTAAAAATCTTTCTATTATCTATTTCTATAATTTATCGAAAACTAGAAGAGGACATAAGTGATAGCCAATTTGGATTTAGAGAAGGGCTTGGAACAAGAGAAGCACTCTTCGGAATAAATATTCTTTTTCAAAGATGCCTAGACATAAATCAAGACCTGTTTGTGTGCTTCATCGATTTCCAAAAGGCTTTCGATAAAGTTCAGCATGACAAATTACAACAACTAATACTTAGAAAGAATTTAGACCGGAAAGACGTCAGGATAATTACCAACCTATATTGGGGACAAAGTGCAGTTGTAAAAATCGAAAATGAACTGACAGACGAAAAAGAAATACGCCGCGGAGTTAGACAAGGCTGCATCCTATCCCCGCTATTATTCAACATATACAGTGAAGCTATATTAGAAGAAGCTTTGTTAGGAGAACCAATAGGTATAAACATAAACGGAGAGGTAATAAATAACATTAGATATGCCGACGATACGGTATTATTGGCATTAAAAACACATACTCGAAAGAGTAAACCACCAATGTGAAGCTTATGGACTTCAAATGAATCTTTCAAAAACTAAGTGTATGGTAGTTTCTAAGGCACATAACCAACAAGTGCAACTAAATATCAACAATACCATAATTGAAAGAGTAGATTCCTACAAATATCTTGGAACCGTGCTAGACAAAACAAGCGACCAGGCAGGTGAGATACGAAGAAGGGTGGAGATAGCAAGATCAGCGTTTATGAAAATGAAAAAGTTTATTTGTAACAGAGACACTAATATAGAATGACGAATTAGAATACTACGCTGTTATGTGTTCTCTACCCTGCTATACGGAATTGAAGCCTGGACCCTAAAGAAACCTGAACTAAAACGGTTGGAAGCGTTCGAGATGTGGTGCTATCGCAGAATGTTTAGAATATCCTGGAAAGATAAAGTCACCAACAAACAGGTACTTGAAAAGGTAAAAAAGGAATGCGAAGTCGTGCTGACCATTAAGAAAAGGAAACTAGAGTATCTAGGCCATGTCATGAGAGGCCCCAAATATAGTCTTCTAAGACTTATTATGCAGGGAAAAATTAAAGGAACCAGGAGTATTGGTAGGCGTAGAGTATCCTGGCTGAAGAACCTGCGCGAGTAGTTCAGCTGTAGCAGCACGGAACTGTTCAGAGCAGCGGTGAACAGGATAAGAATAGTCATGATGGTGTCCAACCTCCGGTAGGAGAAGGACTGCAAGAAGAAGCGATAATTCTGAAACAGTGCATTGATGCAAAAAGTGTTCTGAATAAAAAGTTAACGTTCATATATATATACATACATATATATATATATATATATATATATATATATATATATATATATATATATATATATATATGTATATATATACTGCCGAGCATAAAATTAGGGTCACTCCATAATTTGAAGTTATTTTAGAAATTTTTAGTTTTTCACGTGTTTTTTCGGTTGTAACAGTTTACTACTTGATTGCTTGAATAAAACTAAAGGTTTTTGTTGTTCAAAGTGTATTGAAAGTAATGAAAATGAACAATTTTAATTTGATATGCTAAGTAATGAAAATGAACAA